>OX123188.2:66047576-66647576 GCA_944739405.2 Euclidia mi
AACTGTTCACGAGAGCCAAGAGTGATGGTTTAACACGCTCGTCGAGGCACGAGGCGAGCGATAATTAACAATTAAATACCAAATAACTCCGAAAAGTCAGTAGCGCGCGCGGTGGTTTCGAACTCCCCGCACGGCAGTCTGTTGGTATATCCTACTGTCTACTGGCTATCGTTGCCTGCTTTTTGGTTATTTAAGTTTTTTTAGTTCAATCATGATGGGGAAGCTGTCCTCATTAGATTTAATAACATACGGCAATGAATTGTCATAATAAAATTAGTACAATTAGAAGAAAATAATATTCTTCAAACATCCTTAAATCAAGGTGAACAAATACTTTTGAGCGGTAGTGTATGTCTAAATAACTGTGAATCGCACAAGTGATTAGTTTATTTAAATCCTGCTAAACAATAAACAAAAAATAAAATGTAACACAAATTAAATCACCGATTGTAAAATATTATTTCGTTTTTTTTTGTAATTTGACCCATGTACCTAACAGTTTTGGTGTAAAATTAGGAACAAAATCACATTCATCTTTGGGGTAATGATCATACATAAAAATATTCGCAATAAAGGCACCAAAACATGGAAAGCTCAAGAAAATAAATCAAATTTTCAGGTTCATTAATGTCAGCAACAATATGCGACGGTCGATGGTGAAAATAAATAGTAATGTTATTAAAATTGATGCAATGGGATCTTAAAATAAAATAGGTTTCATCTCAAGGCTATCTAAGGTTGTTAGTCAAAATATGATAAAATAAACTTTTGTTTAAAAAACGTGTCGACATAAATAACCTCCCTTTTAGAATCAAATCAAAATTTAACATCACAATGTCAGCAATAGTTACGAATTGACGAGCTCTCTATTAAGCTGAACTATTTTATATATCACAATAGTGACGAATACACTCCAGACGTGAATTGATTTGATGAAAACAATAATTTAGGGGTTTTCCAAGGCAGCGGCACAATACCATATATATATGCATTATTGCGTGTTTAATAAAGTTATTAAGTATTTTTTTATAAATTAACTCCCTTGAAGTTCCAGTAGAGGCAACGAAGAATTGAGACCTATGAATATAAAATAAGATGCGTGTGATATAAAAACATGAGAAATACGGCTTAGTAAGGTAAAAAAATGAATTTTACAAAATACAGATCTTATATACGGGTATACGTAATCCTTAGGTATTCTGTTTCTTTTCACTTCGATTGTTTTTCCAGACATTTCGCTTAAAAAGGCAGACGCTACATCACATATCATCTGAAAACGTGTAAATACTTACTCACAAATAGTGAATAAAATAACCGATAAATAGAATCCTGCAAATTCAGATCTATTGTGTGCACGAAGTGGCAACGTAGCATTGAGAGCTTTCTTTGGACGTCACACACGGCTAGCAATGAACGTATAGAATAAAGACGAAAGCGCCACTAGTTTTTGCGACGAAAATCAACGGAACTACGAAAATATTCTGTGCAGCAAGATTGGAAGAAAAATGACGTCCAATTTATTTTTCATATTTTGACTTTTCTAGTATCAGGGGGACATTTCGCAAGCATTGCACGTAGTCTCCTATTTGACGTCCGATATACGGACGACTCAAGCAGGTGGACGCCACATTAGATGCAAAAATGGCCATAGTGGACGTACAATAGATTACGGAATATATATATATATATATATATATATATATATAGATAAGGTATAAATATAAAACATTCTGGTATTTATTGTATGGGTGATTCCATGTCAACTCGATGTCTTTAGTACTTCACACTTAACTTAGGTATTCAAACAATTGTATTAATAATAATGTGAATAGAACTAAATGAAGGTGATTATTTAGTTTGACTATAACAAATTTAAAAAAGTATTTTATTTTATTTGAAATCCTGCCTTATATGATACAAATGTCAGTCCCTAGCCATGTCCATGCTCCAGATTTTTTTTTTACCAATGTTGTCCCACTGCTGGGCAAAGGTCTCCTTTACACTCCTCCAAGCATCCCTATCTTCTACCAAATTGGGCCAGTCTCTGTCAAAATTGTCCAGATCGTCACGCCATCGTTTTCGGGGTCTGCCTCTTTTCCGCCGATTAGATTTTAGTATTTGAATATTCAAATTTCGAAAACCATTAAGCTTATTAGTTTTAAACATTATTAAAAGTAATACTAACAAACTAATTCATCTATTATCAAAGTTTGGTTGAAATTTTAGTAGAATTATTTAAAAAGTCCTAAATCAATATATTGTTCACATCTTTCAGCACTAAGCCCTAGACGATAACGAAATTTAAAATTTCTCACTAAATAAGTAATCTACAGAATGAATGACAAGATTTTTATTTTATGTTTTATTGTTTGGCATTGATTATGCGTCGAGTCTAAGGTATCCACGTGTTTTTCCAGTCACTGTGTCAGACCCTAGATGAGTAATTATTTGGAAAGTAATGATATTTATTAGTTAAACGATTGATAATTTCAATTTAAATTTAAGTCTGTTTCGATGGCAAACGTTAGATATTGAACTATATTTAATTAAGCTGATTCTTTCCTATTTTTATTGAAATCGTCAGGCCCTAGTACGTCAGTTCTTTGCTATTATTATGACTAGGGACTGATAGAAAGGCCAGAGACTGATGAATTAGTACTGCTAACTTAAAGTAAAACTACGTTTGTTTGTAATACTACTGTACCTATAATTGATTATTAATTTTGTTATTTAGTCTTGTCGCCGTCTAAAAACAAGTTTAAGTCGTTTAAAGATGAAGTAGTCTTAAAAATATCGATCGCTGCAAAGACTAGATTATTGAAGATTAAATTAATGAGTTACATCCTGTTTTATTAGCTCAACACAAAGATAAAGAAAAATCGAAGTATATCAAAGAGAAATAAAAAGGTTGTCGAATTATGTATTGAATATATGATCCAAAGTGGGCACAGAAAGCCTCGAAAAAAATGAAAGAATTATTTATCTGAATATCTTTCAGTATACCAAAAATTAATCAAGCTGGCTGCTAATCACATTTTGCAAAATACGCTACTCTCTTGTAATGAAGATAAAACAAGCGAAAATTAACCTCTGGAACCCTTAAACAATGATATGGAAACCAATATTTGCAAGTCTTGAGACGTTATAGAAGCCAAGAAAAAGGCATACGCTAGTGAAGGTATATTATTGAAGCAATAGCTTTCAGAAATCATCGAGTTCAAAAAAAAAAAGCTTAACACCCAACCAAATAAATATTACAGACTTGAAACAAAATATTGAGGAGGCAAGGAAAGCACACAGCAATGTTACTTACTCAAATCATCATTGTCTTGCCCTGGTCCCAAATTATTTGGGGTCGGCGCAGTATGTCCTTCTCTTCCATACTTCTCTGTCACCAGTCATCCGATCATTTACCCTTTTCTCTTTCATATCTATCCTTACACAGTCCATCCATCTTTTCCTTGGCCGTCCTCTCCCTTTTCGTCCTTCTACATGCATATTCATCACTTTTTTACCTACATACATCTCATCTCTCCGCATAACATGTCCATCCATACCAGGCCAATCGACTCCCTTTTATCTTTTCATCAATGGGCGCCACTTTCATACTACCTCTAATGTAATCATTCCTAATTCTGTCCATTCTTGTCACTCCACACATCCATCGTAACATTCTCATCTCTGCCACATGCAATCGTTTCTCGTCCATCTTCTTTGTAGCCCAACACTCAGCTCCATACAGTACGACAGGTCTTATAACCGACTTATACATGCGGCCCTTTAATTTCACAGGCATTTTGTGGTCGCATATTGTGCCTGAGACCTGTCGCCATTTCATCCATCCTGCGTTGATTCTTTGCCTAACATCCCGATCAATTTCGCCGTCATCTTGCAGGAGTGAACCTAGGTAGCGGAAATCGGAGCTTACTGGTAGAAGTGTACCGCCGAGTGTTACCGGTATAGGATTGGAGAGACCGCCAAAGTCACAGAACATATACTCTGTTTTGGTCCTGCTTATTCTCAGGCCTACATTCTCCAATCTCTGCCGCCACTCCTCCAGCTTGCTCTGCACCTTCTGTCCACTCTCTGCTACCAGAACGATGTCGTCGGCAAACAGCATCTCCCTCTTCCTGTATGTCCGATGATATAGCATCCATAATTAACAGGAAGAGGTAGGGGCTAAGGGTCGACCCTTGGTGCAAGCCTACGGCCACATCGAATCTGGCTGTGATACCAGCTGCGGATCGGACTTGCGTTCGGCATTTAGCGTACATGGCTTGAATCAACGTCAGGTATTTCCCAGGCACTCCTTTCTTCTTCAGGGCCCACCACACGACTTCACGAGGCACTCGGTCATATGCCTTTTCAAGGTCGACGAACACCATGTGCAAGTTTTTATGCGCCTCCCTGTATTTTTCGCACATTTGGCGAAGTGCAAAAATGGCATCCACCGTACCTCGACCAGGCATAAAACCGAATTCGTGAGATCTCACTCTCGTCACGCAGGCGTCGCTCAATTACTCTCTCCCATACTTTCATACTATGAGGCATTAACTTTATTCCCCGATAATTGTTGCACTCTTGGATATCACCCTTATTTTTAAAAATGGGCACCAGGTAACTGTTGCACCATTCCTCGGGTATGGCCTCCTCGTGCAACAACTTATTGAAGAATAAAGTCAGCCACGCCCATCCATCATCTCCTAACACTTTCCATGCTTCTACTGGTATTCCATCGGATCCTAACGCTTTTCCATTCTTCATTCCACTAACAGCCTTTTTTACCTCGTCCTTATTTATTTCCTTCACTAAACCAATATTCATCACCTCATTCTCAAGGTTTCCGTTCCAATCGTTCTCCTCATTCATTAACTTTTTAAAGTATGTCCTCCATCTTTCTCTTATTCTGTCTTCGTCCATAAGAATCGCTCCTGTTTCGTCTTTCATGCACTTAATATGGCATACATCCTTCGCCTTTCTCTCTCTAGCTTTAGCCATGCTGTATAAATATTTATGACCCTCGGGTTTTTCAAGTAACCCGTACAAATGGTCTAGGGCTTTGGATCTAGCAATGGCTACGGCCTTTTTGGCTCTCTTTTTACATTCATTATATTCCTTCTTCTTACTTTCTTCTAAAGATTCATTTCCTCCTTTCATCAGCTGCCATTCTTTAAACCTTGCTTTCTTTTCCTTAAGTGCATTCTGTACTTCTTCTGTCCACCACCACGTGTCCTTATCTTTCATACGCTTCCCTTTCGACTCTCCTAACACATCCCTTGCTACACACTTAATACATTTACTCATCTCTTCCCAACACTCATTGACACTAATATCATTCATATCGCCCATTTCTAACATCTTATCTACCACTCTATCTCTGAATATTGTGTGGGCCAACTACTAACAAATATAAAATATGTTGACTTGGTAACAGCTTCATAAATATAACACAAAAGGAATAACAAGAACAACAACACAGAGATTTGAAGATAAAAGAATAGCTGGACAGAACAAAATAATAACTATGATAAAGTAGTTTTATGAAGACGACAGTCTCAGCTGAAACTCTGCAGGCAAAAAATGCATAACACGCAATAAACTCAAGAAACAGAAACGATACTTGTTGGATTTCCTAAGAAATATACATTAAAGTTCTTAAAATCACTATTTATTATTAATTATTCTGCTAAAAGTGTCAATTTTGGAGGGTACCTCCGAAACTCGTCAGTCACTAGACGCCTAAATTTCTTAAACTGTAAATTTCTCGTAAAATACTATATGAAGTGACTGGCTCTTTAGATTATAGTACTATTATTTAAATACGTACCATAAATAGCAATCGATAATCTTATTGGAATAAAATTATTGTTATCACAATTTAAGTTCATAAATCGCTCTACCTTCATGGAATGACCCGTATGTACCTACATATTTCATCCCAAATGTATCGACATTTCGTTAGCAAGAATCAAGTTCGATCACATCTTAGCTCTTCAATAATTCTTTTAGCTAAGAACTTGAAACCAAAGTTTCTGGAGGGGAAACATCTGTCGTCTTTTCAACTCGGATTCATTGAACACAACGCTTCAAATCGTTGGCAATTACCTTCGTTTAATAAAATCTCGCTCTTCGCCGACATGAAAATAAATACTTTGGTGAAATTGTATTTTAATAATAAAACATTTAACTATTGGCACATGGGATTTTTCTTTCTCGACTGAGATTAATTGAACGAAACATCTAATCCGACATCCCTAGTTCATAGTATACCTAAATCAAAATTTTATATCTATTTGAAAGCCGATATCTTCACGGGTAAATCTTTGCGGATTAGATAGATTAAATTACTTCAGCCAGAAAAATAGATTTTGTCTAAAACCATCGAATTGCGCGTTATGTAATCATAATTTAGCTAGTCTGATATTCTAATTTTGATATTCTAATTAGTTTGGAAATTGTATTACGTAATATCAGTAAATTGTGGCATACTAACAGTTAACGTTACTGTATCTTGCACACGTTCGAGATCACATGTTAGCACGAAACATGAACACTAATAGCGATTAGTATGGCATGTATTACTCGCCCTGTCTGCTGTTTACCCATTATGTCTCCTAAACGATTGTACAGCTCTAAACCACTACCTAATATCATCAACGACAATATATTCACACAGTTGAATTCTATTACGCATGTATTATTATGTAAATCACATGAATCATTGAATGATTTATACATCCCAAGTGCATTTTAATGTTAAGCACACTATACACACCTAATAATAATTTTATCATGAATATGATCCATTGCGGCAAGAAAAATATTTTTTGGATACAATATGTTTTATAATATTCAAACCGATCATTTGAATACTTGTTTACCGAGACCCGTCAAAGGTGGATCCAATATATCATAAAGTTACTTTCGCGCGTTCTCATATCTCGGCTATCGATTATATAATATGAAAAGACGTATCGCGTTATAGTACGTATGAAATGTTTGGGAACTATATGATTTATGCGCAGTATTCGCACGAGCTTATACGTAGATGACGCTTTAATACATAGAGGATAAGATATTGCTAGTTCAAAGTGTGTAGTACTAGTTGTAACAAGGTTTAAAGATTGAATCGCAAACTCGCATCGAGATGTTGGTGTGGCTCGGTAGGGCTGCATCCCACAATATTGAAAGTGGAATCACGTTCCATTTCGCGGCGGATATAGGGCCCCACGTTATGAGCCAATCCAACGACATGACGATGGTTCGTCGACGACTACGATTTCCGGCTCGCACGCGCCTATATGCCAGTTTATTCTGTGTTCACGCCTAACGTGAACGCGCTTGAGCTTCAAACGAGATATCGAAACAAATGTTTGACATGTTGTCATATTTTTATTCGTCCGTGCTTTTGAAACGTTTTTGTGTCTCGGTGTCGCAATGTTTTGTGATAGCATTGTTTTTCAGTCAAACAAATCGAGTGATCATATGCATCGGATTGCTAAGTTCAAACATCGGATGACCGACGGATGTAAACTTGACTGGTTGCATTGTAGTTTATAAAATTAGGCAAATTGTTGACTGTTACTATTAACTCAGGAAATCGCTTGTTGGCATGTTAAACAATTTGAGTGACGCATACTTTAATAACATATGGTACAAGTGAAATCGTTTAAAACTGTTAACAAAACTCGTTTAGAGCGGTGCCGGTGTAGATAAATGTAAACCCAACAGGTTAGAGGAGCGGCAGACGGACAAAGCCTGTTGTACAAACACAAAGTAACGCTGAGTAAACATGGGGCTCCTACGCGCTAATGCACGAGGACCTCTGTGCCGCAGACACAGCTTTCTGTCGTTCCAAGGGATCTCATTAATCATATATTTTAAAGTATCTAAAGGTAATTCTTTCATCGACATAAAAGGTGTCGGTTTTGTTTTTAACATTTACTTTAATTTCAATAAAGATGGTCTGTTTTTTAAATATCATTATTTCTATATCATTCTATCGTTCTTTTAATAATATCCCATAATAGATGAAACAGTCTGTACTGTATAGGTTTATCACGCTATTCTTCTCTCAGTGCCCCTAATATAACTAAAACATTTTAAACGTTATTTGCAAAGACAATCCGGTGAATAGGTCATGCGATCACTTTCGCAGACTTATCTAGATGCAAATGTTATTCACCAAAATGCCGTAGGTAACTGAATATTCAGCCGTTCACAACAATGAACTGATTTACTACTTTGTGATTCAGCGTGCGTCCGCACTGTACGGCTGAGTCGCAGTTCTGCCACCACTTGCCACTGAATCCTATCCACGTCAGTGTACACGTAAAATTTCGTAAGTAATCAAGCATTTTTTCTTTAGTGCTGCTGGAATTAACGGAATGCCTTCAGTAACGGCTTGTGAATTATTGTGCTATTTCAGTAGGTACGCTTAAATGGCGCATGGAATTCTTGGAGCCTTTCATGAAACAGTAAACTTAGGAATGTCCCACTGACTGTTGGAGAATTTAAATTGACTAATTCAATTCAAGGAATTAGAATTAGGTATGATCCAGTAAAGTAAACATCGTAAAGGTTTGGAGAGAAGACCATGAAATTTGCATGCAGAATGAGATTTGTCATCTTGAGTTTGGTTTTGGCCGGGTAAGACGGGCCGGGCCGGCTTACTTGAACGTATTTTATTTACCGGGAGCACGTGACGGACTCGGCTCAAGACGCAGCCGGCGCCCAACCGCTCGTTTGTCAATCAAAATTACCGTGGAGCCACTGACGTTTACTCATTTGAAATATTTAATAAAATCGAATCTGGCGTGGCTGGTTGCGAATTCTTCTTGGACGTGAATTTATAACTTTTCTGTAATTCGTTGACTGCTTCATGGACACGGCAGAATTATCACACACGTACGTGCAAAGAAAGATCCTGCTTTCACGATTATATAACCAAAAAATGTCACTTTTGGTTTCTCTTTGAAATCAATTTTCTATAGATATGAATCATGATAGCTGGAATTAATCTGAAAATGTAGAATTTACCGATGCTGCGTAACGGTCAAAGTAGATACCGGGTGTGCTTTATAATGTGTCCATTGACAGGATTCGAAATAATCTCTGAATAAATTGAGTTTTTACCCATGGATACCTACTGAATATGCCTGTTGATTAACTCACTCGTAAAAAACTTTTCCGTCCAATCAAGAATTTTTGTCTCCATTGATTCGATCCCGGACAACTTCCACGTTTAATTTCCGGGCTTAATTAAACTCGCGCGGAAATCAGTTTTTTATAATGAGTTCAACGCAAACATGTTGCGTTATGCGAATGTGAATTTAAACTGAAGCAATACGTAGGTATAAAGTTTTAAAAATTGTTTAATTCGACTTTTTTCCTATCATCATCCTCCTAACGTTGTCCCAGTTTTAATCTGGGGTCCGCTTACTAGTCTTACCGGATTTGGCTGAATATTAGCTTTTCCACGGAGCGACTGCCTATCTGACCTCCGCAACCCGAAGGGATACCGATATTCCATACTTTAGACTAGTATCAGTTTATTTGGAAGGTACTGACGCCCTATAACGACTGTCAAACGACTTTATTTATCTAATAGTACATTTATCTTACGTAGTACCTATACATACATAGTCTTATTGAAATCAATGCTATGGTGATTTGAAGTGATTTCTTAAATACATACATACATACATAGACTCACGCCTGTTTCCCCGAAGGGGTAGGCAGAGGCATATTAAACGCCCACTTTTCGCTAGTGTTTTGATCCATGTTTTTTCTAAAATACGAACAGCATATACTTACGAGATATGGATGATTAGTAAATTGTTCTCTTTTTAAACGTAGCGATAACAGAGTGTGAAGTTTAATATACAACCATGCCGATAGATTTATCCTCAACCCACCCAGTGCATCACCGTCTCCTCGAAATGATCTTTAATTACTTATTGACTGTTTAGGCAACACTCAATAAGTAATTAAAGATCAACATTGGCCGCGTTTTTTTGCTAACAGGTAATAGCATGTTATGAGGTAAGTAGTTGAAATGTGTAAATAGCCTTTAGAGAATAAAGCTGAAATCCCATTACAAGACACGTCGCGTCGATGGCCGCAAATTGGATTCACGAGGGATCGACGCCAATGGAAGGGCCAAAATAATGCGGCTTCGACGCAACAACCTTTTTAATTTGTGTGAAAATTTAGTACGTCCATACACGAACCGCTCCCGCCAAAACTTCCGAAAATGAACAAAAGCTCTCCCCGGCTCATTGTTTGGATTACGATTTTGCTTTTATGGGCATTTCTAATTAATTTGTTCTCCCGTTACATGCTTCACAAAAACAAATCTAAATTGCTCAGCAATGGTTAAAATTCACAGATAATTTTGTCAGCATAACAAAGATTATTTGAATTGCCATGTTAAAGAAATATGTTTCATAAATTTCCAAAAGTCGCAAGTTACCAGTATTAATCCAGGCATTTATATTACGCAATATAACACTGCAGCATATCATGTACAGTTCATCTGCATAAAGTAGTGACTTTATGCTTTCGAGCTCTGCAATATTAGAACAAAACAAATTGAAGTATCGAATTTATTGTGAAAACGTGATACATTCGACGAAACGTAAATGTCCCGCAATTCATTGGACTTTTTATACTTTTGATATTCGTTGTTGACTGCCTCGTTGGTCTCGCGGCATAAAAGACTGCCTCGTTGGTCTCGCGGCATAAAAGACTGCCTCGTTGGTCTCGCGGCATAAAGACTGCCTCGTTGGTCTCGCGGCATAAAAGACTGCCTCATTGGTCTCGCGGCATAAAAGACTGCCTCGTTGGTCTCGCGGCATAAAATGTGCGCGTGGGATAGGAAGGTCTCGGGTTCGATTCCCGGGTCGGGCAAAGTGTTATTGGGTTTTTCCGTAAGGAAATTCTCAGTAGCAGCACGGAGTCTGGTAATGTGCCCGGTACGGCAATAGGCTCGCCCCCTATTACGTGGGACCTAAAATTTCATGGCGAAATGTGGGTGTAATATTATACCTCTGCCTACCCCTTCGGGGATACAGGCGTGAGACTATAAATAAATAAAAATAAATAAAAAATATTGGTTGTTGCAGTGATTCTTGGTATTTAAATGAATAGAACACGAACAGTAAAAGAGGCGATAAATGCGTACAATTACAATATGCCACAGTTTGTATGACACTACTCCTCATGTGTTGTCAACTATAACAAGCCACATAATCATTCAGAAATACGTATACCGAAGTTAAAAAGTACGTAGATTTACGTACTTTTTAAATCCGAAAGTATTTAATTATATCTTCTATATATTAAAAAAAATTGTGTTTTATAATACGAGTCCGCCAGCCCGTTCTATCCAACCGATTCGCATGATTTTTTTTTAAAATGAAAGCTCTCGCTGCATAGATTTGTCATCAAGCATTAGAAATTACATCCCTCCCTCCCATACATTTTTTACGTTTTCGTAGCCGTAGTCTATGACTTTCTGCTTCTATATATCTGGTTCTCATTGAGGTAGGCGTTTCGTTATAGGCTTAAAACACGCGCTGAAAAGAGCTCTTTCATTTGATGGTATGCTCAATTAAATTGGATAAGTTTGAAGGTTAATAGGTGTGGACATTGAACTAATTTTTCAATATTTTCCTATAAATTTCCTAAGATTCCATTGCTTTCTCTCTACATGGACGGTACTTAATTCAAAAATATTTTAATGGCATCTAATAATTTCCTTGCGGTAACTGCCAGGAAAAAACGTTATGCCCCGTTAAGGTGACCTAGCCTTACTTTCATACGGGTGTGAGTGTGGTGGTGTGTAAAATTATACCCGATGTTGGTCAAATTATCACTATAGTTAATTATCGCTAATGGCAGGTAATATTCCCCGAATGTTACCGGTTAACCCTTAATGTTGGGTGAACTGATCTCTGATGTTGAGGAATTTTCCTTACGTTTTAAGTTAGGAAAATTTTTGTGTTTTTAAATTACGGACTTTCTTCGGGCATCTTAATATTTTTCATGTGGAACATATTACAGCGGTTCATAGTAGGTACTATTGTCATATAATTATAATATTACAAGTGGTAGTTATGGTAGAAATTGTAGCTTTGGTAAGAATAGTAGTTTTGAGAGAAAAGGTTTTTGACAGCACCGGCGGTTTTGGTAGTAATGGTAGTTTAAAAAAAATGGTAGATATAATAGTGTTAGTACGAATAGTAGTTTTGGTACAAATAGTAGTTTTGATAGGAATAGTATTTTCGGTAGGAACAGTAGTTTTGGTAGAAATGGTATTTTGGCATATATTGTAGTTTTGGTAGCAATGTTACTTACGATTGCTACCAAAGCTACCATTCCTACCAAATGTATAATTTTGACCAAAACTATAAACGTCATTATTACATTTCTAAATTATGATGGATTAATCACACCCATACACAAAACAAAATAAATCGTGCTTCTCACAGAAATATTTAGCTGGATAACAGAAATTTTCTTACTATTACTATTTTCTTACTTATAAAAAAAAAGTTATTTATCTATATTTTTAATTTTGATATTAAAATATTGACAGATAAAGAAAAAAGTGACGTTAGCGTAAGTTAGTTACTTAAGTTTCTGATTTAATTACGTATTTTTATTGTAGTTGTGTTTTCAATTATAATGATGGTTCTTGGAAGGAAATTGAAAAATGCTCAGAGAAAGTTTGAACAAAGAATCTTGGTCAATGACGGCCCTGTTGGAGATTTGATACCGGATGGTCCTCCTACTGCTAAAAAAATACGGGTGGAAACGGGTTCAGATTTGATTAATTCTACCATCAACAACTTTCAAGTGATTTCCATTCTTGGTGACGGTAATTGCTTATTCCGCGCAATTTCTTTTTGTTTATATGCAAATGAGAATAAACATTATGAAATTCGTTTGGCCACTGTTGATAACATTGTCAATAAGTGGGATGTATATATTAACTTCACTGTTGGGGACGAAGCATATGGCCAGACCATTACAAATGCAACAGATTACAAACGTGTGATGGGTGCCAATGGACAGTACCCAGGGCATGCTGAACTTCAGAGTGTAAGTGAGCTATATCCCGAGTGTCAATTCAGAGTTCATCTGGAAAACAGTAATACGATTACTGACTATGGTACTGGCGAAATTGTTCATAACTTGCTATTTTCTGGGCACCTGGAGGAAGGACATTACAGTGTCCTAATGGAAAGAATGGTAGGGCAGCACATTCATATTGAAGAACTTTCTTTCGTCAATGTTCAGTTATACATATTATATAAATCCCTATTACGCGGCAAACCATTCAGTAATGCCAAGGTGGAAATTTCACGATACCTAAGGTGCAACGCAAAGCCAATGTTGTGAGAAAAGAAGTTTTGTGATATACTATATTTTTCGATTTTAAACTTTCGCGATTTGTATACATCATACAAAATAAATTAGCGGGTCTCTCCGCGACCACGCTCGGTGCAAGACGAGCGAAACGTCGGAACCAAATAGGTATTTATACCTTATATAAGTTAGATGTACGCGATTAAGACCCGCTAATTTATTTTGTATGATACTATATTTTTGGTAAGAATATCATCTTTTTACTTATTAGATAAGGCTAAAATGTACTTACTCATCATACCTATATGTAAGAGCTTTTTTATAATATTAAAATAATATATGCTGTGGAGCAGCACGGGTCCTCTAGTCTAAGATAAAGTTCTAAGGTCTAAGAGTTAAAATGAGTAAAAAAGGTGTTTCCAACATCGATCCGAGTGTGTAAGCAAATATTATTGACTTTATTGGTCGAAAAGTTTTAAGTTTGTACTTGTTAAACTAATTCGGGAATAAAGATAAATAGGAATACCTAAACATAGACCGAAATATCATATAGGTCCATTTTTAATTGTAGTTTTTCTTTAATAATGCTTCCTTCTTAGTAAAATCTCGTTATTTTGCTAATTTGGTTATCTGTTGCAAAATACGTAGATTCTGGGCCTGAAGTACGTGGGATCGCGGGAAGGGTCCGAAATTCGTAGATCTACGTAAAAAGACGTAGATTTGGCAACGCTGCACATAATACAGACGAAAAAAGGTTACGAATATCAGTTACAGAAGCTAAACATAAAATAAAAAATATAGTGAACGCGCCCAAAAACATAGTTCCATGATAACTCATAAGGTGTCGCTTTAGGTAAACATAATATTTACTGACTTATGTTTTACGGCTAAACACAATTATTATCTTCTGTCGAGAAACACTACAATACAATCTAATAAATATAAAAAAATATAAAGAAATACTCATTTAATCGTTATTCGCCAAGTAACAGTCGCACTTGAGATGTTTATAAAAATGGCGTGTCATTAGCAAGCAATGAAAGTCAAAACAACTTCTTGTGATCATTACTGCATCATTCAAAATCTACTCGAGCGTTGCGTCGTCGCGTCGTTAACGCCCTTACAATACCTACCATATTGCTAAGCCAGATATCATTGCGTAGGTACTTACATACATTAAATCATAAGCCAACAGTCTGTTCTATATATAATTATGTGCTTAGGACTATATCCTGAAATATATGTTACGATTGCCATGCATGCTATGTTACTAACTTATGGAATTTAGAATGAAGAGAGGACATTTCATAGTAGGGGATTCAAAGAAATCTAATAAAATATTTGCATGATAATGTGGATCTACATTGCAGTTTCGTCGTTATTTATTGACGTTGGTCTAAAATTCGAGCACTCACATTAAATAGCTGAGCCGCGTAGCTCAAAGTAGATACCAAAAGCAAAACGTATTGCTACTAGTCAATTGCCTGTTCAAATAAGTAGACGTACACGGAATAGCAAATATGTGAGCGCCTATTTGCTACTATTATATGGAGGAAAAGTCGCGGGAAATATCTTACTACATCCTACATTCAATACATTTTATTTGTGGTTTCACTGACACACCTTGTTATTTTTGTTTGAGTATTTTTATTCGCTGATCGCTTTGTTTACAGATAAACTTGCCAAATATTATTTCCACGTTGTGTGCAAAAATGAAAATTCTTTTGCAATTCTAAGTACGTAATTTAATTACCTACACAATTGAATTCCGACTAAAGTATTTGCATTGTTCGAAGAACTTATTTAATTCAAAATTAAATGTGTGTACAAAATAACAATACCAACTGCATTTCGATATTGTGTTTCATAGAATGAGAGTAGGTCTCCTGGATGGGGGAATACCTTTCTATATCGAGACAAATCTGTAGGACTTACAGCTGTTTGTTTCTAGATGAATCGTTTTACCAGACAAAGCTGTACTCAATAGTTTACGATAGAAATGGCTTTATTCCTTGCTCTTAATTTTCATAGAACGCAAATACAAAGTGAATTTTGTTAAAACCATCAAAATGCCTGCCGAAAACAGAAGATCAAAGTACTTATAATCAAGTAATTAAACAATTTCGTTTGTTATCTCTTCAAAGTGAATTCGTCAAGTTGAAAACATTTTCACTTGTTATTGAAACATGATGCCTGTCTGAATGCTAATTCCCGTAATCGTTTAATACGGAGACCCCTTTAAAGTCTGCTGCCAAGCAACAAGTAATAATTCAGAATGTGGAATATTATCTCATTATGTATTTTACTATCAAAAATTTGATCGTATGCGTATTGCAAACAAACCGTATACCTATATACAGGTCAAATATTAGGTATGTATTTAATTTGTGAAATCTTACATTAGCCTACTAATATTAAAAACGGAAAATTTTGTATGTTAGGGACTCAAAAGACAAAAACCGAAAACTGTATTAACACATAGGATACCAACTTTTTATAGTAGGTAGTGCCTATTGAATATTGAATAATTGTCATTCAAAGCCAGATTGTCAAAACATTCAGCTATCGTAGTTTCTATTGTTTGTAATATAAGTACTTACTAAAGCTAGATCATTTAAATACTCATAACTAATTTAATAGGCAATCTAGACAACCGCAACTTTTGGAAATAAATAGATTGTTTTTTAATTAGCACTTAATACAATTTGCCAGCGTAAAAGTTGTGAATGTGTGTGTTGTGTTGTGAAATTGGTGTGTGTAGACTTCACGAAGGTTGTAAATTATATAGAACTAGCTTTTATCCGCGGCTTCGCTCGCGTAAATTTGGGGTTCTCTAGTTATAGTATATCATCTATGTTCGGGCCTGCACAAATCTCCTGTATTGGGCGGATACTATATAACTGCAAAAAGTATAAATTACACATACGAGAGTCAAACTGAAAGTTCTTAGAAAATCAAAAACTGATTACATTAGCCAGTTATTAGTTTTATTAAATATTTTCAAAATATTGTCCATTGACGTCAATACACCGCTGCATGCGATGGAACCACTGGGAAAAGCACTTTGCCCACTCGTCCTTAGGGGTCTCTTCAATGGCATCGCGATACGCAGCCACCGCTTCTTCAGCATTCATAAACCGCTTTCCTTTAAGTTTTTCTTTAATTTTTGGAAATAAATAAAAATCACAAGGCGCGAGGTCGGGGCTATACGGCGGGTGACCCAGTAATTCAACGTTTGATGTCGCCAAATAGTCGATCGTTCGCTTGGCGGTGTGCGACGAGGCGTTGTCGTGGTGAAGGAGGATCCTACTGCGAGGTCGTTTCTCTCGAACTTTTTCCAAGACAAGTGGCAAACAATTGGTAGTGTACCATTCTGCAGAAACTGTTTTTTGATCCTCTAACACAATTGTTGCGAAATGACCTATCCTTCCAAAGAACGAGGCCACCATTTTTTTTCCCGCACTTCGATCTCTCTTCACTTTAGTTGGCAACTCCTCGAAAGGAAACACCCACTGAGCAGATTGTCTTTTGGTTTCAGGATCATAACAGTAAATCCAGCTTTCGTCACCTGTTAGTATGTCGAACACAGCATTTGAGTCACCTCCGTTAAATCTTTCAATCATTTTACGGCACCAATTCACACGATGGAGTTTTTGAGCCTTAGTCAAATTATGAGGTATCCACCGGGCGCAAAGCTTCCTGACCGCTAAATGTTCGTGGAGGATTTTGTGCACTTGACTCATACCGATGCCTAAGCTTGTCCGAATCTGCTGATAGGTCACTCTTTTGTCAGTCTCTATCATACGCCGCACAACACAGATGTTATTTTCAGTCGTCGCCGTAGAAGGCCGTCCCTCACGTACATCATCAGTGAGATTAGTGCGACCACGTTTAAACTCATTAAACCAGTTGTAAACAGTCGCACGAGATGGGGCTTCATCGTGAAAGGCCAATCGTAGTCTATCATAACTTTCTTGTTGACTTAAATGACATCGAAAGTCATAAAAAATCATTGCACGAAAATTTTCTCGTGTTAAATTCATGTTGACGTGACACAGACAATTTTCAATTTGCCGCCAAATCGTAAAACAAATGACAAATGAATGAAATATATACTCAGTAATATTGGCAAAGAGTTCTATTTTCAAATTTTAGAATATTTTTTTATTATATTGTTTATAAGTGGCCAGTTCTAAGAACTTTCAGTTTGACCCTCGTACAAACTACTTCGTGTTAAGACTTAGTAGTACCAATGGTACTACCATTACTTAAAATGTTATCCGGTATCAATAACGTTTCGATAGTGGCCAATATGGCGACTGCGATTTGTCTGTCGAAGCCATTATAATTTGACAAAATACTCGACAATCCGAATTTTGCGGATATACCTATGTTGTCGACTCGAAATCTTTATTTTTTAATGTTATATTATACAGGTAAGGTTTCGATGTACTTCTTGACGAAATTATTAATTTAAGAATTGAAACTGCGATAGCAACGCAGTCCGTTGGTTCCAATGTGAAACATTCCAAAATCCACAACAACTTACAAATTAAAAATTAAGTGTAAAATCATTTTCCAGTGGACTAAATTGTGAATCTAAACCATTCTCAAGTCCCCTTGAACACACACAAAAAATTCATCAAGATCGGTCCAGTCGTTTAGGAGGAGTTCAGTGACATACACACGCACACAAAAAATATATATATTAAGATTAAAAAGGCAATTTGAGTGGGGCTCGAAGTATTTGAATCTCCGTCGCAGCGGCCACGCTGCTTTACTGTGAAAATGTATGAAATTGTTTCATGATATGGATTTGTGTTTGCAGTGTTTGCACAACCCTCGACTGCTGCGCCGAACATTGATTTGCCAGCCACCATTGGTTTTTGAACAATAAGTATTTTTTACCCATATAATTATGTATGAAGGAAATTAATTTTAATATTTCACATAATTATTGCATTTACCCCGAGTTAATTATAGCTTGCCCCGTGCCTCGGAGAGTACGTTAAGCCGTCGGTCCCAGTAGTCATGAAGATCTGTGACAGTCGTTTTAGGGCGTTAGTACCTTCTAAATAAACGACAGTCAGTCAGGCAGTCGCTCCGTGGAAAAGCTAATATTCAGCCAAATCCGCTTAGACTAGTAAGCGGACCATAGGTTCAAACTGGGATAACGCTAGGAGGATGATGATTGCATTTACCACGAGTGCGCAGTTGTGTCCCCCTTCCAATGAATTCATCATCACTGAACATAACTTCGTCATCATTGGATTGCTAATCTTCGCCCATTGACGACGACAATTGGTTTCGCTTTGCCACGAATTTCGTTAGCCTTTTAAAGTCGCCCTGACATTAATGAAAATTGGTGGTGGTTCTGCCGATTTATGTAAGTCGAAGGGCGACGTGACCGCAACCTCAAAAGTCAGAGGGCCCGCCGTGCGGCCACGATGCTCAATATAATTCGACACAAAAAAATATACGTCTGAACTTCGAGATTGGGTCATAGACTTGTATTAAATATGAATGTAGCGCACATTAACGTCGCGTCGCACATAATAATAGCAATGACGTCCCTTGTACACTATTGTGCGCCTCATTTTTATTCACGATTCGCATTATTTTTTTAATCACCATCATTGTTGACGTGTGTGCTTATAACAATGGGAGGTTCATAATCACGAGACTTGTACAAAGGGATCGGATATAGGTCATGATAATCCGTTTGCAAACGTGTCAGTTGAATGGGCAGCTCAATTTCGTCCCTGTAATTAAGGAGTCACCTGCGTGAACAACTCACTCCACGTAATTAAAGCTTTCAACTTGGGTCGAGTTATGTCGACCCACTACCACTAGGGAGACTGCGGTTTGTGAGTCAAATTTCATGCAGATAAGAGAACCTCTATAACTGCGCAACTTGTGAGCTTAGCCGCGATTTAATTGAAACCGAGAATAAACTGGGCAAGTCTACAATATAAATAGGTATCCTCTTCGCGGATAAATTTAATAATTTAATTGTTTCAATAGCGAAGGACTTAAAACTTGTTAAGTTTCGAAATAGTTAGTTGATTTAATGAATGAAGACTTATACAAGGTAGATTACCTAGCTTTGATTGACGTCAAGAAAGATCTATTGAGAAACATTGTTTCATAACAGTTAGGTACATTTTAAGAATAAGTCACTACGTTTCTTTGAAAAATACGCACGTATCTATTTGTAAAAGGTCGCTACGCTTTTCTTAAAATGCTATGAAATATCATCAGTAATCTGAGTTGGAGTTTGTACAGTACAGTATATCGGCTGTAGGTGATAGAGCAATAGGTGTATCTGAAACGAGACGCGAGCACTAACGGTAGCGCCGGCGCCCAGCCCACTTGGAGCCAGGCCAACACCTACTGTTTGTTTATAACATTAAAACGTTTAATGTCGTCGACCCTCTTCCAACTGAGCGCCGTGAATTTTTATAAGCATGCAATCTCGTTCGTGACCTCAAGCCACACAATCTATAAGACATAATTTCCGATATTCATACTTTGGACTACATCCAACATTTGATTAAGTAATCAAAGTCAATCGAAAACAAAGAATATCACAATAGAAATAAATTTGTTCATAGAGAAATCAAATCGTTCCTTAAACATGTCTCCAGCTACATAGGAACAAGGTTCTAAACGGAAATAATATAGTATTTTAGGAAAGTAAAATCTCCAGTAGTTATACAATTTCAAAAGCCGCTCCTAGATTGACGATTTGCGACAAACAACGATATTTACTGAAACAATGACACGGGTTACTGTCGATACTAGAATGTGGGTATTTGCTCCGACTATATGTATACAGTTTGGTAAGCGTACATAATAGGATGGTGTTTAATCATACGAGCCACGTAAATATCCGTGTTTACATAGGACTCGGAAACATCTGGTTTTGATGAACTGAATACTTCGCATTCAGGTTGGCGGCACTTGAAATCGTGCCAGCTTATTTTAAGTGGCGACGTCTGTTCAAGATTTGTGTCTAATGCCCCGCGCTATAATATTTTATGAGTCGTATTGAAATCATCATTTATGTTGTGTTTTTCATAACATTGTTTACGACAGTGATTTAGTCAGATCTTGAGTAAAGTTTCGGACTAATTGACGCGTTTTATTGTCATTAAAATATGACATTTGAACATTTCACTTTCGTGCCATCCACTCTCTCTCTCTGGTGTCGTGGATGCACCGATGTGCATCGCTGAACAATGGTTCATGTTTTATTCATGCTCACTGCTCATTTTTGCGATTTAATTAATTCGGACACATGTCGCATTGACATGTAGCTGACATTTTATTGTATATCTTTGAATTTTAATGACGGTTTTTTTGTGCAATTAATTGTAAGGGGTAGCTACTTCTTGGTTTAACGATTAATAATACAATTTCATTGCACATTAAACGTTTAACGATCGTTGAACTATTTATATGTTGCGTCTATTGCGCAATTTAAGCAGTGTCTCCATAGCTTCGTCGGTTTGAAGTACCACTATGATAATGAACTGAAATGGGTTATAGTTTGTACCCAATATCTCCGGTAACGATGGCAGCTCGACGGCGACTCCCGCCGGAAACAAAGTTAGATTTAGTTTAGACACGACAATCCGTTTGTTGTAATGTTAACGAATCCAATTATAGGTAGCTACCTATGTTTAATGTTGATGTTACTCTCGGTCCGTTTGATGTGAAGGGTTTATGGAGTCCGCAAATCTTCGACTTGGTCTTATATGTTCAAATAGATGTATATAAATAACCCTTGACATTGTTGTTTTTTAGGTTTCGGCTCAGAATGTACCTAAATTCATTTAATTTCGTAAAGGTTTCTTGACCTACTATGTAGTTTATTGTAAAAGGATATATAGGAACCGGAAGGATGCATTCGAAGAAACACTGAGAGGCTATTTATAGGAAGTTGACGCGACAGAAATTTCTTGCATACTCCACCAACCCTTTTACAACGTAAACCAAATTCCCAGAAGAATTCCTCACAGCAAAGGGTTAGAAAACGGATCTTTCCTACTGAATACTATTATCCGAATAACCTAGATCCTAGCATTTATACATATACTAGCTGTCCCGGCGAACCCTGTATCGCCTTTTAAAGGTCTTTTTGCTTATTCCTGTTTTTTCAAACCACTTCTTCAGGAAATTTTGAACAAAGTTACCAAAGCCATGCTTAATCTAAAATTTCAGAGTTTACAAAGGTATACAAACAAATGAAGATTGAATTTTATATACCTATATGTATAGATAGATGACCCAGCAGGAACCGTCCGCCATCTTCGATTTCCCATTTGCCATCTTTGATCACGATATAGATGTTGTATTTGCATTCCTCATAGCTTATAACATCGGAGAGGATACCCATATTGACTTAATTTTTTTTTCATCCGTCATCTTTGATTTCCCATCCGCCATCTTTGATCACGAAATAGATGGTGTTTTTGAATTCCCCATTCCATAAAATATCGGAGACGATACCCATATTGTTATTTTTAATTTTTCCCATCCGCCATTTTTCATTTCCCACCCACCATCTTGAATCACGAAACAGATATGTTGTATTTGGATTCCCCATCCCTTTTAACATCGCAGACGATACCAATATCGATTTTTTAAAATTTTCCCATCCGCCAACATTGATTTCCCATCCGCCATCTTTGATCACGAAATAGATGTTGTATTTCGATTCCCCACCCCTTATAATATCGAAGGCAATACCCATATTGATTTTAACATTTTTCTCATCCGCCATCTTTGATTGCCCGTCCGCCATCTTGGATCACCAAAATAAATTTTATATTGTTAATCAGCGTCCCGAAAATCTCGAAAACGATACCCATATACCTAGATTGTATCCTATTCGTTTAGCCTTTTTTTGCCTTGACCTAACCCTCCCACTTCTCGTTTGACCATTTTATTATTTTTGTCTGGCCCCTAAACGTTGTGGCGTAATTTTATAGAGCCTATAGCCTTTCGGAATAATTGGGCTCTCATAGGCAATAACATTTTTTTAAATCCGACTGCCAGTTCCTGAGATTAGCCGACATTATCTTTTAGCCTTTACAGATATAATAAGTACACAACTATATACATACCGCAATTATTATATATTTTTGAGTAATAATAATATAACAATATATTGATAGTAAATAAACAGAATTAATATTCTAAAAGTAATTGATAAAACAGTGCAATAATAAATTTAAATAGTTTTGTTTTTCATAACAAAGTTGAAAAATAGCATCCTCCTCTCTACTACATTATTATATGTTGCCGTGCCTTACAGGGTCCATAATGTTATCTTATATTGTCATATTGTAACACCTTATGTAACTTATGGAGTGCAATAAAACATTGAGTATTGAGTAGCCTTTTTAGCCTTTTGCCCGGCCCAAAGGGTCGAAGCGTTATGTTATATAGCCTTCCGGAATAACTGGGCTATCATATACATCATATTTCATATAAGATTTTTTCAGATCCGACCAGTAGTTCCTGAGATTAGCGCGTTCAAACAAACAAACAAACTCTTCCGCTTTATTATATTAGTATAGATAGTAGAGCATCGTAGACTTACTATTCGAGTGTTATTTTTTGAGTGCAAAGATTCAAATTAACTAATAATTATGTAATCCGGCCAGATAGTATTTATTAAAAGAAAGAGCTAAGAATTTAGGTGGCAGGTACAGGTTACTACTTTTCTAATACAGTAAGTAAGAAACCTAAATATGAGTGTGAGTTTCATCAACCGATCATTGTTATTTTACATTATCAAGGCCACAGAAAGGGATATTTAAGGGATACCGATTTCCACGCGAGCGAAGCCGCGGGCACAGCTAGTACCTAATATTAGAAGAGATTAGCCAAGGCTGTTACAATAATTATTATTAGTTTAATTAAGTAAGCGAACCTTAAAAGCGAACGAAGTAATGACAGTGCATCTTAATTATGTCAATGTATAATGTGACAGATATAGCACATGCGCAGCAACTCAATTATTACAGCGCATGCCTTATTACTGTCAATAGGTAGGAGGTTTGTCCCTACAAACTTCGACCCTCTCTAAAATCCCTCCCAGATAATTTTTGCATTTTATTGTATCCTATGTGTTTTTCCTGGTTCTGAGCTACCTCCCCACCAATTTTCAGCCAAATCGGTTCGGTCGTTCTTGAGTTATAAATAGTGTAACTAACACGACTTTCTTTTATATATATAGATTTATTTTTGTCAACACGACACCAAGATAAATATTTGTATAGCACCATAGCCAACACAATGTTTTGTTGTAATTCCAAGGTATTTCTAATACTTGTTCTTAATCGTTTTTTATTACCGCCAACAATGTAATTACAGGTTGGATGTAACGTATTTATAAAACAAAAGCTTTCTTTGAAGATGTTACTTTTACAAAATGGCTTTTGACTTCCGGTCGGGACATTTAACAGTTTCCCGTAATACTTACGTATTGCCTCAAGCTAGGGGTATTCTCGAGATACTTTCTCGTTTTAACACATTTACCAGAAAGTCGGGTACGGAGAGACATGGCATTGCCCCGAGCGAGTCGTCAGCTGTTCACTCTGCTCCTTGCACATTTATGAAAAAACTTTCAACTACATTCTTGGCATTGTCTTTGCTTCCACAGTTGATTTTTTTCTTGTTCTAGCTACATTATTATATTATACGAAAAGTAGATTTGAATTAGAAATAGGTAGACGAATTTCGTTTATATATTCGTCATTACAGTTTACCAGCTTTTGGATTCGGGAAATTTAAAACCTGAAATTACTCTTAATATAACATTAAGGCATTCAAGGATTTAATCGTATGTTGTTGCGAGTGTATAGGTACTATACTATCGGTTGTTTGATATTGGCACAAGGACGGCCAAGCTATTATGAGATCAAAGTGACGGCGCTTACAATGATTGTGTTTAAATGTAAGCGGAAATCCGTTTTCAATCCTCTTTGCGGGCATTAGGAAATAAAAAAGGTTTTCCTCAAAGATTTATATAAGTAAATTGTTGACATTTTAATCGAACTACAAAGTTAGAGTAGGCTTACAAAATGCTCACTTAAAACTTGTGCATACAGTTATTGGCAATAATGTAAATAAATAGAAGATTGTAGAAGTTATAAAAGTTAATAAGTAACCTCGACAACTGTTCACTTGCTCAGGCTGTTTCTTCGCAGCCACTGCCTCGTTGTACTTTTATGAAAAAAGTTTTACTCGTTGCACTCTACTACGGCTTTCGTCTTTGGAAATTCTTTTTATCCGCTAATCTTTTGTAGTGTTCAAGAAAATATAAATGTGTACAGTAAGAAAATATTAATAAATTGTCGTTTTGTTCAATGTTATCATGAATTAAACTAAATATTTTTTAAATCACATAGGGTTAATTAGGTCGTGATTGAATGAAATGTGCTCATAATTCTCATCTCATGTCCGAGATTGTCTTTCTTTTGATCTTAGCTTTGTATGGTCTCACATTGTTTTATTGTTGTGTTTGACCCATTGCACATAGGGGTATTTTGCATTCCTAGCCGGGCGAAATTAGTAAAAACAAATTTTAACACAAAAGCAAAAATGAATACTTGTCAGTGAGCCAGGTAGCTACTGATCAAAATACGATTCTTTCCGGGCTCCTGCGCCCGCGCCAGCCATCCACAAAACAATCGGAACTTGATCGTTGTCGCATGCGTTCGCGTCAGTTACTGGCTACATTAAAAACGTACCGCGTTTGAGACCTCGGTGCATTTTTATTGTGAGTTATTTAACCAAAACTACTATGGATTATCATAATACAGGTAAGAACAGTTTTATATATTACGATTTACTAATTTTTGCGTGTATTTTTAAGGTCCAAAATCAATTTATAAATGTCTCAATTTTTTAAACCGTTTTTTTCTAAATTGTGCATTTCAAAGTGATGATAGTTATCCTTCCGAGTACTTCCGGGTAACGATTTCTGTTGTAACGTATGACAAAAACTGTCAGATGATAGATATTTTACGAATTGAGTGCTACTTTTTGCTACTTTTGTCAAAACTTACACGTTAGTGCTGGTGTTAGCTAAAAACTATTAACTGTTATTTTCAAGCAAATTATTAAATGTTTTCTATTTTATTGTTTTAGGGATACCAAGGGGTTCTAACTACAAAGTTGTAACTAGAAAATACCTGTTCAATAAAATGCAACAACGAGAGTTACATACTTCTGACGAAAAAGTTGATTATTTGGAAAATTATCGTTTAACGTCTGACAACTTTAATGAATAACAATTAAATGTTTTGAAACATTTAATTCTTTGTTCATTTTTAAAAAGCTTCCATAAAAAAATGGCAAGTGAGGTCAGATTCGGACAAAGCTACAGTTAGAGAAAGAAAAGTCAACATACAACGAAGATTTTGAAACGAAACTGTATTAATTGTGGATGTGCCGAAAGCTGGGTTCGGCAGTACCAATGATGGTAACACCAGCAGGCGATTTTTCGGTGACCCACAGAAGGCTGCAGAAATTACCGGTATCGATTATAACCTGATATTCAGACTTTAAATAATTCTCAAGGTAATTTCAAGCGGTATAAAGTTGACCTGAAAAATTTACCGGTTACTGTTGGGACGCACTACGACTGGCATCCGATGAGTCCGACTATGCACAAAATTTTGATGCATGGTGCTACAGTAATGGAAAAGGCGTTATTGCTTATAGGGCTACTATCGGAAGAGGCTGTTGAAGCCAGAAATAAACATTTCAGGATATAATTTTGCGAGGAAGTTTTTGAGTAGATTGCAATGCAGATGTAAAAAATCGCCTTCTACTATCCTCTAATTCACTGCTCACAAGTCTGAGGCCAAAGCCAAAGAGCAGGATGCATTTCTTTTCAAAAGAAGCGATAGCTATGTTGTTGCTACCTTCTCCAGAATCTCAAGATGATTCCGACTCGGAATCTGAAACAAAAGAGGTCGGAGAAAGTGACGATGAACCCTGGCATTCTTCCTCATCAAATTAGATTTATATACACTTTTTTATGTGATTAGTTAATCAATAAAACCTTCGCCAAATCATGAAACCTCCTTTATTTTATCATTATGTGAGCCCATGACGCTCACTGTTGGATAAAGGCCTTCCCAATCGTCGTCTGTAAATATGAGTAAGTCCTACTAACTTTACAACAGAAAAAACCGCACTAATAATTTCGCCCGGCTAGAAATGCCAAATACCCCTATGTGCATTGGTTCATGTGCAAAGCCATACTTTTTGCTGTGTGTGAGTATGCAACCGTCTCTGAAGTCAGAGTTTTGAGACTGTCCAAAGATTTCCTATATGACCTAACGGTTCTTGTCCTGAGGCGAGGACTGGGATCAACAGCTTTAAGTGCTGTCCAGGCACTGTAGCGCTCTGATGTAAATGCCACACGCGGTCCATGCCATCCGGCGACCTGTGGAAGCGTTGCTTAACTTTATCAAGGTACCGCGAACGGCAAAATTAGTCACGCCAAAAAGAAAAAGAAATAGCTAACAAAAACAGTACATAATTCGGTCATGTAAGGTAAGGATTTTACATTTTATCCATGCACTCACTGCACTGCTTTTTAACATGCACAAAATTTCAACAAATCGGTGCAGTCATATTTTTCTGTCGTTCAGTGACATACACACAAACAAAAGTGCATATAATTATATAAAAGTTTCTGGAAAAATATAGGTAACTAACTCGACTACCTCGAATCAATCAAAGAAAATATTCCATTGTATACCCAACTTTTCTTTGTCAGACACTGAGTCGGTATAGGTTAGAGCAATAATACAAGTATCACCTATAGTATACATAGTCTCTGGTTGTACAACAGTTAAGACTAATGTAAACATTAAACATCGTTCGTTCGTAGCATTTCATTGAAACATCCGCCTTTAGTGCTACGAAGCATTCGGCGTTTGCATGCAATATAAAACAATCACGTAGTAAGAACTCAGGTGCAGCATTATACGTAAGTCTGTTTAAGCTTTTTCATTGTATGCTCTAGGAGATCTTACGGGGCACTCGTGTTGAGCCGCTTACCCGCCGTGCCCCGTTCCGTCACGGACTTGCCCGAAGCTTATGGCCTTATGCGTTACAGCCTGACCGCCGTATCTATTTGCGCAGACGTCCAATCAAGTGTGTCGATACGAACAATATTTTCACTCCAAACGCTATTTTGCGGTTAGTAGGTTCCGTCGTGATCCGCTGAACTTTGATTCCGTTCAAATTGCAGCGTATTGGAAATCATAAGAGTATTGCTTACCGTACTCTTCTTTGTATTTTATGGTAATGCGGCCTCTTCTCATAATACATATTATTATATCATGTTACTTTATTTTTCCTAAAACATTCAATTTACCTACGCTATGGAGCAAAAAACGTCTACAACAAAAATAAAACGATTTCCAAGTATTACTTCGGGAAGCACTCCAATTTGGCGTTATAACCCTTTTAGAGGATAACAAATTGCAAAATAAGGGGATAGTATCTATGTGCAGACTGATGACGTCAACAGTTTATAATATCATGACAAAACCCTTGCGTAGGATAAGTCCACGACATCATAACTAATCTCTATGTGTACAAAAAAGTGTTTATTTCGTTTGGCAAGGACACGGTGAAATAAGTAAATATCTTGATAAAATCGCTTACACGAAATCACTATCGTGAAAAAACCCTAGGGAATTTATTTAGGTTAGTTTGTGTTAGGTTATGTTTGGATATCAGCAATCTGGTCAAATCCCGGGAGCTGTGATCACGACATTTCGGTAATATACGTCCGCCTTATATTTTGTTTTACTTTATTTTGTTATGCCAGCAAAACGTATTATATTATTATTACTTTTTCGTGTTATGGAGTGTTTTATGAAATTGAATCGTTTTCCTTATAAATAATAATATCCCTCAATAGCACAGTTGCCATTGAATACTGTTCAAAAGAAGAAAGAATATAATTAAACAACGATGCGGCTTTATCACGAAACGAAGCTTGAGAATATTATTGAGGTTAATGTTACAATGTAATTGAATTATATAAATGTAGATACAATTCGAATGTTATGATGCTACATTGTAGGTAGGCTTCTGTTATATAAAATGAAGCTGAATGCGTGTTGTGTACTATCCGCTTCGCGTATTGCCTTTACCGGATTTATTTTATCTCACAGTGATAAGCTCCTCATACTGTGCTATTAAAATATTATTTAAGTTCTGATTCATCTTTAAGTTTCGACGTACTTTTTGGCATAAAATTTGGATTGCAAGATGTTGGTAACATGGGTATGAACTTTGACCACAGTAGACGATACTTTATTGTATTCGCTGCGATTTATAAAAAGTAAAAAATAGCCAAAATTGATTACTTTAGAATTTTCTCTATAACCAAAGTCAAAATGCTAAGCTATTCAGTAATATGTATCAGTCAATTTATTTCAAGTTTAAGGATTTGTATCCATTCTCGATATCGAATGTACACAGTACTGTATGCCCAGGTAAACTAAATCCGAAATAAATAGACAGCCACCTACAGGAACAAATCTTTTAGAAGAGAAAGTAGTTTATTCAATACTTGATTTATGTAAAGGCTTGTCGAAAGGAAAGGCGATTTGAATAGAGTTTCCCGTTAACCGTGTCGAACCTGAAAGCTTTTCATAAATGAACCTACGGTAGGTACTCAGTGCAAGGGGGATAAAAGCCCCGTTGTTATATGTATATCAAACTTTATACTTGGGAGCGATGAGGCAGACGTACCCATTGAGCGACACATTAAAAGCTTGACACGCGAACATGAGCCTGCCATCATCAAGATGTGTTTCGTACGTAACTGTCGAATGTTTGCGTAAGGTCTGACACGCGCTGACTTCGCTAAATATCTTGTTCAAAACACCTTTAAGTTTACACGCGTTCGCGTATTCTGTGAAGCATTCTAAGTGTTAAGTATTTGCACGAAAGTAAGGGGGCGTGGCGCGTCAATTAAACTCACTAGTCGGTTGCACACCGATTTACTGTAGGGAAGGCATGCGGGTCGCAGCCCGCGCACACACACACGCACGCACATCATTCACGCACTCATACGCATACATATAATCCCTCCCTCTTTAGATAAGAAATAGTTCCTTTTAATCTAGGGTTTATCCATTGGTTCTTCATTAGCATCACTGACGTACGGGGCCTGTGTAGGCGTCGAGAAGATTGGACTTATTGCCCTTCGCCTTCGAGTCGTAACGGCAGTGGCACGCGGCTGAAGCACCGGCGTGCCTGGTGACGTCGTCGCAGCTGGTGCGGGGACCATTGTCACCTCCCCTTCCTCCCCTGGTTGCGTGACCGGCTCGGGGTGAGTTATTGGGAGCGGCGCCACATCCTGTATCACGTCGGAGTCCCAGTCCGGGTCATCACTGTTTGTTGACAATACTGGTGAAGATAGTCTTCTTCTTATTTGGTCCACATGCCTGCTGACCTCACTTCTTAATTGCGGCACGTATACCATGTACATAACATTACCGATTTTCTTTCTGATTATACCTTAGAGCCAACTGACTTTGTTATTACTAGTGTTCTTGGTTATCCAGACTGGTTCGTTGTCCTTGAAGTCTGGTCTTTTTACACCTCGGTAGTGTTTAGCCTGTGAGGACTGTTTGCGTGCGACGGTTCGCGTTAGGTCTGTAGACGACGGTGGCGACGGCGTGATAGGATTTAACAGGTCTAGCCGCGAGCGCAGCGAACGCCCAAATACTAACTCCGCGGGTGACTTATCAGTGGTACTATTTTTAGAGTTCCTGTTTTCGAATAAAAATTTTGCAATTTTATCATGAATTGTAAATTTGTTATACCCCTGTAAAATTAGAGCCTTCAACCCCTTTTTAACAATTTTTACGAAGCTTTCGGCTTGCCCATTGCTGGCCGGGTGATATGCAGGCGACAGCATGTGTTCGATACCGTTAAGCTCACAGAACTCTTTAAATTCTGAGGATGTAAATGATGTGCCATTGTCACTCACTAACGTGTGAGGAATACCAAATCGCGGCATAAAATCGTGTAATTTGCTAATGACTGCCTTTGAATAATGGGATGAAGACATGTTATAATACTCAACCCATTTACTATATGCGTCCACAATAAAAAGAAACATGTTATTGTGAAATGGGCCCAAGAAATCTATGTGAATTCGATAAAACGAGTGCAGCGGCAGCGGCAAGACGCGAGGGGGGCGTGCGGCGGCGCAGGCCGCAGCGCGGCGCACACGGCGCAGGCGGCCGCCACGCGCTCCAGCGCCGCGTCCACGCCGGGGAACCACAAGCGCTTGCGAGCCTCTGCCTTCATTTTCACTACTCCAAAATGCGAACTATGCAATTCCTTACATACATTTTCTTGCAAGGACGAGGGAATGACAACTTTATGTCCACGCATTAATATACCATTTTCGTACGATAACTGTGTGCGACAATTGAAAAATGGTTTTAACTCGGCATCATTAACCTTCCTAGGCCAGCCGTTTAACACATAATGTTTGATAGTAGTCAGGTGAGTGTTGCGAGCTGTTTCGCGGCGTAAATCGTTTAGTGTGACCGGCAAATCTCCGTCTACTACGAAATTAACGTAAGCCGCGCGTTCCTCGCACTCCGGGAGTTCGTCCGATGCTTTCGGTTCACTCTCGCCTGCGTACGCGCGAGATAAATAATCTGCACTGTTTTGCTTACTACTAATATATTCAATTATGTAGTTATACGTGGCTAAAAATATAGCATACCTTTGTAACCGGTTAGCGGACACTTCGGGGATGCCTTTGTAGGGCCCAAATATTGCCAACAGAGGTTTATGGTCAGTTCTAAGCACGAACGGTTCAGATCGACCATATAGGTATTGATGGAAACGTCTAACTCCAAAAATGATCGCAGTTGCTTCCTTTTGGATCTGTGCGTAATTTTTTTCCGCTGGCGATAGCGTTCGGGAAGCGTATGAAATAGGCCTTTCTAAATCATCAGCACCTACTTGAGACAGTACAGCTCCTAATCCCGTCGGTGACGCGTCAACAGTTAATATTAACTTAGCCTTCGGGTCGAAATGTGCCAAAGTTCTATCGGACGCTAAAATGTTTTTTATACGGACAAACGCATCATCGTGCTTACGAGTCCATTCCCATTTTGTGTTTTTTGTTAATAAATTATATAATGGACTTAATAGAGATGATGCGTCTGGCACGAAATTCCGGTAGTAATTTGTTAGACCTAGAAACGATTGCAACTGTGGTACGTTAGTTGGCCTAGGCGCTTGTAAATTAGCTTTGACTTTATCGGGTGATTTTCTGACTCCATGTTTATCTATGACGTGACCTAGATATGAAATCTCATCCTTAAAAAATCACATTTACTCATTTGTACCGTTAACCCTGCATCATCTAAGTGTTGTAAGACCGTATTGAGTCTTTGTTTGTGTAGAATTTTATTTGAACCTGTAACCAGGATATCATCTAACAGAAAGATGATTCCGTCTATTCCTGATAGCAAACATTCCATCGCGCGTTGGAAAATGGCTGGTGCGCTAGACAATCCGAACACTAACCGAGTGAAGTTAAAAAGACCGCGATGAGTATTGATGCAGGTAAACTTCTGCGATTTATCTGTTAAAATGAACTGATTGTATGCCATAGATAAATCTATTTTACTAAACTGTATGCCCCAGTGTAACTTGGCCAACAAATCATTTACCGTCGGTAGAGGATATTGATCGATTATCAATTGTCTATTAATCGTAACTGAGTAGTCAGCACATAATCTGATGCTACCATTTTTCTTCAAAACAGGCGCAACGGGCGACGCGTAGTCAGAGTGTTCGACGGGCTTTAAAATGCCTAGTGCTAGTAAACGGTCGAGCTCCTTGTCTAGTTTCTCCTTGAGAGCAAATGGTACCGGTCTCGCTTTAAAAAAATCGGCTTTGAATCAGGTTTTAAATGTAAATCAATTTTATATTTGTTAAACGAACCGAGATTGTCCGAGAAAACTTTAGGAAACATTTTACAAAGCTGCTTATCGATACCAGGAGTAATGATTTTAGAATCGCAAGGCGTCTGCTGATACACGGCGTGCACGCGCGCCGTAACGGCCGTGTCAGGCGCCGCGGCTGGCACGAGCTCCAGGTTGAACTCCCGGATAAAGTCGCGGCCAAGGAGCGGCGGCCCGTCTGCGCGCACCACGTACACATTCAGATTTTTTGTGCGACCTAAATACGATATAGGCAACCAAACCACTCCGATAGTTTCGATGTTTTCTCCCGTATAACTAAATAACTGTTTGTTAGTGGCTGACAATGGCAATCGTTTAAAATTCGAGTTGTAATTATTTTCAGAGATTACGCTAACTGCTGAACCGCTATCGATTTCGAACTCTAAAGCTAGACCACTGACCGTTACGCGCTCTGTCATAGGTTTCCCTTTTACGCACTGAATATTATAAAAACACTCACCGTCGTCTCCGTTGTTTACAGTACCTTCATCGACGTATTTCACTTTAACGTCGTTAGGGCACATTTTACGCAGATGTCCTTTGTTACCGCACTTTTTACACTTATAATTTTTAAAACGGCACTGATTAGCTTTATGGTTAGTGAACCCACACACTGCACTTCTCTTTCTTGGACATATTATAGACGCTATCCGGGTCCGCAGTGCCCGCGCCGGCGGCCGCCGCCGGCGCTGGCTGTGCCGACGCCTGACGTGCACAGCGCACGCTCTCTGCCAAGTCGATGGCTTTCGCGAGAGTCAGCTCCCGCTGGTCCTGCACAAACAGCTTGTCTCGCTCGCGTCCCGGCACCATGCCCATGATGAACCTATCAAGCAGGGCCTCCTCCAAATTCTTAAATGCGCAGTGAGTCGCCAATCCTCTTATCCTTGCCGCCCATTGAGTGTGCGTTTCACCTGGTCGCTGTGTTGCCGAATAGAAGACCGACCAACTATAAATACGGTAATATTATGGTATAACTTGTAATAATTATTTATAACAGTAGCACCTTAATTAGTAACCATTTAATCATTGGATAATTAGTAATTACATATTAATCACCGATATTATAGCCAGTAAACATTTTAAAGGTATAATCATAGGGTACGTGGATACTGATAACTTGTTGTTATCTATGTTTAGGGAAAGGAAAAGACATGTATGATCCTGTTGAGTGGGAAAGAGATGGAGAGTGTTTAATGGTGTATCGCGTGAGGATTGCTCATGCTGTGATAGCGCTGAGCGGGAACATGCGATCATCGCGCGGGTTGATACCCGCCTTGTTACTTCAAACGACGCCGCCTTGCGCCGCTAACACATTTATCACTTTCTTCAACATGCGTGTTTTTACACGTGGACGGACAGCCACTTTTTGTTCAACAATTGACACGATATCTTTTATATGCAGTGATCACTTTGTAACAGGCGTTGTTAATCGTTTATTTATTCGACAGTGAATGTGTAAGGATTTTTCAGTTCATATATCACTTAGGTACATAACACTGCCGTTGTAGGTGCTTATTTTGATAACCGTTGTCACAGGTTTTACATTTCAGAAGCACTAACCCAATTGTATTCTAAATAATTGAAAACGTCGAAAGCGTGCCACATACGCATGCCAGAAAATATGTATATCGAGGTCACAATGATCGCTTTCAAGTTAGGTAGGTACATTCTTATTATTGTTTACCTAAAAGAACTTACAATATCACGACTACTACGTACACTTAGGTTACTCAGTCATGAAACATTAAAAAGGAAAGGCAATCCAGAAATAGAAACTGTCCTTACAAAGTAAATAATTTCCTTTAAGTTCCAATATTGAGGCACAAAGAAACGTAAACAGAGACAGATGTACTTATCTCTTTACACCAAACTCAAGTGATTACTATTCCCCAATCTCGATGACGACTGAGTAATCGATACTTGCGATTTTATTGTCTGTTTTATTACGGCAACATAGTCATCACGAAGATAAATCGATGATTTATTGTTTCCTTGAAGGCCCTGTTGAATTTAATGACCAATAAAAAGGTAAAGCCTTCAGCCGTCTCATCTTCATATATTCGCCCTAGTGGCCATTGTAAAAGACCAAGTGTAATAAAAAAGACTTATTCCGTTCCGACTTTTTCTAACTTGGAAAGCATGAAGTGTAATTAGTGCCAGTCTGAATAAAAAGATATGCATGTCTCTTTTATTGAAGGTGAATGTGTTATTTACGATGGAGTTTTATACGGAGCTTTTTTATTAATTGCGGTCTTTTTAATGTACCTATTTGTCACTTAGGTGCACTTTGTTAATTACTATAATTTATAGTTCAGTTGTACTTTAAACTTTTAAACGAATGCTGTAAATAATATGTAGTGTTTTACAACTACATACCTAACACGGACATTATTACCTGTCTTAATGGCCTCCTGGAAATGGTTAACCGATTAATGTTATCTTTGTTTTAGCGTGGAGAACGTGACAGAACTGTTGACCATCCCGATATCACTAAGGTATTCGTAGGTTCTAGGTACCCATCGTTTGTCTCACACTGGTCTTCAGACAACCAATACATACTCTGAAACAACCTCTGTCGCTCCAGCGATAGCTTCCCGGATCCATGCCTAGTTGCTTACATAGAGCAATACTACGCCCAATGTTTTGTGTGGGTGAATCTCCTCCGCACACCGAAACCATCAGTCCCTAATGGGAGGCCTAATGATCGCCACCGCTGTTCGCATCGTGATCGTTTCAATATTATTAGCTGCGTTTCAGTCCCTTAACCGTTCGTATCTAAAACAATTCCTTTCTGGATATATTGTGTAACTGTTACAAGCGTACTAGGTAAAGATTTAAGTAGGTCATGGTTTTCTTGTAAATCGTGACGTTTCGGCGCCCTCTGGCCACTGTAGCAGTACTGTTGGTCGCCTGGTTTCTACCGCGCCACTTGTGCCGCTCGCTAATGCGCCGTGATGAACGTCGAGCTTCTACGCTTTCATTACGTGACGCTAACTCTCCTAGAACAATTTTAATTTTTTTATTGCTATGTATTTTTAGAGCCACTTTTGCAGTCTGGTACAAAACAAAACTTTGTATCTCTGTATGGCGTCCATGCCTCACGAGGATTCATTTTGTAGCTAAATATTATTAGGTACAGATAAAGAACACGAAACAGTAAAGCACAGATACACGGAACGAAGAGTGAGGTTATATTGTTGTTTATATTTTCAGAAATACACAATATTATTTACTTTTTCTTCGGAATGTCAATTCTGGTATGAATTGAAGACAACGATAGCGATGACATTGACTTCAATATGGCAAAGGCATTATGTTTCAATCGAACAAAGTTGTGACGACACAAGACAATATAGATTTCAAATCAGGGTACAAAAAGGAAGAAATGGTATTTTTGTTTCATGAGTGTATCATTTTTGAAATATTGTCAATTATTTAAACTAAACCTCAAATGAATCATATCGTATTTTCATGAAAAGAGGTGATAAGAGAGAGTAGCTTTATTCCAAGTTCTCTTCCGTGACAATAATAAATATCTACGTAAACTTGTTATGAGTGAATATTCCAAGTAAAATAATAAAAAAACAAACAGCGAGATTCCAGATAGTGCAGTCACTTAGGTGTATTTTATATTCTAAGTATTGCGCAACCGATGCCTGCACCTAATATTCACCGATATATGAACACATTTACATCACTATTTACTGCTTTTAGAGATCTACGCTCTATATAAAACGTACGCGTTCAACTCTACAAACAAAGATTTGATGATGTTTGATGTTGTGATGAGGACTCGAAATAAACAAATCTGTAATTCCTGAACATAAAGTTTCATTTGTATGAGTAAAAGCACACCATCGGGCGCTAATACTTATTTTACCCAAATATAAGTTCAAATATTTCACGATTGTAATCACACAACCCAGGCATTTTCCTCGAGATCTTCAATTGTATGTAAAAAGGTAATATCCGGTAATTGCCGATAACGCTACTCAAAGTTAGTTTTCAATAATTTGATGTCATATAATCTTTCAGTAAAAAAAACATAAAATATGAAGTAGCATGCATAATATTATTACATACATACATACATAACGTCACGCCTTCCATCCCCGAAGGGGTAGGCAGAGGGGTATTTCTACACCCACTTCGCCAGATATACTTTAGTCCCACGTAATAAGGGGCGAGCCGTATTGCCGTACCGGGCACATTTCCAGACTCCGTGCTGCTACTGAGAATTTCGTGACAGAAAAACCCAATAACACTGCCCAAACCAGGAATCGAACCCGGGACCTCCCGATCCCACGCGCACATTTATGCCGCGAGACCAACGAGGCAGTCGTGTAGGGTTTGATGTCGAGTTTTTCGTCTCTACGAAAAGATGGTATTTGCATCGTGTTATCCCTTAGTCGCCTCTTACGACACCCACGGGAAGATAGGGGGTGGTGACACTTGTATTCTATGCCGTCAACCACACGGCAATATTATTATTCCACAGGTTAACATCTATTAGGTAAGTATTGTACCTAAATACTTTTGAGTGACACAATTCGTTTTGCTAAACTCGTGTCCATTTTTAAACGTTTGGCTCTTTCCTCTTTCGTGATGAACCAAAATCGGAGCGTTATCATTATTGTGGATCGGTACCGTTCAAAAGCACGCGTATCAGTAACAGCTGGCCTTAAAGATCACAATCGCGGAGCATGTTCATTCGTTCACTGAATTCCCACGTGAATAAGTTTCTGATCGGATTCTTCTTTATTGCGCCGTACATTCGAATAAATACGTAATTACTATCATATTCGTACCGCTAAGTCTTCACAATCTTCACATAATAGTGAACGATCCCATTCGAACAAATAGTCCTTTACGACATATTTGAGTTCTGATGTTATTACTGATTTACGTATTACCCTTGTATGTTCCTCGACGCTTTGTTACATGATTATTATCGTCTTTTATCTTTGATTTTCCGTCAAAGGAAAAAGTCGTCTCGTAAATTAACTACATCGTTTACTTTCTTTTGATATCAACTTTTGCTGAAGATACTTCGCTTTGAGTAAAATAGGCGGCGTAGTGTGAATATTGCTTGTTGATCTATGAAGATTAAATAATACCAAATTATCTTTTAAGTCCATCGTCGAAGTGGATGATAGAATATAATCTTAGATCCAGCAAACGTTACCTACGTATTTGCTAAATAATATATATTGTTACTAGCTGACCCGGCAAACTTTGTTTTGCATTTTTTTTTTTGAAAAATAGATGTTGGCCGATTCTCATAGATACCGGATAAGCACAAAAAATTTCATCAAAATCGGTCAAGCCGTTTCGGAGGAGTATGGGAACGAAAACTGTGACACGAGAATTTTATATATTAGATTTGGCACTATAAAACAATTGATACAATAATAATTGACTATCATATGAAAAAGACGCATCTCTGTTGCTTCCCATAAACATATAAAAAATACAAGGCTATAAACACTTCTGTAAAGGAAAACGACCTACTTATACAATGTGCCAGAAATAAATAATAAAACAGAACTTGCTAAGGAGACAATGATTCGAAGACCAATTACGCTAAGTGGCTTCAAGTTTTCTCTTCTACTTCCACTCGTGAGAAACTGGTCCTTGGCATAGTCGATCTCGTAATTCCATCATCTTTACCGATTATATTCACAATGAGTTTCATGCAATTAAAATGTTGAGACACTACTTTGATTTAAAAAGTGGAGAAATATGTGACGAAGTTCTAATCGCAGACGTGTGTAGAGATTCACTGCTTCTACCTTTATAATTCTATTGTTACATACGGAGTGATGTTCACATATTACTCTTGTAGCCTAGATAGGATTCCAAAATAAAGGATTTCTTGAATGTGGCTATAAGGCATGCTCCGATGATCTCGGTTCATATTCAGAATTCTATTTTGCGAAACATTCTGTACCTACTAGTTTCTACGTGAAATTTTTGACTCTCGTTTTCGTGTTCTCTACTATGATGTCAACCTCAACTGCGTGTGAACATAGTACTTTTGTAACTTGATTTATTTCCAAATAAAAAGTCCATGTTGTAACAGTTTTCCTCTAAAGCTTTACGCCGTGAACGTAGCTTTTCCATTGTTTTACTTTACTGTTTGTGCTTCTACGTTTGTTAATGTCTGACTACACATGCACCCACCCTGGGTGCATGTGTAGTCAGACATCCTACACAAAAAAGCCATGTGTTTTACAGGGAAAGTTAATTACTTACTTTCAGTCGAATAGATTAACGCCGTTTTTAGTAGTTTTAAAGTAGTATGCATTAATACTGACTCCGTATTAAACACATACAATCATACATACATAACTTTCATAATGTTTCTTGCATACGCATTTAATATGTCTGATCGTTAAAAATGAATCAGCGTCGAGACAGACGGTAATTGATAAAATTGCACGAAGGGTTAATCATAAATGTAAACAGTATACAGGAGGTACCTAGTAATTCCGGCTGACGAGATAGCTACAGGAGCGTAATATTGTAATAAAGAAATTAATTAAGCCGTAACTATCTGTATACCTCTTTAATATAATGAACAAGTATATATTAAAGAGTTAAAAGAGATTTCTTTGTTCTCGCCGAGTAAAAAGGACACATTAAAAACTCGCAACATTTTTACTCTTAACTTATATACAGGGCATTTTACAACGTTCCATTGTTTGCTTACTGTTATAAATACGGCAGTTAGTAACAATATGACTACAACCTGTTGGAAAGGATGCTACAATACAAATAGGAAAGTTGAAAACTGCTCAAGCTCTGCCGCTACTAACACCTGAATAGAACATAAAAATAATTTTCCGATACCATATTCCTTTACAATTATATTCTAATCCCCATAGCATTCCGTTTGGCAGTATTTGCTTTACCGATATAATTGGACTCAGACACTCATATCAAAACGTTCAAGTTCATTTAGTAGCTTTATTTTGCAAAACGTTGATTTTGCCGTGGATAACGGTAAGTAAAATGCCCCAGGAAAAATTAATCTTAGTGTCCGGGAACAACAAATATTGTTGTTTGGTCGCTAGCCCCGCAGGCTATAAGTAATCTCGGCACGTTATGCACTCAGCCAGGAGGTTTATTGGGAACTGGAAGCTGTGTCACTACGCCAACTAATACTCTACTTTACCTCCAGATGTTTATTGATACAACACTGTTTTAATATTTCATACAAATGACGTTCGTGATTTCAACCAATTAATTTTGCTTATAATTATTTCATTAATTTGTTTTTGGATCTAGTATGTTAATTTCGACATCCAATTCCAATAAGTTAAAACCGGCATTACATAAACTCAATATTAGGTATTGTAATAATTTTAATTCCTCTTCAAACAACTTCGCTTAGAAACATAATGCGAACCAAGTTACAAAATGCAAAACCAGAACTTTAAAATTGTTGTTCTTTTATTGTTTCATTTTTTTGTGACACCCTTGTTGAGTTTGCTCAATATTCAAGCAGTTACATTCGTTTTGGCTCAATTAATTTATTTAATAAATTCGTAGAGGCCCCAGCGTACCGTCTGTCTCCGGTTCGTTCTGAAGTTATGAATTTATATAGCCGGACGTGTTCAGAATTTATGCACAGATGTGTTTTCTTAGTTTGCGTCCTTGCAATCGTAAGAAATTCATCGTTGGTGCCATCAGCAGATGTCTCCAAGCACTGGATAAATTTTTTGCCTTACTAATTACATTTTAATTATTATAATGTGCCCAGTATATTACTTTTTGTTATCTGCAACTAGGTTCTTTAAATATCGGTTTTGTTTGATAAATATTAATGAGTATTAAGTAATTGTTATATTTTTGCAACCTTTAGTGTAATTAATTATTTATTAATGTATGCACGTCTTTTGAACATACAATTTCGTGCTTGGTTATTTAACAAAGTACAGTGGAAATTCCATGCCTTATCTTTAGTAGCACCTAAAGGATAATGAATATTAGTTCAATTCTCAGAATTAAATTGTTAGCTAAGTCAGTTAGTGCTAAACTCGTTGAGAAGTAATCTTAGATCGTGCTTAGTGGTTGTAGCTGACAGCGGTTATGACGGCCTCCATCGCTTTGTTGTCCCGCACACCCATTGTCCCGTGAGCCTCCCCTTTAGTTTTAATTAAGTTCGCTTTGATTGTTCATTTCCGATTGCACGAATCGCATTTTTCCTTTCTACTGTAACTGGGTCTCTACTTCATTATAAGAGTAGTCATATTATGTCTGTAATACCCAAAGGAAATCCTTGTTCGATGGCCGTCCACAGATAACTTTTCCTTCGCACCGCTCTATTGCCTCTTCACTACATTTAACAAGTGTTTATTCAGGCGATCTTCGAATCAATAAAGTTCTCTTTGCACTGAATGAGCATTTCATCTTTGTAAATAGTGAACATTTGTGTTAAAAGGAGATAATATTTTTAATTGAAGCTCTTTAAAAAATCATTCGCGTTGCTTGTGTAATAATCCTTGGTCGTTACTAGTATTATGAATGAGTTTTTGTTGATTTTTTACGCTTTCCTGCCTTAACCACATATAAGAGAACATAATAAAAACATTGCTTTAGTTCTTCACGTGGTCATGGCTCTGAAAAAAACTTTAGCACTTTTAGTAATTTGGTATAGAATCGTTTTTATTAAATTATTTTTGTTGTTAATTTTTCTCACAGTACAAATGCGTTCGACAGATAGATTTTGTTGTTTCTACTAGTCGACAATTTATTTTATGATAGGTAACTAGTTACCTACTATTCACGCGGCACAGTAATTTTCATGAATACAGTTACCTATTCCAAATTGCTCTAGCTTGTCTTCATGTTCAAGTTTTCTTCGATAACGAGCGTACCTTCATTCATTTAAGTTATTTCGAACTACGCAAACATAGTTTCATTATGAAACTGGTCTGGGTAGTTAATGCGTAAATAAATTTTGAAATATTGGCGTGGAAGGTGGTAGACACATTTAATTTGGGCTTTGAAGGAACCGAGATGTAATTAAAATAAATATTTGGCACGAAATCCAGGTCGCGGCGGTTAAGCGGAGACATTTCCACCCTTTGAACAAGTTCTTGTTTATGTTTGCTCATTAAACAAATAAAAGTGGAAATTCTGTCTTAATCTGAGAAAACTTTTGCGTTACCTACTGTGCCGACTCGAAATTATTTTGCGTAAATAATTAACAATTTCTAAAGTTAGAATTCGTTATGTATTTATTTAAATTATTATAAGTTGAACTAATTTACATTCTGTGTGCCTACTATGCTTGATATTGAAGTTTAAATTGGACTTTTTGGGAGTACCGTTTTTGTTTAAACTATAAACCAATAAGTTTTATTACCTACTAAACAACTTCTTGAACCATGTTTTCTATACCATTACGGCTACTAAATACAGATGTGGTATTGCGGTTTATTTATTTATTTATATTAAGCGCATAATTACAATAATTTCTTATGATTAGTAACATTTTCAGTGTTCGAGTATTATGTAACTACACAGAATAAGTATACCTAGACAATAATTTTAATTTTGACTTAGTCTTACTGAATGTTTATTACTCTACAACTTGTTTGTTATCTATCATCACGTCAGCGTAGACGTCCACTGCTGGACATATTTCTCCCCCAGAGTTCTCCACATATACCGATAAGTACCTATAAATGAAATGAATTGTATCAAACGCAGGTACGGCACAATTTGTGCATACGACCTTTAGCGGTAGCTACGTACAACTGGGGCCATCTATCATACTGTGGCGAAGACAACAAAATAATGGAGACATCTAGCGGAACTGTCGTAATTCGCGCTAATTAAGTGTTCGCACGCGATTACTAAATAATTATACAAGTTCTGAACAACTTCCGTCAGACCGCGGCTCCCAGGCAATATTACCTAGCCTGGTCAGAGGTATCCTCATAATATTTCCTCATTGATCAATGATCATCCATTATTATATTTCCATGGGGCAATGCAACAGTTTTTGACTGATGAGAGCATTGACCTACTCGATAAAAATACCAACAGTAAGTACATAGTACCAGCCATAATAAGTTTTTGATTTCTGTCAGTTACGAATTGCCGATTTCTCTTATTGAGTCCAAAAATGTTTCGATTGCCACACATCTTATACAACTTACATGCATTCTTTCCTTCGAAGTAGCATAAATGAACTGGAATCGACATAAAAAAACATACTTCTTTATAGGGTGCCAAATGCAGGAGTAACGATGTTAAAATATCACCTTGAAGAATAAAATAAATCAGTGGAATATTTGAAAGATACTAATGTTCACTATGTGATTCAAGCAAAAAAACGGCACTCACTATGATACGACGAAGTTAACAAACATTCAATAAACAGACACAAAGAAACCCAAAAAGTACGAAAGAACAATTTGTTTGATAACACAAAATTTTGTCTCGTGAAGAGATCGAACCTATGACCAATACTAAATGGCGAGGCGGCTACTTAAATCACTACGCCATTAGTAGGTATAAACAAGTTTGATTGCCAAGCATTTTGTTTCAAAAACGTGTATAAAAATAAACTCTTTCATGTAACTTTTAAACATTATTACAGGTCTCAGAGCATAGAGCATGCACAATTTTATAACAGACACGTAAAACAAGACATTGTTGTAGTAATTACACGGTCGATTTGAATTCATAGAGCGTACGCATAATTAACTGGCAGTCGGCGGCGCTATTTGATTGCACATTAGCAAGCTAACTCGATGCCAAGTCACGACTAATGGTACAACAACACTCTCATCTAATGGACTCAACTGCGCTACATAGCGCAATACTACCATCTAAGGACACGTTCGCACTCAGATGATTATAATGCGTAGCTGCTAAGGCAGCGGCAAATTTTGCTGCGTCTATCTAACCTTGACGAAATTTTTTTGTGAGATTTTTTAGGTAAATCTTTTCAGACTTGTTTTATAAATTCATTTTTCGTTCGAGTGGTTTTGCTTACTTGAATAGCTGCGTTACCTGTATTTGATAAATATTCAAAACATTAACATTCAGTTGCGTCTCACGGACAATTTACGTAATTTTGAATAAAATATTATCGATCCTTGGTATGCTATGTGATCGACAACAGTCTTCTGTTTTGGAAAAAGTTACTACCATTTTTGTAAGGCATCAATGTCGTTTGAAAGTTATCACCATCGTCACCGTAGCTTTTCTCTCAACTCGCATATTTTAAGCACTACTATAGGAAACCCTACTGTTCCTATCGCGAAATAACGAGATGGACTGTCTCATTAATATGATTTAGAATATACTGATGATGAATACTAATTACTTATAATACTTCTTTTTGCAAGGCGGATGTTGGGTAGTTTGGCACTGACTTAAAATATTAACCTTTTAAAATAGCATTGTGAATTCCGCATTATTCATAGGCAAGCCTTAGAAGCTAAATATTTGTACTAGAATCGGATATATGTACGTCTACATTGCGATATTACTATGCATGTCAGGGTCGCCGTGCAAATAGTTTGATTGCAAACTCTATGTTTAGTGGAAATGCGGATATAAAGAAATACCGGTTTTGCAAATATAGTGGTAGATAAAATAGATGAATGCTGCGCTAAATCACTGCATTTCGTATCTGTTTTAGCGTTCCAGTGTTTAAAAAGTTAATTGGCTAGTTGGCGACATTCCATTTTATTCGATAATGTGAAAATACACAGTGTGCTTATCTATTCGTTTTTTATTCTATATTCGCCCGGTTCTATTGCACCTGGGTCTAACGACTTTTACTGTGGAATAATGTTAATTCTAAAATGTGTTTTTTTCTTTTCAGGTAAATACTACCAGCCTCGAAAGATAAGATATGGAAGGAGCTAATTAGGTAGCTGGTAAGAAATATTACCTACTTATGAGACACTGATGATTTGCAACATAATTGAGGAATAATCTACCAACTTTGTTTGGAGCACTAAAAATATAATCTCTAATTTTAGATTTTGCTTTCATTTGGACTACATTATCACTGTATATGAACAGCGATATTCGGGTAAAGGGTGGACTTTTTCCTAATATTAACTTAGACATAGCTGTCGTTAATCTGAATGCGAAGTACTTTCCTGGTCAAAGTATTCGAAGATTAATGCGTGTATTATCATGAACTATTGGTACTTGGCATATAAATAGCCCTAAGTGTATGTGTACAACTGTACATAAATATAATGCTGTTCTCAATAAATCGAAATAAATAAAACCCTTGTGAACGATTTGCAGAAAACAGTAGATTCCGCGACGATGATTTGCATAGGAAATAATTAGCGTACAAATTGAACCTAAATACCACTCAAAGGCTAATACGTTATTTTTATAAAACTTCAAGCCAATAACTACGGTATTTCGTATATAATTAGTCGATGAAACTGCACTTACTAGCAATAACCATTACTACAAATGCAATAGCCACCAACGCCTTGCACTTAGTGATTAGTGGCCAATCAATGCAAGGCAACTTCCTGGTAGCCGTCTAGACGCGCACAACATACATACAACATCACACAGTCATACAATTTATTGCATGGACATAAATAACGTAGACACGTATTTGTTCGATATACAGGCAGATGTGCATTTTGCTATTTTTAGTTTCGTCTTGTATGTAAAGTCTAGCTTTGTCAGCGGTTTCGCCCATATGTTATTCTGATGTAAAGGCTATGCGTATATATTACTGCAAAGTTTTATTAAAAGCCGTTGAGTAGCTTTTGCGTGCAAGAGTAAAAAACATTCTTCCTTACATTTTTTTTTTACATTTAAAGATATAAGTAGTAAGATTGTCATCTACTAGACAGATTTGTAAGCATCAAGGAAGTTTAAAGAATATTTGTGCCGGAATAACCTAACGTTTTACCGCATCCGACCATCATATCCGATGATCTCATGATCAACCGCAAATGAACGGACACGAGATTGTGTCACGAGTTCAAGGATGAAATCAAGCTATTCATAGTACAAAAAAATGGAATTTTACTTTTAAATATTTGCATAGTTGCGAGTGAACATTATGGCATCTACCGGACGATGCGATCACGCCTTATTGCTGTGATTTCTTTTTTGTAGTTCTCTAGTTCTCGCGAGGAACATTGAAATGTCACAGCCAACTTCTTTAACACATTGCCGTTTAATCAAACAGGTTTTAGGGCCTGGTCACGAGATCGATCTAAGCGGCGAGCGGCGCGGCAGGGGCGATGTACATGGCGCGTTTACTCTGAGGCGGCCGCGCGCCGCGTCACTGTAAACGCGCCATGTATGTACATCGAAAACGCTTGCCGCTGCCGCCCACCGCTGTAGGCCGTGACCGAGCCGTTAGAGTTTTGTTAAAACTGCTGTTTTATTAAACATGTATAGATTTGGCTGCGAAAGAAACATGTCTGTATCAACTGTTTAACGATTTTAGTCTTATGCATAGGGTAAAAGTGGGAGAGATGCCATAGTATTTATAAGTGTGGAGTTTTACTAGAAAAAATGCATTATAATCAAATGGTTTATTATTTGTTGGCATGTTACAGGTTTAGACATACTAACAAAAATCTATTTTTAAAATAATATCAAGATATTATAAAGATAAAAATTAAAAAGACACAAGTATCAATATGCCATCTCTCCCACGTACTATGGGAGAGATGCCATGGCATGAGGGAGAGTTCTCTCGTAAAACTGTTTTTATTCATTTTACCTTTATCTTACTAATAACATAACTTGAGGTCCTAATCCAGGTTTGGTAGTATTTCCACTTTGAATTCTCCTAGACAAGGTACGAATCGGGATTCCATAACGCCTTTGCACTTCATATTTTGATATTTCACCTTTTTTCACTTTTTCTACAGCCAACTTTATATTTTCTTCAGTCCACAGTCCTCTGGATGTGTTTTGCTTCCTTACATATTTTCTGGGCATTCTGACACAGAAAAAACTTCTTTTTAATTAAACACTAAAACACACACTATACAAACTATGGCATCTCTCCTTGATTTTGGAGGATAGATGCCATACGGATAAAATATCACTCAATATAAATGAGGGTAGAAAATTATTGTTTTATTATGTTAAAAACAAACCTGATCAAAGAATAAAATAAGTACTTACTTAAATGTATCGTCACTGCACTTAGGATATTCAGTTAACTAAAACACGCACGAAGTTTTTGCCATATAAATACCCAGAAGAAATATATATCTCTAAAACATGCAACGTATTCAAGCGCGGTTGAACAGGCACTCATCTGTTTCGATGGCAGTGGTAATGAGTTGTTACGCTCAGTAGAATACATAGTGCTGTCTCACTCACATAGCGAGATAGCCAGTGTATGGCATCTCTCCTCATATGGCGTCTCTCCCACTTTTACCCTATGTGCCATTAGCCATTAGGTTACGGAATTTGGACGACAGTCGCTATGTGGCAAAGCTAACAACCTGTCACATTTTGTTAGACTAGAAAATTAACTCCAAGGTCTTAGATGCAGCTGGAACGATAATGACTCTTGGGCAGATGTGTGCTAGACGTATGCTTCAAAAGTGTTGTCCGCCCGATGTCCATCAGCGACATCAATAAATAATTGATCGATATTTAATAATTCCCAAACATAAATTACATTCCGAAAGTAATATAATGACCGTTACATTTGTAATTATGATGCGAACTAGGAGGTAACCGATTAACATCACCATTTTTCACGATAATTTAACAACGTAGGTATAAGGAAATACTAGTTTGTTTTACTACCGAGAATTTACTGTGCCGATGAGTTTTTGTAGTAATCGCGCACTTACCTTTTTCTCACTGCAAAGTCTATGTATTTCAAGAAATGATCTAAATATCAGATGCCCTTTGCTCTAACATTTATTATTTTTTGAACATCTCTCTCATATTTACACGTTTCAACAAATATTGAAGTATAAATCAAATCTTAATATAAAATCTTTGCGTTACTGACTGACTGACAGACACGCTACAGCCGAAACTATTGGGCGCAGGAAGCTGAAACTTGGCATGTATGTTCCTAGGCGATCGTAGGGGTGCACTAAGAAGGGATTTCCCGAAATTCCCACGGGATCGCCCAAAACGGGTAAATTAAAAAAAGAATGCAGGCGTAGCTGCTTGCGTTCTCTAGTATCATATAAGTAAGTACACTAATGATAGGTAATAATTATCTGTTTTTCCTCCCACTACTGACTAAACAGTAGTATTTGGGTGTGAGTAGGTACACTAATCTAAGTATGTAGTGATGATAATGTTAAAAGGAAAATTATCACAATTTAGTAGGCTTTACTAGTTTACGAGAAATACTCGACTAATAGTAATCTTTGGTCGCGATACTATGACTATGATTATATAGTTAGTGCTTAACACCTATAGAACCTGACATTGTACACTACTACACACTTCCGCACCGGACCGGTTTTTTAGTTTCGTTCGATTACGTGTGCATGTATCAATATCATGATATTAGCAGGCTGAATGCAATCGATTAACTGTCTTATCTTTTTTTTTTTAATGATAAGCAATTTGTTTTATTTATACTAAAGTTATTGCTAAAAGCTAAGCATAATGTTTCTCCTAGGAGTATATGTACGGCAGTATCGCAATGGTTAGGTAGGATTGGGAAATGTCTGCGTTGTATGAACCAAAAGGCTACTGCAATTTCTTCAATAGTTTATTTGACTTTAGGTATATAATAGGTTCTCTAAAGCAAAAGCTCTAAACTTACCTATTACGGTGTCTAATCGACCCCCTTAGTCATTGAACATGTATCAGTCAGAATAGCAACGTATTTATATATGTATGTTTTCAGCACAGGGTAGTCTTGCAATTAACAGCAGTTAATTCACATTATAGCAATAAATACATTTGTCATTATGGTAACGCGAACGCGCAAAACATTTCTAAATGTTTCTTTTTTTGGTTGTTTTTGTGCGGCCAGCGGTGTGTGACCACTAAATCGTTTCCTACTTATATTCTCAGACAACATTTTGCTAAAGTATTCGTCTTCATTATACTTTTAAATAGAATTGCAAAGCTGATATAAAACATATTTTATTATTATAACATTCAATATATTCTGCTTAGAACAGATGTGTACCGTGTATACGGCTCACCTCTACTACAAATACAGCGAACTTTGTAATACAAGTAAATAGTGGAGTGTACTCCCTCCATCAAAATATAATTCCCTGCGTCTGCTTGTATTACCTCAGCTCTTTTCCTCGAATACGTTTATAAGCCAGGAAATTTATTTCCCGGGCTTAACTCTGCCATGTCTATGTTGATAGTTCATAAGCGAAAAAGAAATATCATTGAATTCCCAGTTTCGCTGTATTTGCTTATTATGATTCGGCTCGCCAAACACAAATTGCGGTGGTTTACCATGTATAATTTTACCGACATATTTTGCAGACTGTTTATAAGTTCTGTTTGATTTTAACAAACTTTCGCCGTTCTATTTATTATAAAAGAGATGATCATTATATTTAGTAGTGTTGTGCTGATAAGCAATTGGTACCAACAAGAAGAAACAAAAACAACAACAACTGCGTCGGAAGTTTGAAACTTGGCACTTCAACGGAAGCGCAAAAGTCTGAAGTCGTTTTCCGTGATTGGATTTTATTTCTTTCTTATTTTGATCGTCAGGCTCCTCAAAGGTCGCACTGTCATTAATCGCTTTATAAGAGAGGAAGTGCAAAGTGGAGCGTACGAGCACGCTGTAGTACCCCATCCCCGCTTGCTCCGCAGTGCCCCCTCCCCACCTCGGGCCTGAATTCATTATTGTCCTCCAAGTGAGGATGCGCTTCAAAGAAACTGCTGACTGCCACTCTATGTCGACCCGTGAGAGGGTTCAACGGTTTATTGCGCTTTCGGGAACTTCGTTTATTGATATTGAGGTTAGTTAACATCCCTACTATGAGCGCATACTAACCTATGTATTTTGTAGAGGGCACCGGCGATGCTTTGCATTCGGTTGCGACAAGATTCATATACAAGGAATTTAATTATTAAATTTAATTCACTATACGAATACCTACTACCTTTTTTTTAAACTCTCTAGGAATTTTTATTTATATACATTAAAGAAACATAATTTAATAATCTATGAAGCTAATCTATTCTTAATGTCTAAGTAGTATATGTACAAAAACCGTAAAAAGAAATTGAAAATATACTACTTAATTCGTTCGTAACGATAGCTTGAAAGCATTATATTATTATTAGTAAGTACACAGCTGCGAGATTTATTAAGCAAAACCGCGCTACATTAGTTTTAAGAAACTGATATTTTATTAATAAGATGAGGCTTGACTACGTTGAGACTTTAATTAAAATTCGTCCATCTTCTAGTTAGGTAGGTATACGCGACTCTCGGAATTTATGAGAGAGTAACACTTGACGGTGCTCAAGATGATTTAGTAAAATTATACTGAAGCCAGCTGTTTCTACAACGTACGTTAGTGGAGCACGAAACTCCGAGTGTGGACTTATGCAAATAAAAAGCAAACCTGATTCTTTCCCACGCTATGCTAAGTCTAGTTTGTATGGGACAGGTTGCGTAAAGTATATTTGTTTTTTTCTATAACAATTGCAGTGGAAGAAGCATTCACAGTTGCAGGAGCGACTGGCGGTTGCCGTTGGCACCGTCGGACACTTGAGACGCTGGCTGCCGCCCAACGCGCTTTATCTTAATGCACTCGCCTGTCCTCTCCCTTCACAGTGTCCATAACTCGCTTTTCCACTCTACGATTGTTTCAGCTGTACAACGCGTCGTTAGCGCGAAATTTGATACGACCGCTGGACAGCTCCTTTACAATGAGCCATGCTCGCCGTGGCGCCACACAACTAAATAATGTACCTAATTTTAAAAACCTCTTAACAGTTTTGTTGAATTTATAGTGAAATTTGTTACAAGCCGCAGAACGCGCGCGTTGGCAAAGAGAACAGGAATTTAATTCGGGTGTTTCTTCTCAGGGACTGACGGCTTGTGACACGATGCGACGTCCACCAAGCGATTTTGCACAACATTTTATGTAACCGAGGAAGGATTTTATTGTATCCTAGAAATTCCAACGGTGAACTATAATGTTCGTTGTTTTACTTACTTTACGTGTGAGTGACGATTTATACTCGAGGACGTTATATAATAGTATGCGGATTTGAATGCGAAATTTTGTACTTATACCTAGTTCCTTAATGTAACGGCTGCTTATATTTTGCCCACAATAATGCCTTGTGAACTGATAATAACATAAACCACATCACTATGTACGGTCGCGGTCTAAAAATGTTTACCACTTTTCAAATTACATTCTTTGTCACGCTAGATTCAGCAAGGTCTAAAATGCTATACCTGAGTACTTATTACTTTTCAATCATTGGTAAGGCATCGATTCAAACAAAAAGAGTATGAATATTTTTAGGTTGATGAAATAATTTGACATAATGACAGAATTGCATTTATGCTGTGGCTGCTGAAGGAGGCTATATTCGTTATTAAAACTTTTATTAACAAAAAATATGTGTTGAATTTATTTTTGATTATTTCTGACTATTTTTTTCGCACGATTCGCCTGGTTAAGGGCACGCACTATCTAAACAAAAGCTCACTTATGTGATCAGCATGTGCTTTAACGTGACTAGCATACCACCCACTATCATTATAGCTCACAGTCTGACCGCGCCCTGATTTTCACTAGACGATATCATCATCATCATCACCCTAGCATTTTCTTAGTTGCATCCCAAGCTTGCACTTCGGAGCCCAGGGCCTGCTATTTCTGGTCTACCGAGATTTGACTGGATATCAGTTTTTACACGGAGCGACTGCCATCTAACATCATTCTAAGGTTAGACCAGTAGTCAAGAGGTATATTTGAGGGCATTGACTTCCCACTAATGACTGCCATAGATCATGACAGCCGGGACTGCTTAACGTGCTTTCTGATGCACCGCCGGTTGAAACACCGCCAACTTTGGGCTAATTATTAAGAATTTCTTGACAGTAATTCCTAATAAATTCTTAACAGAAAACCTTAGCAACATTTTCCGAACCTGACACGCGAACCCGAGACCTCATGATCAGCTGTCGTATGCACTACCGCTAGACCAACGAGGCAGTCTTACGCTAGACGATGTAAATAATATTGTATTTTTTTTCAAAAAGGTTTTATATTCAGGATGTCGTATTTTCGCCATCCCTTTCATTATAATCTGTCAATGTAAAAGTCATTTGATAAACTTATTCATTACAAATACCAAAATCGTAAATAGCAAGTTTAAAATAACATTATTTGAAGACTACAAATATTTTAGTTTTATTGTAAATATCACGCTTGTAATAAAATGAACGTATATTATAAATGTGGAATAATAAATCGTTATTGACACCAGTTGCTACGCAACGCATGTTATCATAGATTGGTTGCCTAGTACAATATCGTCGTCCTTGTGTCATTGATGTGTTCATGCAATTATAAGCCTTAAGGTGGTAAACACTTTCAGACCGCGACTGTACATTACATACATACATTAGGTCATTACATTAGGTTAATTTTTAGGTCTCACGTAATAGGGGGCGAGCCCATTGCCGTTACCGGGCACATCACCAGACTCCGGGCTGCTACTGAGTATTCGGAAAAACCCAGTAACACTTTTGCCCGACCCGGGAATCAAACCCGGGACCTCCCAATCCCACGCGCACATTTATGCCACAAGACCAACGAGGCAGCTCTCTTTTTTAAATTTGTATTTATCTTTTCCTAATCATTTAAATATCTCTCAAAAGATCCTGATATTAATTTAAGGTAGTGTTTTATATAGCAATAAGGTATAAATATAAAACATTCTGGTATTTATTGTATGGGTGATTACATGTCAACTCGATGTCTTTAGTACTTTACACTTAACTTAGGTATTCAAACAATTGTATTAATAATAATGTGAATAGAACTGAATGAAGGTGTTTATTTAGTTTGACTATAACAAATTTAAAAAAGTATTTTATTTTATTTGAAATCCTGCCTTATATGATACAAATGTCAGTCCCTAGCCATGTCCATGCTCCAGTTTTTTTTTAACCTATGTTGTCCCACTGCTGGGCAAGTATCTCCTTTATACTCCTCCATGCATCCCTATCTTCTACCAAATTGGGCCAGTCTCTGTCAAAATTGTCCAGATCGTCACGCCATCGTTTTCGGGGTCTGCCTCTTTTCCGCCGATTAGATTTTAGTATTTGAATATTCAAAGTTCGAAAACCATTAAGCTTATTAGTTTTAAACATTATTAAAAGTAATACTAACTAATTCATCTATTATCAAAGTTTGGTTGAAATTTTTGTAGAATTATTTAAAAAGTCCTAAATCAATATATTGTCCACATCTTCAGAATGAATGACAAGATTTTTATTTTATTGTGCTATGTTAGATATTTTGTTTCACATTGATTATGCGTCGAGTCTAAGGTATCCACGTGTTTTTCCAGTCACTGTGTCAGGCCCTAGATGAGTAATTATTTGGAAAGTAATGATATTTGTTAGTTAAACGATTGATAATTTCAATTTGAATTTAAGTCTGTTTCGATGGCAAACGTTACATATTGAACTATATTTAATTAAGCTGGTGCTTTCCTATTTTTATTGAAATCGTCTGGCCCTAATACGTCAGTTCCTTGCTATTATTATGACTAGGGACTGATAGAAAGGCCAGGGACTGATGAATTAGTACTGCTAACTTAAAGTCAAACTACGTTTGTTTGTAATAGTACTGTGCCTATAATTGATTATTAATTTTGTTATTTAGTCTTGTCGCCGTCTAAAAACAAGTTTAAGTCGTTTAAAGATGAAGTAGTCTTAAAAATATCGATCGCTGCAAAGACTCGATTATTGAAGATTAAATTAATGAGTTACGTCCTGTTTTATTAGCTCAACACAAAGATAAATAAAAATCGAAGTATATTAAAGAGAAATAAAAAGGTTGTCGAATTATGTATTGAATATTATATAATCCAAAGTGGACACAGAAAGCGTCGAAAAAAATGAAAGAATTATTTATCTGAATAACTTTCAGTTTACTAAAAGTTAATCAAGCTGGCTGCTAATTACATTTCGCAAAATACGCTACTCTCTTGTCATGAAGATAAAACAAGCGAAAATTAACCTCTGGAACCCTTAAACAATGATATGGAAACCAATATTTGCAAGTCTTAAGACGTTATAGAACCCAAGGCATACGCTAGTGAAGGTATATTATTGAAGCAATAGCTTTTAGAAATCATCGAGTTAAAAAAAATGGTTTACACCCAACCAAATAAATATTACAGACTTGAAACAAAATATTGAGGAGGCAAGGAAAGCACTAAGTCGAAATGTGAAATTGACCGCATGGCAGAAGATCCAAATCAATGTTAAGAATAATAAAGAAGGCGTTGTTTGGCGAAATGTTACTTACTCAAATAATAAAGAAGTATTCAAAATTATTGTGTGGGCCAACTACTAACAAATATAAAATATGTTGACTTAGTAAGAGCTTCATTAATATAACACTAAAGGAATCACAAGAACAACAATACAGAGATTTGAAGATAAAAAATAGCTCATCCTCAGCCTTTAACAGTCCACTGCTGGACTAGGCCTCTCCTTTGAAAGGAGGAATTGGCCTACTATACCACGCTGGCCAAACGGGTTGGTATAGGGTTTTTATCAAGTTTTCCTTCTCTTACAGTGCTGTTCTATGCATAAAATGCTCCCTCTGTCGGCTCTTACGACACCCATGGGATGATATGGGGTGGTGACAATCCGTATTCTTAATCCGTCACCACACGGAAAAAAAAAATAAAAAAAATAGCTAGACAGAACAAAATAATAACTAAGATAAAGTAGTTTTATGAAGACGACAGTTTCAGCTGAAACACTGCAGGCAAAAAATGCATAACACGCAATAAGCTCAAGAAACAGAAACGATACTTGTTGGATTCCCGTAGAAATATACATAAAAGTTCTAAATTAATAATAATTAATAATAAATAGTGATTTATTATTTACTATTCTGCTAAAAGTGTCCATTTTGGTCAGTCACTAGACGCCTTAATTTCTTAAACTAAATTTCTCGTAAAATACTATATGAAGTGACTGGCTCTTTAGATTATAGTACAAATATTTAAATATGTAACATAAATAGCAATCGATAATATTATTGGAATTAAATTAATGTTATGACAATTTAAGTTCATAAATCGCCTTCATGGAATGACCCGTATGTACCTACATATTTCATCCCAAATGTATCGACATTTCGTTAGCAAGAATCAAGTTCGATCACATCTTAGCTCTTCAATAATTCTTTTAGGGTGCATAGGGTTCCCACCAAGAACTTAGGGTCCCAAGCCAACCTAACCTGCAAGTGGTGCACCTGCCGATCAACGGACGAGGCTCTGGCGAACAAAATGTCCCAATAAGCGGCAATAGGCTCGCCACCTATTACGTGGGATCAAAACACTGGCGAAAAGTGGGCGTTTAATATGCCTCTGCCTACCCCTTCGGGGAAACAGGCGTGAGTCTATGTATCTATGTAATTCTTTTAGCTAAGAATTTGAAACTAAAGTTTCTGGAGGGGAAACATCTGTCGTCTTTTCAACTCGGATTCTTTGAACACAACGCTTCAAATCGTTGGCAATTACCTTCGTTTAATAAAATCTCGCTCTTCGCCGACATGAAAATAAATACTTTGGTATTTTAATAATAAAACATTTAACTATTGGCACACGGGATTTTTCTTTCTCGACTGAGATTAATCGAACGAAACATCTTATCCGACATCCTTAGTTCATACTATAACTAAATCAAAATTTGATATCTATTTTAAACCCGATTTTAAAGATTGCGGATTAGATTAAATTACTTCAGCCAGAAAAAAATGTTTTCTCTATAAGCATCGAATTGCGCGTTATATAATCATACTATAGCTAGTCCTTGATATTCTAATTAGTTTGGAGATTATACGAGTATTATGTAATATCAGTAAATTGTGGCATATTAACAGTTAACGTTACTGTATCTTGCACATGTTCGAGATCACATGTTAGCACTAAACATGAACACTAATAGCGATTAGTATGGCATGTATTACTCGCCCTGTCTGCTGTTTACCCATTATGTCTCCTAAACTATTGTACAGCTCTAAACCACTACCTAATATCATCAACGGCAATATATTCACACAGTTGAATTCTATTACGCATGTATCATCATGTAAATCACGTGAATCACTGAATGATTTATACATCCCAAGTGCATTTTAATGTTAAGCGCACTATACACACCTAATAATAATTTTATCATGAATATGATCCACGTAACATTGCGGCAAGAAAAATATTTTTTGGATACAATATGTTTTATAATATTCAAACCGATTATTTGAATACTTGTTTACCGAGACCCGTCAAAGGTGGATCCAATATAGAGATGGTGAATATAACTATCAACCATTAAAATTAACTGATAAAAATTTTCAACTGTATGATATGATAAATAAAATCAACGCTATTGAATAAAAATATTATTACCTATTCATTCAACCGACGACGCGCGGCGCGGCCGTCGACGCGCCACGCGCCAACTCGGATTCGTTTCCAAGAAATAATGTCTAGGTAGTAGGTACATCAATTCACTACGATGAAATTTGCACTTAACTGTCATTGCTTTAAGATGCATGTTGCATTAACATAACCTATCCCATACATCCCTACGTTCGTAAGTACCTAGTCAACATTTGTTTTTGATTTGATTTTAAACACCTGAATGATATTCGAATATTTTTAACATTAACTTGCTGAGGTTAAGGCCCACTTGCACAACGATTCTTAAATTAAATTAAGACGTATTTAACGAGAAAAAAAATATTAAACACCACTAGCCTCTTGCACAACGAAAAATTTGTCGAGTAATATGATTTAAGAACTGTCAAAATTAATTACCGAAAATCGGCTGTTTAGTGGCTAATTTCATTTAAGAACTGTCACACTGATGTTGGCATCTTGTCATTAGCGACGAAAATTATCAATAATTATATAACTGGACCGGACGACGCAGCAGGGGGAGGCCTATGTCCAGCAGTGGACGTGCCTAGGCTGACATGATGATGATGATGATATAACTGATAACAATGTACCTACTTGTGTTATTGTTAACCCTAGAATCCTACAATATTTGGCGCACATGTTATTCCTACACTGGGGTTCTGGAACACCCCATACTAAAATGACTGTAATCCTTAAAATAAAATAAAACAATTCATGAAAATACGTTTTATTAAACATAATCGGTAACTTGAGATCACAAATCAGCCTTATTACACAAAGTTAAATGTGGTTTGAGCAACAGCGCTTGTAGGATTTGGTCCTTTTTTGAGGATCACTGCGATGGACTAAGTTGGCATCCGGTGACGGTCCTCCAAATGTTCATGTATCAGTTCCAAACCTAATTTTAAAACTGTCTGCTGAAACTTTATATTTGGCTTATTATTTGATCTTCAACACTTGTAAAGAACCCAGGAATTACAACTGGTCCCAACTTCTATTTCTTCCTCGCCAGATTTGTGGTCTAGAATAGAGCTTATTTCTTCGTAATTCAAACCTCTGACAGCCATCCAAAACAAAATAAATAAACTTCATTGAATTTCACCTTCATAATATCTAAAAATATCTGTATTTAATTCATATAAGACTATTGTTTTAATAAATAATCAAATTTAATAACTTATTACATATAAATGCATCAATCGTAATAAATAAATAATCTTACGATTTTACTACACTGGGATACTGGCGTACCCCACAGCACTTATACAGGCGACCACACAACGCGGTCCCTCGTCACGGTATTGACGTAACGCGAGCGCTTGACACCAAACTAAAATACTCCGACGCGCAAATTCGTGGATATTAAGGAAATTGAGATATTTAGAAAACAAATCGGTGTGGGGTGCACATGCACCCCATGTAGGGTTCTAGGGTTAATGCTCAAAAGTTTCTAGTTATTATTTGTTAATTGTCATTTCGTTGCTAGGCGACGACAATGCGTTTTGTTTTATTCTCAAAGTATATATAGTCCAAGGTTTTATGCGAAACCATACGCATAACATCGTTAAAATCGTAACAATGCCATGAAACAAAACGTAGAAACTACTTTACCGACCTTATAAAATGTTTAACTAAATCTAAGCGTTGTTGTCGTTGTGCAAGAGGACGCTAAATACTTTTAACTTAAATTATTTTATACTGTTAATTCTGTTCATCAAATTTAAATAAAGGAGTGACTTAAATCAAACGTTACGCAAGTGGGCCTTAGTGTTAGTTTTTGATAATAATAAATGTTATTGGTTGATTTTAAACACCTGAATGACATTCGAATATGTGTTTTATCATTAACTTGCTGAGGTTTAGTGTTACTTTAATATTTTATTCTGATGGAACGAAACAGTAATTTCATTCAATAATTTTGTAGAATATTGAGTGATTGAGTGAGATTAGTTGATGTCACGCGTTCTAACTGCGAGTTACGAAATACTGATCTGTGTTGACTTTAGCGTGTTATTGTTATTGTTGTTTGTTAACGAATATTATAGGGAACTAAGTGTTTAATATTAAACACAAGTGTGTGTGAAGTGTGAACGTTTAGTGCAAGTAGGTAGTAACTTTAAACGGGTAAAATTTATACCTACCTACCTAGTGTCTTTAATAGTCTTTATGGACAAGCTCTGCAACGAGCGTTGTTTGTTGAGACCTAATAATACCAAAATACCACAAAAATAGTGACATTAGCTAGACAGTCCTAAGCCTGTTAGAGTATGAAGGAAAGTAGGTATATTCATTGAATTAGTTGAAACTAACGCAGCCCTAGCAATATCAACTTCGTTATGGCTTTGTGTTGTTAGAATAAAAATTAACTAATATTTTCAACCATTAAAATTAACAGTTAATTTTTTTTATCGAATAACGTTTAACAAATAAATAAATTCAACCACTTAGCCCATCTCTAATCCAATATATCATAAAGTTAGTTTCGCGCGTTTTCATATCTCGGCTATCGATTATATATGAAAACATCTATCGCGTTATAGTACGTATGAAATGTTTGGGAACTATATGATTTATGCGCAGTATTTACACGAGCTTATACGAAGATAACGCTTTAATACATAGAGGATAAGATATTGCTAGTTCAAAGTGTGTAGTACTAGTTGTAACAAGGTTTAAAGATTCAATCGCAAACTCGCATCGAGATGTTGGTGTGGCTCGGTAGGGCTGCATCCCACAATATTGAAAGTGGAATCACGTTCCATTTCGCGGCGGATATAGGGCCCCACGTTATGGACCAATCCAACGACATGACGATGGTTCGTCGACGACTACGATTTCCGGCTCGCACGCGCCTATATGCCAGTTTATTCTGTGTTCACGCCTAACGTAAACGCGCTTGAGCTTCAAACGAGATATCGAAACAAATGTTTGACATGTTGTCATATTTTTTATTCGTCCGTGCTTTTGAAACGTTTTTGTGTCTCGATGTCGCAATGTTTTGTGATAGCATTGCTTTTCAGTCAAACAAATCGAGTGATCATATGAATCGGATTACTATGTTCAAACATCGGATGACCGACGGATGTAAACTTGACTGGTTGCATTGTAGTTTATAAAATTAGGCAAATTGTTGAGTGTTGCTATTAACTCAGGAAATCGCTTGTTGGCATGTTAACCCCTTGTATGCCGGAACGCAGATCTACGCGAGACACAATAGCTTTTTCATTGTGTCTGGTATTCCGGCATACAAGAGGTTAAACAATTTGAGTGACGCATACTTTAATAACATATAGTACAAGTGAAATCGTTTAAAACTGTTAACAAAACTCGTTTCGAGCGGTGCCGGTGTAGATAAATGTAAACCCAACTGGTTAGAGGAGCGGCAGACGGACAAAGCCTGTTGTACAAACACAAAGTAACGCTGAGTAAACATGGGGCTCCTACGCGCTAATGCACGAGGACCTCTGTGCCGCAGACACAGCTTTCTGTCGTTCCAAGGGATCTCATTAAGCATATATTTTAAACTTGAAAGTACCTAAAGGTAATTCATTCATCGACATAAAAGGTGTCGGTTTTGTTTTTAACATTTAATTTAATTTCAATAAAGATGGTCTGTTTTTTAAATAGCATTATTTCTATATCATTCTATCGTTCTTTTAATGATATCCCATAATAGATGAAACAGTCTGTACTGTATAAGTAGGTTTATCACGCTATTCCTCTCTCAGTGCCCCTAATATAACTAAAAACATTTCAAACGTTATTTGCAAAGACAATCCGGTGAATAGGTCATGCGATCACTTTCGCAGACTTATCTAGATGCAAATGTTATTCACCAAAATGCCGTGGGTAACTGAATATTCAGCCGTTCACAACAATGAACTGATTTACTACTTTGTGATTCAGCGTGCGTCCGCACTGTACGGCTGAGTCGCAGTTCTGCCACCACTTGCCACTGAATCCTATCCACGACAGTGTCCACGTAAAATTACGTAAGTAATCAAGCCTTTTTTCTTTAGTGCTGCTGGAATTAACGGAATGCCTTCAGTAACGGCTTGTGAATTATTGTAATATTTCAGTAGGTACGCTTAAATGGCGCATGGAATTCTTGGAGCCTTTCATGAAACAGTAAACTTAGGAATGTTCCACTTGAGTGTTGGAGAATTTAAATTGACTAATTCAATCCAAGGAATTAGAATTATGATTCAGTAAAGTAAACATCGTAAAGGTTTGGAGAGGAGACCATGAAATTTGCATGCAGAATGAGATTTGTCATCTTGAGTTTGGTTTTGGCCGGGTATGACGGGCCGGCTTACTTGAACGTATTTTATTTACCGAGAGCACGTGACGGACTCGGCTCAAGACGCAGCCGGCGCTCAACCGCTCGTTTGTCACTCAAAATTACCTTGGAGCCCCTGACGTTTACTCATTTGAAATATTTAATAAAATCGAATCTGGCGTGGCACTGACACATTGTGTTCAAGGTTGCGAATTCTTCTTTGACGTGAATTTATTACTTTTCTGTAATTCGTTGACTGCTTCATGGACGCGGCAGAATTATCACACACGTACGTGCAAAGAAAGATCCTGCTCTCACGATTATATAACCAAAAATGTCACTTTTGGTTTCTCTTTGAAATCAATTTTCTATAGATATGACTCATGATAGCTGGAATTAATCTGAAAATGTAGAATTTACCGATGCTGCGTAACGGTCAAAGTAGATACCGGGTGTGCTTTATAATGTGTCCATTGACAGGATTCGAAATTATCTCTGAATAAATTGAGTTTTTACCCATGGATACCTTCTGAATATGCCTGTTGATTAACTCACTCGTAAAAAACTTTTCCGTCCAATCAAGGATTTTTCTCTCCATTGATTCGATCCCGGACAACTTCCACGTTTAATTTCCGGGCTTAATTAAACTCGCGCGGAAATCAGTTTTTTATAATGAGTTCAACGCAAACATGTTGCTTTATGCGAATGTGAATTTAAACTGAAGCAATACGTAGGTATGAAGTTTTAAAAATTGTTTAATTCGACTTTTTCCTATCATCATCCTCGTAGCGTTGTCCCAGTTTTAATCTGGGGTCCGCTTACTAGTCTTACCGGATTTGGCTGCATATTAGTTTTTACACGGAGCGACTGCCTATCTGACCTCCACAACCCGAAGGGATAGCGATATTCCATACTTTAGACTAGTATCAGTTTATTTGGAAGGTACTGACGCCCTATAACGACTGTCAAACGACTTTATTTATTTATCTTACGTACATTTATCTTACGTAGTACCTATACATAGTCTTATTGAAATCAATGTTATGGCGATTTGAAGTGATTTCTAAAATACATACATACATACATAGACTCACGCCTGTTTCCCCGCAGGGGTAGGCAGAGGCATATTAAATGGCCACTTTTCGCCAGTGTTTTGATCCATGTTTTTTCTAAAATACGAACAGCATATACTTACGTGATATGGATGATTAGTAAATTGGTCTCTTTTTAAACGTAGCGATAACAGAGTGTGAAGTTTAATATACAACCATGCCGATAGATTCATCCTCAACCCACCCAGTGCATCACCGTCTACTCGAAATGATCTTTAATTACTTATTGAGTGTTTAGGAAACACTCAATAAGTAATTAAAGATCAAGATTGGTCGCGTTTTTTTGCTAACAGGTAATAGCATGTTATGAGGTAAGTAGTTGAAATGTGTAAATAGCCTTTATAGAATAAAGCTGAAATCCCATTACAAGACACGTCGCGTCGATGGCCGCAAATTGGATTCACGAGGGATGGACGCCAATGGAAGGGCCAAAATAATGCGGCTTCGACGCAACAACCTTTTTAATTTGTGTGAAAATTTAGTACGTCCATACACGAACCGCTCCCGCCAAAACTCCCGAAAATGAACAAAAGCTCTCCCCGGCTCATTGTTTGGATTACGATTTTGCTTTTATGGGCATTTCTAATTAATTTGTTCTCCCGTTACATGCTTCACAAAAACAAATCTAAATTGCTCAGCAAGGATTAAAATTAACAGATAATTTTGTCAGCATAACAAAGATTATTTGAATTGCCATGTCAAAGAAATATGTTTCATAAATTTCCAAAAGTCGCAAGTTACCAGTATTAATCCAGGCATTTATATTACGCAATCGACTAATATATAACACTGCAGCATATCGTGTACAGTTCATCTGCATAAAGTAGTGACTTTATGCTTTCGAGCTCTGCAATATTAGAACAAAACAAATTGAAGTATCGAATTTATTGTGAAAACGTGATACATTCGACGAAACCTAAATGTCACGCAATTCATTGGACTTTTTATACTTTTGATATTGGTTGTTGCAGTGATTCTTGGTATTTAAATGAATAGAACACGAACAGTAAAAGAGGCGATAAATGCGTACAATTACAATATGCCACAGTTTGTATGACACTACTCCTCATGTGTTATCAAACTCCTCATGTGTTGTCAAACTCCTCATGTGTTGTCAACTATAACAAGCCACATAATCAGTGTTGCCAACTCTGATTTTCAGAAATACGTAGATCGGAGTTAAAAAGTACGTAGATTTACGTACTTTTTAAATCCGAAAGTATTTAATTATATCTAAGATAAAGTTCTAAGGTCTAAGAGTTAAAATGAGTAAAAAATGTGTTTCCAACATCGATCCGAGTGTGTAAGCAAATATTATTGACTTTATTGGTCGAAAAGTTTTTAGTTTGTACTTGTTAAACTAATTCGGGCATAAAGGGAAATAGGAATACCTAAACATGGACCGAAATATCATATAGGTCCATTTTTAATTGTGGTTTTTTTTTAATAATGCTTCCTTCTTAGTAAAATCTCGTTATTTTGCTAATTTGGTTATCTGTTGCAAAATACGTAGATTCTGGGCCTGAAGTACGTGGGATCGCGGGAAGGGTCCGAAATTCGTAGATCTACGTAAAAAGACGTCGATTTGGCAACGCTGCACATAATACAGACGAAAAAGGTTATGAATATCAGTTACAGAAGCTAAACATAAAATAAAAATATTGTGAACGCGCCCAAAAACATAGTTCCATGATAACTCATAAGGTGTCGCTTTAGGTAAGCATAATATTTACTGACTTTTGTTTTACGGCTAAACACAATTTTCTTCTGTCGAGAAACACTACAATACAATCTAATAAATATAAAAAAATATAAAGAAATACTCATTAAATCGTTATTCGCCAAGTAACAGTCGCACTTGAGATGTTTATAAAAATGACGTGTCATTAGCAAGTAATGAAAGTCAAAACAACTTCTTGTGATCATTACTGCATCATTCAAAATCTACTTGAGCGTTGCGTCGTCGCGTCGTTAACGTCCTTATAATAAATACCTACCATATTGCTAAGCCAGATATCATTGCGTAGGTACTTACATACATTAAATCATAAGCCAACAGTCTGTTCTATATATAATTATGTGCTTAGGACTATATCCTGAAATATATGTTACGATTGCCATGCATGCTATGTTACTAACTTATGAAATTTAGAATGAAGAGAGGACATTTCATAGTAGGGGATTCAAATAAATCTAATAAAATATTTGCATGATAATGTGGATCTACATTGCAGTTTCGTCGTTATTTATTGACGTTGGTCTAAAATTCGAGCACTCACATTAAATAGCCGAGCCGCGTAGCTTAAAGTAGATACCAAAAGCAAAACGTATTGCTACGAGTGAATTGCCTGTTCAAATAAGTAGACGTACACGGAATAGCAAATATGTGAGCGCCTATTTGCTACTATTAGGTATATGGAGGAAAAGTCGCGGGAAATATCTTACTACATCCTACATTCAATACATTTTATTTGTGGTTTCACTGACACACCTTGTTTTTTTGTTTGAGTTTTTATTCGCTGTTAATCGCTTTGTTTACAGATAAACTTGCCAAATATTATTTCCACGTTGTGTGCAAAAATGAAAATTCTTTTGGAATACTAAGTACGTAATTTAATTACCTACACAATTGAATTCCGACTAAAGTATTTGCATTGTTCGAAGAACTTATTTATTTCAAAATTAAATGTGTGTACAAAATAACAATACCAACTGCATTTCGATATTGTGTTTCATAGAATGAGAGTAGGTCTCCTGGATGGGGGAATACCTTCCTATATCGAGACAAGTCTGTAGGGCTTACAACTGTTTGTTTCTAGTTGAATCACTTTACCAGACAAAGCTGTACTCAATAGTTTACGATAGAAATGGCTTTATTCCTTGCTCTTCATTTTCATAGAACGCAAATACAAAGTGAATTTTGTTAAAACCATCAAAATGTCTGCCGAAAACAGAAGATCAAAGTTCTTATAATCAAGCAATTAACAATTTCGTTTGTTATCTTTTCAAAGTGAATTCGTCAAGTTGAAAACATTTTCACTTGTTATTGAAACATGATGCCTGTCTGAATGCTAATTCCCGTAATCGTTTAATACGGAGACCCCTTTAAAGTCATACTGCCAAGCAACAAGTAATAATTCAGAATGTGGAATATTATCTCATTATGTATTTTATTATCAAAAATTTGATAGTATGCGTATTGCAAACAAACCGTATATATACAGGTCAAATATTAGGTATGTATTTAATTTGTGAAATCTTACATTAGCCTACTAATATTAAAAACGGAAAATTTTGTATGTTAGGGACTCAAAAGACAAAAACCGAAAACTGTATTAACACATAGGATACCAACTTTTTATAGTAGGTAGTGCCTATTGAATATTGAATAATTGTTATTCAAAGCCAGATTGTCAAAACATTCAGCTATCGTAGTTTCTATTATTTGTAATATAAGTACTTACTAAAGCTAGATCATTTAAATACTCATAACTAATTTAATAGGCAATCTAGACAACCGCAACTTTTGGAAATAAATAGATTGTTTTTTAATTAGCACTTAATACAATTTGCCAGTGTAAAAGTTGTGAATGTGTGTGTTTTGTTGTGAAAAGTTGGTGTGTGTAGACTTCACGAAGGTTGTAAATTATATAGAACTAGCTTTTGCCCGCGGCTTCGCTCGCGTAAATTTGGGGTTCTCTAGTTATAGTATATCTTCTATGTTCGGGCCAGCACAAATCTCCTTTATTGGGCGGATACTATATAAGTGCAAAAAGTATAAATTACACATACAAACTACTTCGTGTTAAGACTTAGTAGTACCAATGGTAGTACCTACTCAAAATGTTATCCGGTATCAATAACGTTTCGATAGTGGCCAATATGGCGACTGCGATTTGTCTGTCAAAGCCATTATAATTTGACAAAATACTCGACAATCGGAATTTTGCGGATATACCTATACTGTCGACTCGAAATCTTTATTTTTTAATGTTTTATTATACAGGTAAGGTTTCGATGTACTTCTTGACGAAATTATTAATTTAAGATTTGACACTGCGAAAGCAGCGCAGTCCGTCGGTTCCAATGTGAAACATTCCAAAATCCACAACAACTTACAAATTAAAAATTAAGTGAAAAAATAATTTTCCAGTGGACCAAATTGTGAATCTAAACCATTCTCAAGTCCCCTTGAACACACACAAAAATTTTCATCAAGATCGGTCCAGTCGTTTAGGAGGAGTTCAGTGACATACACACGCACACAAAATATATATATATATATATATATATATATTAACTGTCTTACTAATAAAAATTACGACACAGTGTATACAAGTACTATAAGCATTGCGTAACAAAAACGCAACTAATAATAAATATTTTGACATATTGCGTGTATACATGCGTTATAACTTATAAGTGAGATCGGATAATCGGATGCATATTCACCTAAAGTTGAGGTGTTGGCTATTATGGAATGCACTAAAATCGAAAAATCCCGGGATTACGGAATCGACAAATTTAGTTTTTTTATTATACAATCAAATCAGGTGTAGGTAAATTTACTTATTTTAACTTTTGTACCAAAAAACAGCTCTAGAAATAATAAAATCCTCTTAATTTTCTTCAATTTTCAAAACATTTATCTCAAACGAATAATAAATAAAGATTACATAGAAAAACCATTCAATCTCATAATAATTATTAACTTAGATACAACAGCACCCACTGCCTACCATTCCTCTTACACTCAACATACTCATAAATTGATGGGGAGCTTAAAATTAACTTCAAGTAAATACACATTAGTAATTATGTAATTCCGGAGACCAGTTTCTTTTTAAATAAAACTCACATGTTAAAGACGTCGTTTCCTCACCATTTTACAGAGTAGTTTCACATTCCCGAATTTTCTGGAATCCCGGGATTATTTAAAAAAATATGTTTTAAGAAGCAGCTTCCATAATATCCTAGCCAAAAATGAACTTTAGGTGAATATGCATCCGATTATCCGATCAAGTTATAACAGATCAAAATATCTATTTAGACTTACACAAGCTCTACACAGGCTTGCACCCATGTATAAGGAGTGCGTAAGACCAAAATGGCGGCTATTTGGCCAGCGGAGGACGCTGAGTCTATGACATAGAGGTTGGACTAGGAAGGTTATATTTCTTTGATCTATGAAATGAATGTTATTGTCGCTGGAGGCGTTCGGAAGCTATGAGTACAAATCAAAACATATTTATCCTTCAGAAAATAACAACCATTAGTCTTTAGTTTTTGTACATTAGATTAATAGATAAGGGATATTTTTAAGAAGAAACTCCATTTAATATAAAATTAAGCTAGTAAAATTATATACACCACTATTTTGTAATTAGTACAAACAATTTAACAGGGCACTAAGTATCTTTAACTGATCATATTTATGTAGTTGAAAAATAAAAACACTAAGTCCCAAAACTGTCTCAAAACTGTCTACAAAAATACGTGATAATTGGTAAATGCAATATTAATACTACGACCGACCCGTGTACTATCATAGTAAAATTAACCATTGATAAATTACACCCCCCCCGCCCCTCTGCGCCTGCGCCACGCCCCGACGATGCGACAAACAGTACTAAATTGTTAGCTACAGTGAGCGTATCTAATTTCGTTGCAAAAGTTAATTGTTTGTCTACGTTTGCCCGACGCGATGGCCTATCATATCAGTTCATATCACGGGAGTATGTAGCTATGCTTCGTGCGTACTTTTTGAGTGGAAAAATCGCGAATGCAGCTGTGTACCCATGGACATCGTATTGTGGGTGTACAAAAGTGACCGGGTCAGTGTCAAACAATTAAAACAGTGCAAATTGGATGCTTTTGACAACGGTGGTGGACATTTCGAAGGACAATGGAAATACTTGTAAGTTTAGTAAATAATACGTACTTAAGTAAATAATAATTTGATGCGGGCGGCTCAAAATCGGTCTGTGTTCTCCACACACCTTGAGGAAGGCCTATGTCCAACAGTGGACGTCTCTAGGCTGACATGATGATGATAAAATAATTTGTAAATAGCAGATGATTCTAACTTCATAAATACGCCAAAATTACTCTTTTCTTTTAGTCCAGAACACCATCTTTTATTTTGATATTTGTTTGCTTTCTAATTACATACCTCCGTATTTAATTAATTGTTAAACGATAAATTTTACCGATCCTAAGCCCGAATGAAGTATGAAGGAGAGGGTAGAATTAACAAAATTAAAAAATAACTACCTACATTTATTATTTTCCTTCATTTTATTTTCTATGGCTACATAAGTGCGACAGAGAGAATGCGAATGAGCAGGATGGAATATTATCAATGAATTAGTGAATGGATTGTAAAATATGACTATGATTTAAGTGAGATTTTCTACAATAAACAAATGATAATAACTTTGCTCTTTATTGATATTATGAAATTCTTACGTCACATATATGATAATAATATCTTCGCTAATCTGTCCTTAAAGTTTTTGTACTAATTTAAAAATAGTGGTATATAAACTATAAAATAAAATTAAATTATTAAAACCAAGTTACGATTAGAAGTTTTTGAACGTACTTCATAGAAGGTTGTCAGCATATTTGACGTACACACAGGTACACATCAACCTATACAAAACCAATATTAGCTGAACTGCTCAACAACAGGTTGGTCACACTAAGGGAGTTCGCCTAATATTGGGCTTGTTTAGGTTAATGTGTAGCTGTGTGTACACAGACTACACAGCGTGAGTAGTTACACAAGCTTGTCTTTGCGTTTATTAGTAGCGATGTTGTGTAAACCCTGTATAACTCCTATACAGACGTTACACGCTGTGTAAGTATTCATACGTTAAACGTGTGAGTAATATTTTTTTATTAGTAAGACAGTAATATTAAAAAGGCAATTTGAGTGGGGCTCGTATTATTTGAATCTCTGTCGCAGCGGCCACGCTGCTTTACTGTGAAAATGTATGAAATTGTTTCATGATATGGATCTGTGTTTGCAGTGTTTGCACAACCCTCGACTGCTGCGCCGAACATTGATTTGCCAGCCACCATTGGTTTTTGAACTATAAGTGTTTTTTACCCATATAATTATGTATGAAGGAAATTAATTTCATTATTTCACATAATTATTGCATTTACCCCGAGTTAATTATAGCTTGCCCCGTGCCTCGGAGAGCACGTTAAGCCGTCGGTCCCGGTTGTCATGAAGATCTGTGACAATTGTTATAGGGCGTTAGTACCTTCTAAATAAACTGACACTAGTCTTAACTATGGAATATCGCTAGCTCTTCGCGATGCGGAGGTCAGACAGGCAGTCGCTTCGTGGAAAAGCTAATATTCAGCCAAATCCGCTTAGACTAGTAAGCGGACCATAGGTTCAAACTGGGATAACGCTAGGAGGATGATGATTGCATTTACCACGAGTGCGCAGTTTTGTCCCCCTTCCAATGAATTCATCATCACTGAACATAACTTCGTCATCATTGGATTGCTAATCTTCGCCCATTGACGACGACAATTGGTTTCGCTTTGCCACGAATTTCGTTAGCCTTTTAAAAAAATAATATTAAATTTAATATGAGTAGTGTAGTGAAATTATTTTAAATGGAATAATTGTTTAATTAATTTAGTAATAATGGAATTTTTTAATGTATGAAATTTTATGAATGTTATATGTTTTAATATGGGTGTTTACCTGAAATAAAAATATTTTATTTTATTATTTTTTATTTTTTATTATTTAAAGTCGCCCTGACATTAATGAAAATTGGTGGTGGTTCTGCCGATTTATGTAAGTCGAAGGGCGACGTGACCGCAACCTCAAAAGTCAGAGGGCCCGCCGTGCGGCCACGTCGCTCAGTATAATACGACACAAAGAATATACGTCTGAACTTCGAGATTGGGTCATAGACTTGTATTAAATATGAATGTAGCGTACATTAACGTCGGACATAATAATAACAACACTGGTACACTATTGTGCGCCTCATTTTTATTCACGATTCGCATTATTGTTTTAATCACCATCATTGTTGACGTGTGTGCTTATAACAATGGGAGGTTCATAATCAAGAGACTTGTACAAAGGGATCGGATATAGGTCATGATAATCCGTTTGCAAACGTGTCAGTTGAATGGGCAGCTCAATTTCGTCCCTGTAATTAAGGAGTCACCTGCGTGAACAACTCACTCCACGTAATTAAAGCTTTCAACTTGGGTCGAGTTATGTCGACCCACTACCACTAGGGAGACTGCGGTTTGTGAGTCAAATTTCATGCAGATAATAGGACCTCTATAACTGCGCAACTTGTGAGCTTAGCCGCGATTTAATTGAAACCGAGAATAAACTGGGCAAGTTTACAATATAAATAAAATAGGCATCCTCTTCGCGGATTAATTTAATAATTTAATTGTTTCAATAGCGAAGGACTTTAAACTTGTTAAGTTTAGAAATACTTACTTGATTTAATGAATGAAGACTTATACAATGTAGATTACCTAGCTTTGATTGACGTCAAGAAAGATCTATTGAGAAACATTGTTTCATAACAGTTAGGTACATTTTACGAATAAGTCACTACGTTTCTTTGAAAAATACGCACGTATCTATTTGTAAAAGGCCGCTACGCTTTTCTTCAAATGCAAACTATCATCAGTAATCTGAGTTGGAGTTTGTACAGTACACTATATCGGCTGTAGGTGATAGAGCAATAGGTGTATCTGAAACGAGACGCGAGCACTAACGGTAGCGCCGGCGCCCAGCCCACTTGGAGCCAGGCCAACATCTACTGTTTGTTTATAACATTAAAACGTTTAATGTCGTCGAACCTCTTCCAACTGAGCGCCGTGAATTTTTATAAGCATGCAATCTCGTTCGTGACCTCAAGCCACACAATTTATAAGACATAATTTCCGATATTCCAATGTTGGACTACATCCAACATTTGATTAAGTAATCAAAGTCAATCAAAAACAAAGAATATCACTATAGAAATAAATTTGTTCATAGGGAAATGAAATCTTTCCTTAAACATTTATCCAGCTACATAGGAACAAGGTTCTAAACGGAAATAATATAGTATTTTAGGAAAGTAAAATGTCCAGTAGTTATACAATTTCAAAAGCCGCTCCTAGATTGCGACAAACAACGATATTTACTGAAACAATGACACGGGTTACTGTCGATACTAGAATGTGGGTATTTGCACCGACTATATGTATACAGTTTGGTAAGCGTACATAATAGGATGGTGTTTAATCATACGAGCCGCGTAAATATCCGTGTTTACATAGGACTCGGAAACATCTGGTTTTGATGAACTGAATACTTCGCATTCAGGTTGGCGGCACTTGAAATCGTGCCAGCTTATTTTAAGTGGCGACGTCTGTTCAAGATTTGTGTCTAATGCCCCGCGCTATAATATTTTATGAGTCGTATTGAAATCAGCATTTATGTTGTGTTTTTCATAACATTGTTCACGACAGTGATTTAGTCAGATCTTCAGTAAAGTTTCGGACTAATTGACGCGTTTTATTGTCATTAAAATATGACATTTGAAGATTTCACTTTCGTGCCATCCACTCTCTCTCTCTGGTGTCGTGGATGCACCGATGTGCATCACTGAACAATGGTTCATGTTTTATTCATGCTCACTGCTCATTTTTGCGATTTAATTAATTCGGACACATGTCGCATTGACATGTAGCTGACATTTTATTGTATATCTTTGAATTTGAATTAGACCGTGTGGTTTACGGCATAGAATACAAGTGTCAGCACCCCCTATCTTCCCGTGGGTGTCGTAAGAGGCGACTAAGGGATAACACGATGCAAATACCATCTTTGCGTAGAGACGGAAAACTCGACATCAAACCCTATACGACTGCCTCGTTGGTCTCGCGGCATAAATGTGCGCGTGGGATTGGGAGGTCCCGGGTTCGATTCCTGGGTCGGGCAGTATTATTGGGATTTTCTGTCACGAAATTCTCAGTAGCACAGTAGCAGCACGGAGTCTGGAAATGTGCCCGGTACGCCAATAGGCTCGCCCCTTATTACGTGGGACTAAAGTATATCTGGCGAAAAGTGGGTGTAGAAATACACCTTTGCCTACCCCTTCGGGGATAAAAGGCGTGACGATATGTATGTATGTATGTATCTTTGAATTTTAATGACGGTTTTTTTGTGCAATTAATTGTAATGGGTAGCTATTTCTTGGTTTAACGATTCATAATACAATTTCATTGCACATTAAACGTTTAACGATCGTTGAACTATTTATATGTTGTGTCTGTTGCGCAATTTAAGCAGTGTCTCCGTAGCTTCGTCGGTTTGAAGTACCACTATGATAATGAACTGAAATGGGTTATAGTTTGTACCCAATATCCCCGTAACGATGGCAGCTCGACGGCGACTCCCGCCGGAAACAAAGTTTGATTTAGTTTAGACACGACAATCCGTTTGTTGTAAATGTTGTAATGTTAACGAATGCAATTATAGGTAGTTACCTACGTTTAATGTTGATGTTACTCTCGGTCCGTTTGATGTGAAGGGTTTATTGAGGCCGCAAATCTTCGACTTGGTCTTATAATATATGTTCAAATTGATGTCTATAAATAACCCTTGACATTGTTGTTTTTTAGGTTTAGGCTCAGAATGTACCTAAATTCATTTAATTTCATAAAGGTTTCTTGACACGCATCGCACAGAACCAAGAGTACCTACTATGTAGTTTATTGTGAAAGGATATATAGGAACCGGAAGGATGCATACGAAGAAACACTGAGAGGCTATTTATAGGAAGTTGACGCGACAGAAATTTCTTGCATACTCCACCAACCCTTTTACAACGTAAACCAAATTCCCAGAAGAATTCCTCACAGCAAAGGGTTAGAAAACGGATCTTTTCTACTGAATACTATTATCCGAGTGACCTAGATCCTAGCATTTATACATATATTTATGTTTGTCAACACGACACCAAAATAAATATATGTATAGCACCATAGCCAACACAATGTTTTGTTGTAATTCCAAGGTATTTCTAATACTTGTTCTTAATCGTTTTTTATTACCGTGAACAATGTAATTACAGGTTGGATGTAACGTATTTATAAAACAAAAGCTTTCTTTGAAGATGTTACTTTTACAAAATGGCTTTTGACTTCCGGCCGGGACATTTAACAGTTTCCCGTAATACTTACGTATTGCCTCAAGCTAGGGGTATTCTCGAGATACTTTCTCGTTTTAACACATTTACCAGAAAGTCGGGCACGAAGAGACATGGCATTGCCCCGAGCGAGTCGTCAGCTGTTCACTCTGCTCCTTGCACATTTATGAAAAAACTTTCAACTACATTCTTGGCATTGTCTTTGCTTCCACAGTTGAATCTTTCTTGTTCTAGCTACATTGTGTATTGTACGAAAAGTAGATTTGAAGGTAGACGAATTTCGTTTATATATTCGTCATTACAGTTTTCCAGCTTTTGGATTCGGGAAATTTAAAACCTGAAATTACTCTTAATATAACATTAAGGCATTCGAGGATTTAATCGTATGTCTATCTTTATGTTGTTGCGAGTGAATAGGTACTATACTATCGGTTGTTTGATATTGGCACACGGACGGCCAAGCTATTATGAGATCAAAGTGACGGCGCTAACAATGATTGTGTTTAAATGTAAGCGGAAATCCGTTTTCAATCCTCTTTGCGGGCATTAGGAAATAAAAAAGGTTTTCCTCAAAGATTTATATTAGTAAATTGTTGACATTTTAATCGAACTACAAAGTTAGAGTAGGCTTACAAAACGCTCATTTAAAACTTGTGCATACAGTTATTGGCAATAATGTAAATAAATATAAGATTGTAGAAGTTATAAAAGTTAATAAGTAACCTCGACAACTGTTCACTTGCTCAGGCTGTTTCTTCGCAGCCACTGCCTCGTTGTACTTTTATGAAAAAAGTTTTACTCGTTGCACTCTACTACGGCTTTCGTCTTTGGAAATTCTTTTTATCCGCTAATCTTTTGTAGTGTTCAAGAAAATATAAATGTATACAGTAAGAAAATATTAATAAATTGTCGTTTTGTTCAATGTTTTCATGAATTAAACTAAATATTTTTTAAATCACATAGGGTTAATTAGGTCGTGATTGAATGAAATGTGCTCATAATTCTCATCTCATGTCCGAGATTGTCTTACTTTTGATCTTAGCTTTGTATGGTTTCACATTGTTTTTATTGTTGTGTTTGGCCCACTGGTTGTGACTATAATCTATATATTAAAAGAATTTGTATTTTATAATACGAGTCGGCCAGCCCGTTCAACCCAACCGATTCGCATGATTTTTTTTTAAATGAAAGCTCTCGCTGCATAGATTTGTCATCAAGCATTAGAAATTACCTAACTTGCACAGTCATCAAGTTATATGCAAAAAGAGTTTTCTCCCATACACTTTTTACGTTTTCGTAGCCGTAGTCAATGACTTTCCGCTTCTATATATCTGGTTCTCATAGAGGTAGGCGTTTCGTTATTGGCCTAAAACACGCGCTGAAAAGAGCTCTTTCATTTGATGGTATGCTCATTTAAATTGGGTAAGTTTGAAGGAAGATAGGTGTGGACATTGAACTTATTTTTCAATATTTTCCTATAAATTTCTTAAGATTCCATTGCTTTCTCTCTACATGGACGGTTCTTAATTCAAAAATATTTTTATGGCATCTAATACGTTCCTTGCGGTAACTGCCAGGAAAAAAGGTTATGCCTCCTTAAGGTGACCATGCCTTATTTTCATACGGGTGTGAGTGTGGTAGTGTGTAAAATTATACCCGATGTTGGTCAAATTATCACTGATGGCAGGTAATATTCCCCGAATGTTACCAGTTAACCCTTAATGTTGGGTGAACTGATCTCTGATGTTGAGGAATTTTCCTTACATTTTATTTTAGGAAAATTTTTGTGTTTTTAAATTACGGACTTTCTTCGGGCATCTTATTTTTTTTTTATGTGGAACATATTATTACAGCGGTTCATAGTACTATTGTCATATAGTTATATTATTACACGTGGTAGTTATGGTAGAAATTGTAGCTTTTGTAAGAATAGTAGTTTTGAGAGAAAAGGTAGGGGTAGATCTTTGACAGCACCGGCGGTTTTGGTAGAAATGGTAGTTTAAAAAAAAGGTACTTAAGATAGTGTTAGTATAAATAGTAGTTTTGATAGGAATAGTATTTTCGGTAGGAATAGTAGTTTTGGTAGAAATGGTATTTTGGCATATATTATAGTTTTGGTAGCAATTTTACTTACAATAGCTACCAAAGCTACCATTCCTACCAAAAGTACAATTTTGACCAAAACTATAAACGTCATTATTACATTTCTAAATTATGATGGATTAATAACACTCATACACAAAACAAAATAAATCGTGCTTCTCACAGAAATATTTAGCTGGATAACAGAAATAAAACCTATTTTCTTACTTATAAAAAATATATTTATCTATATTTTTAATTTTGATAATAAAATATTGATAGATAAAGAAAAAAGTGAAGTTAGCGTAAGTTAGTTACTTAAGTTTCTGATTAACGTATTTTTTGGGAGTAGTTGTGTTTTCAATTATAATGAAATTGAAAAATGCTCAGAGAAAGCTTGAACAAAGAATCTTGGTCAATGACAGCCCTGTTGGAGATTTGGTACCGGATGGCCCTCCTACTGCTAAAAAATACGTGTGGAAACGGGTTCAGATTTGATTGATTCTACCATCAACAATTTTCAATTGATTTCCATTCTTGATGACGGTAATTGCTTATTCCGCGCATTTTCTTATTGTTTATATGGAAGTGAGAATAAACATTATGAAATTCGTTTGGCCACTGTTGATAACATTGTCAATAAGTGGGATGTATATAGTAACTTCACCGAAGCATATGGCCAGACCATTACAAATGCAACAGATTACAAACGTGTGATGGGTGCCAATGGACGGGCATGCTGAACTTCAGGGTGTAAGTGAGCTATATCCCGAGTGTCAATTCAAAGTTCACCTTTAAAAACAGTAATACGATTACTGACTATGGTACTGGCGAAATCGTTCATAACTTGCTATTTTCTGGGCACCTGGACGAAGGACATTACAGTGTCCTAATGGAAAGAATGGTAGGGCAGCACAGTCATATTGAAGAAGTTTCTTTCGTCAATGTTCAGTTATACATATTATATATATCCTTATTGCGCGGCAAACCTTTCAGTAATTCCAAGGTGGAAATTTCACGATACCTGAGGTGCAACGCAAAGCCAATGTTGTGAGAAAAGAAGTTTTGTGATATATTATATATTTGGTAAGAATATCATCTTTTTACTTATTAAATAAGGCTACAATGTACTCATCATACGTAAGATATGTAAGAGCAGGTATCATATGTAAGAGCTTTTTTATAATATTAAAATATGCTGTGGAGCAGCACGGGTCCTCTAGTAACTTTTTAAAATTTACAATTATATTACTCTCTGACAGTTAGATGATTTACAAAACAGCTATAATGTTAAAAAATGCAAAGGCACTAGAGTATTGTATGCTTTCAATAATTCATTGGTCATTGTGCACCTATACTATTTGCTGATAACTAATGAACATGTGCAAAGCAATACTTCATTTTTAAATTTTTTTGCTATGTGTGAGTATGCAAACGTCTCTGAAGTCAGAGTTTTGAGACTGTCAAAAGCTTTCCTATATTACCTAACGGTTCTTGACCTGAGGCAAGGACTGGGATCAACAGCTTTAAGTGCTGTCCAGGCACTGTAGCGCTCTGATGTAAATGCCACACTCGGTCCGTGCCATCCGGCGACCTGTGCAAGCGTTTTTTTTTATTTTTTTTATGGTAATAGGCGGCAAACGAGCAGACGGATTGCCTGATGGTAAGCAATTACCGCCGCCCATGGACACAAGCAACATCACAGGAGTCACAAGTGCGTTGCCGCTCCTTTGGGTTGGGAAAAGGGATAGGATGAGGAGTGGGATGAGGGAGAAGGAATAGGGGATAGGGCCTCCGGCACTCTCACTCACCGAACGAAACGCAACAGTTTAGGTACTGTTACTTTACGTCGATTTTCTGTGAGAGGGTAGTACTTCCCCGGTCGAGCCGGCCCATTCATGCTGAAATCAGCAAGGCTCTACTACCTATAAAAACTGCGCTTAACTTTGCCAAGGTACCGCGAACGGCAAACTTAGTCACGCCAAAAAGAAAAAAGAGATAGCTAACAAAACAGCACATAATTCGGTCATGTAAGGTAAGGATCTTACATTTTATCCATGGACTCACTGCACGCACATGCACTGCTTATTAACATGCACAAAATTTCTACAAATTGGTGCAGTCATATTTTTCTGTCGTTCAGTGACATACACACAAACAAAAGTGCATATAATTCTATAAAAGTTTCAGGCAACACATAGGTAACTAACTCGACTAACTCGAAAAGAAAATATTCCATTGTACCTATACCCAACTTTTCTTTGTCAGACAATGAGTCGGTATAAGTTAGAGCAATAATACAAGTATCTCCTATCGTATACATAGTCTCTGGTTGTACAACAGTAAAGACTTATGTAAACATTAAACAAAGTTCGTAGCAATAAATTGAAACATCCGCCTTTAGTGCTACGAAGCATTCGGCGTTTGCATGCAAAATAAAACAATCACGTAGTAAGAATTCAGGTGAAGCATTATACGTAAGTCTGTTTAAGCTTTTTCATTGTATGCTCTAGGAGATCTTACGGGGCACTCGTGTTGAGCCGCTTACCCGCCGTGCCCCATTCCGTCACGGACTTGCCTAAAGCTTATGGCCTTATGCGTTACAGCCTGACCGCCGTATCTATTTGCGCAGACGTCCAATCAAGTGTGTCGATACGAACAATATTTTCACTCCAAACGCTATTTTGCGGTTATTAGGTTCCGTCGTGATCAGCTGAACTTTGATTCCGTTTAAATTGCAGCGTATTGGAAATCATAAGAGTATTGCTTACCGTACTCTTCTTTGTATTTTATGGTAATGCGGCCTCTTCTCATAATACATATTATTATATCATGTTACTTTATTTTTCCTAAAACATTCAATTTACCTACGCTATGGAGCAAAAAACGTCTACAACAAAAATAAAACGATTTCCAAGTATTACTTCGAGAAGCACTCCAATTTTGCGTTATAACCCTTTTAGAGGATAACAAATTGCAAAATAAGGGGATAGTATCTATGTGCAGACTGATGACGTCAACAGTTTATAATATCATGACAAAACCCTTGCGTAGGATAAGTCCACGACATCATAACTAATCTCTATGTGTACAAATAAGTGTTTATTTCGTTTGGCAAGGACACGGTGAAATAAGTAAATATCTTGATAAAATCGCTTACACGAAATCACTATCGTGAAAAAACCCTAGGGAATTTATTTAGGTTAGTTTGTGTTAGGTTATGTTTGGATATCAGCAATCTGGTCAAATCCCGGGAGCTGTGATCACGACATTTCGGTAATATACCTCCGCCTTATATTTTGTTTTACTTTATTTTGTTATGCCAGCAAAACGTATTATATTATTATTACTTTTTCGTGTTATGGAGTGTTTTATGAAATTGAATCGTTTTCCTTATAAATAATAATATCCCTCAATAGCACAGTTGCCATTGAATACTGTTCAAAAGAAGAAAGATTATAACTAAACAACGATGCGGCTTTATCACGAAACGAAGCTTGAGAATATTATTGAGGTTAATGTTACAATGTAATTGAATTATATAAATGTAGATACAATTCGAATGTTATGATGCTACATTGTAGGTAGGCTTCTGTTATATAAAATGAAGCTGAATGGGTGTTGTGTACTATATCCGCTTCGCGTATTGCCTTTACCGGATTTATTTTATCTCACAGTGATAAGCTCCTCATACTGTGCTATTAAATATTATTTAAGTTCTGATTCATCTTTATGTTTCGACGTACTTTTGGCATACAATTTGGATTGCAAGATGTAGGTAACATGGGTATGAACTTTGACCACCGTAGACGATATTTTATTGTATTCGCTGCGATGTAAGTTTAAAAAGTCAAAAAAAGTCAAAATTGATTACTTTAGGATTTTCTCTATAACCAAAGTGTCAAAATGCTAAGCTATTCAGTCATATGTATCTATCAGTCTATTTATTTCATGTTTAAGGATTTGTATCCATTCTCGATATCGAATGTACACAGTACTGTATGCCCAGGTAAACTAAATCCGAAATAAAAAGACAGCCACCTACAGGAACAAATCTTTTAGAAGAGAAAGTAGTTTATTCAATACTTGATTTATGTAAAGGCTTGTCGAAAAGAAAGGCGATTTGAATAGAGCTTCCCGTTAACCGTGTCGAACCTGAAAGCTTTTCATAAATGAACCTACGGTAGGTGCTCAGTGCAAGGTGGCTAAAAGCCCTGTTGTTATATGTATATGAAACTTTATACTTGGGTGCGATGAGGCAGACGTACCCATTGAACGACACATTAAAAGCTTGACACGCGAACATGAGCCTGCCATCATCACGATGTGTTTCGTACGTAACTGTCGAATGTTTGCGTAAGGTCTGACACGCGCTGACTTCGCTAAATATCTTTGGCCTAATTCTCGTATTTTATATGACATTGAAATTATATTTTGAATGTACTCAGAAGCGGTATTCTAATAACCTAATGTCATTATCGTATAATTTGAAATAAACAGTTCGTCGTTGACACCTATTTTGAGTTTTGACACTTGTTTCTATTACGATCTCGTTACTACTTCATTCAAATATCAGATAATTTTGTAGAATAAGCTTTATATGACGTAAGTATGACACTGATATGATATCGAAACTGTATTTATTTAGGAGAATTGGGCCCCTTGTTCAAAACACCTTTCAGTTTACACGCGTTCGCGTATTCTGTGAAGCATTCAAAGTTAGGTCTTAGTGCTTACTCTCGCATATGTTCCTCATTTTATTACCAGTAGTTCGAAAGTACTTAAGGATGTTTGGAGTGTCTCGAACACAATATATACGTATAACTGTCGAGCGTTGCATCATTAATGCATCTTGTTTACTAGTTCTCGCACGGTTATTGGAAAACTCCTTTATCTGTATGATCTCTGAAAGATCTCTGTGAATTGAAGCAGCCTTTGATGTTACTATCCTATTAGTTCGTGTTACTTTTTGTGATCGCAAATACTCTTAGTTTCTCTTCAGTTTTAATATAGGCAAAAAAAATGGGCACGATGTGATTTTTCCTAGCCTAGAATCACTGAATCTGGACTTTATCTTAGTGTCATGTTGACGTCGCAATCAGCGCTGCTTACTGACACATACTCCTACTTGATGATTTTAATTCCATAACAACAATGTGTTTTAAAACCACGTAATTGTCGTCCACCTCCAGCTATAAATACGTTAATATTATGGTATTACTTGTAATAATTATGTATAACAGTAGCTGCTTCATAAGTAATCATTTAATCATTGGATAATAACATATTAATTACCGATATTATAGCCAGTAAACATTTTAAAGGTATAATCATTGGGTACGTGGATACTGATAAGTTGTTGTTATCTATGTTTAGGGAAAGGAAAAGATATGTTTGATCCTGTTGAGTGGGAAAGAGATGGAGAGTGTTTAATGGTGTAACGCGTGAGGATTGCTCATGCTGTGATAGCGCTGAGCGGGAACATGCGATCATCGCGCGCACTGATACCCGCCTTGTTACTACAAACGACGCCGCCTTGCGCCGCTAACACATTTATCACTTTCTTCAACATGCGTGTTTTTACACGTGGACGGACCGCCACTTTTTGTTCAACAATTGACACGATATCTTTTATATGCAATGATCACTTTGTAACAGGCGTTGTTAATCGTTTATTTATTCGACAGTGAATGTGTAAGGATTTTTCAGTTCATATATCACTAACATAACACTGCCGTTGTAGGTGTTTATTTTGATAACATTTTGATAACAGTTGTCACAGGTTTTACATTTCACAATTGAAAACGTCGAAAGCGTGCCACATACGCATGCCAGAAAATATGTATATCAAGGTCACAATGATCGCTTTAAGTTAGGTACATTCTTATTATTGTTGACGTAAAAGAACTTACAATATCACGACTGCTACGTAAACTTAGGTTACTCAGTCATGGCACATTAAAAAGGAAAGGCAATCCAGAAATAGAAACTGTCCTTACAAAGTAAACAATTTCCTTTAAGTTCCAATATTGAGGCACAAAGAAACGTAAGCAGAGACAGATGTACTTATCTCTGTTTACACCAAACTCAAGTGATTACTATTCCCCCATCTCGATGACGAGTGAGTAATCGATACTTGCGATTTTATTGTCTGTTTTATTACGGCAACATAGTCATCACGAAGATAAATCGATGATTTATTGTTTCCTTGAAGGCCCTGTTGAATTTAATGACCAATAAAAAGGTAAAGCCTTCGGCCGTCTCATCTTCATATATTCGCCCTAGTGGCCATTGTAAAAGACCAAGTGTAATAAAAAAGACTTATTCCGTTCCGACTTTTTCTAACTTGGAAAGCATGAAGTGTAATTAGTGCCAGTCTGAATAAAAAGAAATGCACGTCTCTTTTATTGAAGGTGAATGGGTTATTTACGATGGAGTTTTATACGGAGCTTTTGTATTAATTGCGGTGTTTTTAATGTACCTATTTGTCACTTTAGTGCATTTTGTTAATTACTATAATTTATAGTTCAGTTGTACGTTAAATAAATGCTGTAAATAATATGTAGTGTTTTACAACTACATACCTGACACGGACATTATTACCTGTCTTAATGGCCTCCTGGAAATGGTTAACGTATTAATGTTATCTTTGTTCTAGCGAGGAGACAGAACTGTTGACCATCCCGATATCACTAAGGTATTCGTAGGTTCTAGGTACCCATCGTTTGTCTCACACTGGTCTTCAGATAACCAATACATACTCTGAAACAACCTCTGTCGCTCCAGCGATAGCTTCCCGGATCCATGCCTAGTTGCTTACATAGAGCAATACTACGCCCAATGTTTTGTGTGGGTGAATCTCCTCCGCACACCGAAACCATCAGTCCCTAATGGGAGGCCTAATGATCGCCACCGCTGTTCGCATCGTGATCGTTTCGATATTAGCTGCGTTTCAGCCCCTTAACCGTACGTATCTAAAACAATTCCTTTCTGGATGTATTGTGAAACTGTTACAAGCGTACTAAAGATTTAAGTAGGTCATAGTTTTCTTGTAAATCGTGACGTTTCGGCGCCATCTGGCCAATGTAGCAGTAATGTTGGTCGCCTGGTTTCTAGCGCGCCACTTGTGCCGCTCGCCGATGCGCCGTGATGAACGTTGAGCTTTTACGTTTTCATTACGTGACGAAAAGTCTCCTAGGACAATTTTAAAATGTTACAAATAATGCTCTTTCAGAAGTACAACAAAAGACATATCTATCTTAGCGAAATGTAGTCTCCTCTTGATTAATTTTTAGAGTTATACGCGGAGTACTCAAGATTTTTAATGATAAAATTATGAAAAGGAGTTGAGTTATGTATTTGCTCGTTTAACATGTTATTGGTCGCTTTCGTAACCACAGAAGTCCAGTCGAGTTATGGCCTCTATAATGCAGGCTTCTAAGTTTTTCTAATGCTGCAGAGTAAAAAATATACTTATTTTCGATTCAGTGCGTCCTGGGTCTAGATGAAACAAAGAAGTCAGACGCCATTTGATGACTACCTCTTACTTTTGCTGCTGCTGTTGTTTATGCGGAGATTCAATTAAAAAAAAAGTATATGACAATTCAGTAACCCATAGTTCCTTGTCCCGTGAGATTTACGAGATAAGATCCGTCTCTTGCCGCACGTGAAAAATAATCTGAGCCACATTATAATGTTCAGATTCGGTTTGTTGAATTAGTGGCCAACTTGCTAGAAAGTGTTATGTAATGGCGATACAGCGGGCATGAGTTTGGAAATTCATTTTCTGCAAAGTCACTCAGGCTACTTCCCGAATATCTTGGGGATTTAAGGGATGAATAAGGAAAGATTTCATCTGGATATTAAAATAATAGGAAATGATTATCACGTACGTTAGAATTGTTGCTGACTATTGTTGTAGCAGAGGGATAAATGATGCAACAGTGAGATAAATAAACACAGGCAAAAGTCAGTTTAACGTTGTAACAGCGATAAAAGCGGCATGAGGTACTTAAATCGTCTCAATTGTTTATTTTGTAAGTACATTTATTATAAATGGTATAATTATAACGTTATGTTCATAACAGTGCCAATTTTAGAAATCGTTAGCTACTTTATTTTAATGCATATTTAGAAAAGCATGATAGAGAAACGAAAGTACATGAACTTTATAAAAAGAAAATTTGCAAGTATAACCAAAAGGTAATACAGAGTTGTTATAGTAACTGTGTTAATTAATTAGTTATTTACTACTGTTACGGCTTTACATGCTATTGTTTCGTTTTCCAGGAATACTAACGGTATTTGAATAACAGTGGTCGCACTGAAATAAGAGATAGGCTAGGTATAAATAACATGTATGAATTTGAGTAGATAAGTAAGTAAAACATTAATAAATGGAATTCGGCATGTGTCAGCCAGTGAGAAATGTGGGATTATTAGTAATATCACGTCGGTACCTTTCATCAAAGCCGCATACATTAATTAGAAGGGGATTACCGGCTGTCGTGCTTTAATTCGAATGATATGTTGGTTCCAAGCTCCTTCGATTCATGTATTTACTAGAAATGTTCCAGTTAAATATAGTCTGCGTCGTGTGTCGGTTGTCGGTTTTCTAGTACATACAGGTATAATATACGTCTCTATCATTGGGATGGTTCTTTTGTCGGTTTATGATCTTATTTAAATACGCCGCTAAGGATTTTTTGACCCTAGTATGGTACTGTATTTAGACGTTAACGGTTCCTATGTCACTTAAGGTATACTGGTCCCGTGCTTCCCTGTTCATTTACATATTTTTAGTATTATCGTTCTTGGGTACCGAAAAAATTAGGCATCACTAGTTGTTCTTTATAGTTACACTCACGTTTTGTTCTGTATCTAGATGACAGCGTTACCTGAAAATCCAATTGTAGGTCCACACGATGTAGGGGCTTATTTCAATACACAAATACTTAGGTCAATTTGGCCTTGTCATTAACGTTAGTGTCAAATTTGATTGCGACGTGCTAATATTATGTTCCATAATGACAGAAATATTATATGTTGTTGTTTGCAGATATCAATTTCTTTTACTTCAACCAAAAATCTAAAAGTAATGATGATGATCACGAAAGTTTAAATTCCTATATTGTGCACCAGTAGGTACGGGCCGGAAAGTGCTAAGGTTACTCAAAACAAAAGTAGGTACGTGGTATATATCCCGTGGAAGAATCTCAAACTGCTGTTGATGACCACTAAAGTTTAAATTCAATTTCTCTTCTTCATCAAGCATCGGCAATATTAACACTGTTTACAGCGATTATCAAAGACGCTATAATATCAAAGTTACTAGTTAAAGAACGGCTCAGATTATAGTGGCTCTCTAAATACTCGCGTCCGGATATAGCGATTCATACGGCATTCAATTTTAACAATTTGCTGTCCTGATATATATTCCGATTGATATTCAGTGTAACAGTCTCCTTACGAGGCAGTTAAATAACGCGATCTTCACATTAAGTCACACATTAACGTTATTAATGTGAATATAGATACAATAAAGCGACGTTACAAGACTAATGTGAAATCGAAAACGTATCTGAGGTATGCGATTTGTCAGTGTAACGTGAGTGTCCCATTAATAAAAGGGAACGAATCTTCCGTGCAAGACAAAGAAGCTTGTATCAATATTTATTGGCGTGCTTAGTATTAATCGGGGTGGATCGTGCCTCTGTATCGCGACGCCGCGGGCGTACGTTGTCGACTCTGAATAGATGGACTGTCGCGTTGCCGGCGTCTCAAATTTTTCTTAAGTGTATATTTTTGTACTTTATGTTATCGGCTAGTTGCCTGCATGGATGGTAAATTGACGTGGAAATACACTGTTATGTGTGTGATTTACAGACTTTGCAATGCTTGTAAAATCAGGAATATACAGATTTTATCGGTAACTCCGTGTGGTGACGGATTAAGAACACGGAATGTCACCACCCCATATCATCCCATGGGTGTCGTAAGAGCCGACAGAGGGAGCATATTATGCAGAGAACAGCACTGTAAGAGAAGGAAAACTTGATACAAACCCTATACCAAGCCGCTTGGCCAGCGTGGTATAGTAGGCCAATTCCTCCTTTTAAAGGAGAGGCCTAGTCCAGTAGTGGACTGTTCAAGGCTGATGATGAGGTGCAAAAAGGCATTTATTTAATAAAAAAGAGTGTACCTACTGGGCTAATTTTCCCTTTAAAACCTCAGCGCTATTATTATACGCTTTTCTTTGTTATTGTTCGTTTAGATAACGTAAGCGACGCTCCGGTTTCTTGAAAGACTTTTCCAAAACCCGCAGTGTATGAGACAATATTGGTGGCTATATTATTTAACATTTTTTTAGCGTTCGTAGCGCGTAGCACAGAGCGGTCGTAGCCGCGCCCGCCCTAAAGGCCGACCGCCCGCTCTGATATCGCCGGTCGCTCCGGTATCACCAATAAAATTGAGACTCGACTCGGTATAGTTAGTATGCCTCCAGACACACCAGAGGTCGGACGTGTGGCGCGCGCCGCGATCTCGCTCACTACTCGCGTACGAAATGTGTGACAATAAGTGTTGCTTCCTCTTTGTTATTTAACATTTTGATGTATTTATAGATAGAGTAACGCTGTTAATATATCTAGTACTTTTCAATTACGTAAGGATTGATTGATAAGTGTGTAAATATCGCTTTATTCTCGCTACGAATGTAATCAACCGTAAAAAGGTAAGATGATTTTAAAACACTTTGTTATGTTTTCTATGGTTATTTTATTTGGTTTATCCATTGTAGACAGGTTATCTCTGTCTAAAATCGCCCTTGAATTGAATGGCGGTCACGTAGTGAACAATGTAGTACGCACGCAAACGTTTTATGATTTCATCGCACATTAGTTTGTGATTTTCCATATTACTGCCTCCATTGTTGAGTCACCAAGTTGACAGGCAGAGTTTGTTGAACGTAAAACTTGTAATCGTTTCGTAATATTATATTGTTGGAATAGTTTTCACAGTTGTGTCGAGTTACAATTACCACGTCGTATACAATAAGCAATTTGTGAAAAATTGTGCCAACAGACTGTAACGTATTGTTCATGTTATGTATTCTTATACAATGAAATCAATTTACCACAACATTCTCACACGGATTTGTATCAGATCTTAACAAAGCTGTTGAAACATTAAACAAACATTACGAAACCGAAAAGTTAAATAACTCTGTGCAAAAAGCGTTGTTCAGTCTGTGAAGAAAACTAAAAGAAAGCGAGTTTAGATTTGGTTTTCATTGAGGTCGATTCGCGCTGTACGTCGTTTAGCAATATTTATGTGTAGCTGAGTGTGGATGTCCTTCATATTATATGATGTCAGCGTTTTCTCAGCCATGCATTATGCTGTTACTTACAGGCATATCTGGCCGGCCACAAATATTGGCATCGTAAAACCGGGCCGCAAAAAACTGCCTTGTATCCCTTACGCGTACAAACTTTCCATATCAGTATTCTTGGAAATGGTGATGGATCTCATTCATGTCTGTCGTGTTTGATGATTTTATTACGTAGGGGCCTATTTTAGCCCGCAATCCTAGTAGATCGATGTCGTTTAGCGGATCATATTCGGGGTGAAAAACATTTTGGTCCTTTCTTTATATGGAAAGTTATGAAAAAGGAGGTATAAGAGCGAGTTGCTCTTGCCATTTAAGATGAGAAATGGGCAGCGGTGCAGTTGCGACAGCATCGCCGGCGCGCTAAGATTGCGGCCGTATTATGCTTATGCACTGAATATTCATTGTCGCCATGCGCGGCGACTTGGTGCTCTTTAATCAACTCGTTTCGCCGACTTACAATCTCTTTGCTTTTGTAGATGTCATCGCACAATTATCGAAGAAAGCATAGCATGTTACTTTATTTGGGTTTATTATGAAATTAAATATTTTCTATTAAGTAGTAGTTATTCTCTAAACACAACGTATCTTTAAGGAGATAAATGTAAGTATATTTTTATCAAATTGGTTAAAATGAATTGGCAGAAAAAGTAGATATGCTTTATATTATCAAATTGTGGTATTGGGTAATACCCAATACACTATTATGATAGTTGGTTTCTTAGTATATCTTAAAGTTAAAGGTTATCATCAGTTAAGACAATCAGAGCATTAAAATAATATGCATGACATTATTTTGCTGTTGTAATGTCTTCATATTGGAGAAAAATTACAAGTTTAAAATTCTGATAATAAAAATGAATGAAATTATTTTGGGACAAGGTTTATGCTGTACTAGAGGACGCCAGCAGCTACGCCTGCATTTTTTTTTAATTAACCCATTTTGGCCGATCCCGTGGGAATTTCGGGAAATCCCTTCTTAGTGCACCCTTACGGTCCCCAAGGAATATACATGCCAAACTTCAGCTTCCTGCGCCCAATAGTTTTGGCTGTAGCGTGTCTGTCAGTCAGTCAGTAACGCAAGGATTTTATATACCTACTAGTCGACGCCAGCGGCTTCGCACGCACATATTTTCCAATTTCCCGTTTTGCCCGATCCCGTGAGAATTTCGGGAAATCCCGTCTTAGTGCACCCCTACGGTGCCCAAGGAACATACATGCTAAATTTCATCTTCTTACGACCAGTAGTTTCGGCTGTAGCGTGTCTGTCAGTCAGTCAGTAACGCAAGGATTTTATATATTAAGATATTAAGATTGTAAATAGATCGAGGAATACTGTGATTATGTTTCATAAAATGTGTAGGTAGGTACCTGTCTGTCTGATGACATGGCGTTCTTATGCAACTTTGGCGTGCCGGCTTATTTGTCTATAAAGAAACGTACCAATATACCTATCGTTATTTACTTTTTTTATTATTAAATGAAAGATTTGCGCGGGTGGCTTAAGCGGCTGCCTCGTCGTTTGTGACAACATCGAGTGTAGCGGGTTTGATCTCCTCACTGGACAACACTGTGTGATCAACAATTTTATCATGCTAATCTAAGCGTTTTCATGTCTGTTGAATGTACAGGTTGGGAACATAACAAATGTTCGCCTCGATACCGTTTTTATTACAATTGCATACATTTCAGGAATATTATTAGGACAGTCTTATGCCTAACATTGGCTTATAAAGCTTGCCTATGTTATTGATGAATACGATGAAACTTTTGCAACTTACAGGTACTAATGTTTATTTCAGAGGATGTGAAAATAAACATGTAATCTACCTTAAATTTTCAAACAACTACGCGTGATACGCCCGTTACAAAAATAATAATAGTATATGTTATTAATCTACGCAACGATATATGATCTCATTATATATATCGCCTCATATTAGTTTAAACTGATTGTTAATTAGTTTCATTAAAATAAAATGGAACATATTTGTAAGCAATTAATTTGGGTTGATCATGGTTCCCTTCTTTAATAGTTTAGCACCAGAAATAAGTACGAGGATGTCAGCTTGCCGTTAGTTTATCTTTGTATGGACGCTGAAATCAATCAAATAACTCGTACAATTTATTATTTGACCGTTAGAAATATAATTAATATTTCTAACGGTCAAATAATAAATTATTTTACGGCCTTTCGCAGTCCACTGCTGGACCTCTCCTAATAAGTGAATTCTACTCAATTAAGATCGCTAATTTATTTTTGTATAGCATTGTGAGTCAATGGCAGGATTTGGCCTACAGCTACTATTATCCCACGCTGGAATAACAGGCTATTATTTGGTCTAATGTCGAGTTTTTTGTCTCTTAGCAATAATACGAACAGTATTATTGCTTGAATATTTTCCTTAGTCGCCGCCGACGACACCCGCGAAATGGGTAGTGACACTTAGTATTCTTAATCCGTCAACACACGGATGTTAAAATATAAATGGTTGGCAACAATCTACGACACAACTTAATATCGTGGCTACTTCAAGAAAAGTCAATTTGTTAATCGTTAACCAAAAACACCAGGAACGCGTTTACGCAGATAGAATTATAGGTTTTGAGACATGAAAAATGGTTTGTTTTCGTTAAATTACTGAAACCGCGTGCCTACACATAGGTACTGAATACAACGAACGGAAAAGAGGGACAAAACACATTGAAATGAGTGTATGATTTATGTATGGAACTTTTAGGCGCGACAGTCATCGATAAATTGTTTCGTTTGACGGATGGAAACAAACTCAATGTCAGTAAAAGCCAATGGACACTGGATCTAAGAGCGAAATTACTCGAAAAATTGGCTCGGCAGGCATCCCTGTGGTAGCGTTATTGAAAAAAGGTCGACTTGATTGATATTCGAACTTTACACGTTGAAAATGGTGAAATGCGAGGCGTTTCGGTTTTTCGTCTCTAGCAAAAAAGATTGACTCAATTTGTTCTTGTCCGTTACGAAATAAACTCCACGAAGGGTATTTTTAACTACGGATTTATCTTTCGGACGAGTCTGTAATCGCCCTAATTTTGTCTAAACAAAATTAGTATTTAGAAATGTTTAAATGGTAGATTAATGGGTTATGTAAATGTTATGATGGAGCGGCTTTATTCGCCTCGGTGGCCATAAAAGTTTAATATGTACCTACTCATTAGATACTTTATCACCGCATATTAATGTTGCTTTACAGTAGATATCATGACGGATCTATTTCCCTCACATCCTACGTAAATGTAGTACCTAGTTATGAAACGTTTTGAATTGGTAATTTGCCTATGTATTTACTTCAAAATAAGTTATATTCTGTAATGCATATATAATGCCATTTACTTCGTTCAAGTATTTTCTTATGTATTAAATATACCGTAACACAATAGTCGTACATTTTATTGGTTCTTTGTGTACGAAAACGACAAGTAGCTATTTTGAACCGTAACAGAGGCTCGTTTCATAAATAAGGTACAAAGGCAGAAAACGATTCTTTCCACGTTCTAGGAAAATACTCAACATGTTTTTACGGGACGGTATCATTATTCTAACAAAAATTTAATTACCTCAACTGCGGTGCTCTAGGGAGCTATTGTGCCTTGAATAAAACGTCGTACGCACTGCCGGCGACGGTCATGAGAGAGCTCACCGTGATAGATGATATTCGAGAACAATTAATCTTGGGCTTATTATTTGACCGTTAGAAATATAATTAATATTTCTAACGGTCAAATAATAAATTATTTTACGGCCTTTCGCAGTCCACTGCTGGACCTCTCCTAATAAGTGAATTCTACTCAATTAAGATCGCTAATTTATTTTTGTATAGCATTGTGAGTCAATGGCAGGATTTGGCCTACAGCTACTATTATCCCACGCTGGAATAACAGGCTATTATTTGGTCTAATGTCGAGTTTTTTGTCTCTTAGCAATAATACGAACAGTATTATTGCTTGAATATTTTCCTTAGTCGCCGCCGACGACACCCGCGAAATGGGTATTGACACTTAGTATTCTTAATCCGTCAACACACGGATGTTAAAATATAAATGGTTGGCAACAATCTACGACACAACTTAATATCGTGGCTACTTCAAGAAAAGTCAATTTGTTAATCGTTAACCAAAAACACCAGGAACGCGTTTACGCAGATAGAATTATAGGTTTTGAGACATGAAAAATGGTTTGTTTTCGTTAAATTACTGAAACCGCGTGCCTACACATAGGTACTGAATACAACGAACGGAAAAGAGGGACAAAACACATTGAAATGAGTGTATGATTTATGTATGGAACTTTTAGGCGCGACAGTCATCGATAAATTGTTTCGTTTGACGGATGGAAACAAACTCAATGTCAGTAAAAGCCAATGGACACTGGATCTAAGAGCGAAATTACTCGAAAAATTGGCTCGGCAGGCATCCCTGTGGTAGCGTTATTGAAAAAAGGTCGACTTGATTGATATTCGAACTTTACACGTTGAAAATGGTGAAATGCGAGGCGTTTCGGTTTTTCGTCTCTAGCAAAAAAGATTGACTCAATTTGTTCTTGTCCGTTACGAAATAAACTCCACGAAGGGTATTTTTAACTACGGATTTATCTTTCGGACGAGTCTGTAATCGCCCTAATTTTGTCTAAACAAAATTAGTATTTAGAAATGTTTAAATGGTAGATTAATGGGTTATGTAAATGTTATGATGGAGCGGCTTTATTCGCCTCGGTGGCCATAAAAGTTTAATATGTACCTACTCATTAGATACTTTATCACCGCATATTAATGTTGCTTTACAGTAGATATCATGACGGATCTATTTCCCTCACATCCTACGTAAATGTAGTACCTAGTTATGAAACGTTTTGAATTGGTAATTTGCCTATGTATTTACTTCAAAATAAGTTATATTCTGTAATGCATATATAATGCCATTTACTTCGTTCAAGTATTTTCTTATGTATTAAATATACCGTAACACAATAGTCGTACATTTTATTGGTTCTTTGTGTACGAAAACGACAAGTAGCTATTTTGAACCGTAACAGAGGCTCGTTTCATAAATAAGGTACAAAGGCAGAAAACGATTCTTTCCACGTTCTAGGAAAATACTCAACATGTTTTTACGGGACGGTATCATTATTCTAATAGGACTGTTGATATTTTTTAAAATATCGGATTTTCGATATATCGATATTTTTAAATATATCAATATCGGACTTCGATATATCGAAAAAAAATATCGATATTTCGATATATCGGCTTTATTTAAAAAAAGTCGTAAGTCAGCTCAAAAATGATTACCTACACAGTTTATAATCCAGTATATTTATTAAACAAATTAAATTATGAATGTACATAAATGTTACGATGGTCATAGTTCTCAGTAATTATTTTTTAAATTTTAATAAGACAATTATGTATACCAATAATTTAAGTCAGTTTTTTAAAATACTCTTTGTTTTATATGTTTAGCTGTTTGACTACTACGATTGTTAGGCACTAAAAGATTGATTGTAGAAGCAAATGGTACAGATGTATCAGAAGAAATTCAATATTTCACAGCTATTTCTGATAGCACGGTAGTAAAATGCCTACTATCAATCCAAAATTTCAGGGCGTTTGATGAGAAAATATTTTTTTAAAAATTGCACGAGTAGAACATTTTAAAAATTATACTTGGAACTTTTCGAAAGTAGTTTTTTAATTGTAATTTTTAATTAATAAAAAAAATCCATAAATTATTGAGTGTCGGCTAACTTAATTTTCATAAATAAAATACGGTAGATTAAGTTTACGATGATTTTGTAGATTAAATAAATTACGAAATAAAATAAAAATAAAATATTATTTGAAAAAATATCGCCCATCGATATTGACATTTCAATATCGAACTATCGATATATCGTCCAAAAAAATATTAGTAATAAATATCGATATTTGGAAATAAAAATATCGATATTTCGATATATCGATATTTTATCAACAGTCCTATATTCTAACAAAAATTTAATTACCTCAACTGCGGTGCTCTAGGGAGCTATTGTGCCTTGAATAAAACGTCGTACGCACTGCCGGCGACGGTCATGAGAGAGCTCACCGTGATAGATGATATTCGAGAACAATTAATCTTGGGCAAAATATGCGGACGATTTGCGAGCGAGTGGTCGGGCCTAATGGTCGGGAGATTATCACGCGTCCACGTCCCGCGCTCACCCACCCGCCGTCATTAGCGGGAATAACATCGCTTTAGCTATACCAACCAAATAATTGATTGCAATAACATTGTCGATACTAGCGAACCCTGATAAAAAAAAATGCTGACGTTTGCATAGACGAGACGTCGAGGAAGGCAATAACGTGTCGCCGCACTCCCATATATCATAGTGAGGGTTTTCATAAAGGAGGCGACGGAGCCGTGCGCTCGGACACTGAAGGCGTTGTTATGCGACGCCACTGTCCTCGGATAATGTCTTGCATAAATTTACTGTAATCATGTAAAGCCAGTGCCACTTGCATAATTTAATGCAAGCAAGCAATGCCGTTTACATTAAAAACGACACAAGCAGATTACATTATAAAACATTTCTAGGAGAACTATTCTGTTATCACAGTGCAATGCGAATGCTCACTCACCAATAGCCAGAATTTAATAGGGGAAGAGTTCCGTTAATTGGAGATATCCGTTTGTGGTAACTTGCATTACCTTGCAAATAGAATGGGTTATTGTAGGTGCCTGTACTGGGAATCAATATCGGAACATCAATTACGATTGCCTCTGATCATTTCAGTAGCTCATTGGTTATTAATGGTTGCGTTGCTACGTCATCAATGTATGGCTGGGGAAAGTGTGAATTCACAAACGAACTTGAAATACTTTGAATTGTAATTTGATATTGATTAATAGTAGATGACGTTTATTGTTTTATTCTTTGACTAGTTTGACTATTTTTTATTAATAAACTACTGACGTATCTCATCAAAATATTTAAAAGTAAACCACGCACTGTAAATACTTAAGGCCAACTTAATAAACGATTATAGCTGGAGTAATCTTGAACAAGTGAGAATACAAAGGAAGATATGCGGTGCCATGTAAAACCGTAATTGTAATCAGATTTGTAGGTAGCAGTATTTATAGCGCGGGGTGAGAGCGTGCTCGTTGTACAGAAGTTGAGCGGGCGCTGCAAGCACGGGGTAAGTCGTCGCGCCAATGCAAATTAGTGGAATCACAATTAGCGCTCGATTGTTGTTCGCCCTGCAGCTTGCATTTAGCAAATTAAACAACCAGGTAAGAGATTCAACAAATAAATTATGAAATGGCACTCTGTTTTCCTTCACAGATGCTCCCTTTGTCGCAATCTGTGCAAATACAAATTCAATATTATGTGCATTGTGCAGTAGCCGACGTACTATCTACAATATTTTATTAACGTAATAGCCAGCTCTACGTTGCCGTATTTTCGCTGCTATATTTTTCCTGTGCAAGGTATTGTTTCATAGTTGATAGTGGCAAATATTGTATAGGTTCGCTTTGACACGCAAGTTCTGTTGGTATTGAAATAGTCATGTGTTATTTTGTAGTTGTGCAATAAAAGCCACGGGTACAATTAATAACGTGTTACAAGATGAATATGTTGAGCTATTTGTACGGCAAACAAAATGTCCACGGAATGTCCCTCGGGTTGACAGATGATGTTAAGGGCAATTAATCTTGACCAAATTGCGGGCGAATTGTGGGTTTCGCCTCTGTGGCGTACTGGCGACGTTACTGCGATGTTCCAACGCCTTGCGTGCCTCTACACTGCGGCTTTTATCAATAGAAAGTAAAACTCGTTTAAAATGCACAGAATGTAGCCAGCGGCCTTAAGCAAATACACAAGATTTGTTTATTTCACTATTAACGTGTCAACCAGGAATTCCTACGGTACGCTTGAGTGTTATTTACAAATGACCATTCACATTCCAACAATGTAACAGCTTTCGACGTCAGTGTGCTTGTGTATTTTTACATTTTTACCGAATAAATATTTCACTGTGGATCATATCACTTGAGGCTTTCAATGTAACAGGGACATGTGTCGTTACAATAATATCACAAAGTGAAAGTAATACCCTGATGTCCACTTTGAGAGAACATTTAATGGTATCCCGCAGACCCCTGTCATTTCCAGCGTATCGCCTGATTCACACGGTTCAATATTTCAGAAGTTTGATCCTTGTGTTATAGAAGCTCGGTGGTGTTATTATGCGGGTTCTCCGAAAGGTCCCCGTGACTACGAGGTGTGGTGAACGAGCAAAGTTATAATAAGTTGGTCCCTTCATCTCCAACACGAGTTTTGTCTTTTGATCCGTTATTACGGCCTTAACACGTTGACTTTAATGCCATTAAAATAAATGGAAACCGTGCCCAGCAATATATTTTTTACAATATTTGTGTCGTGTTTTTGGAGACTATCAGTCATCGAGTCATTCATCATCCATTTATTCCAAATAGTTGGCGCTACAAACTTGACGGTTTATCACTCAAGCTAGATTGGTTTTTACAGATGATTGATATGTCTGAAATCTAGATCAAAATATAAACGTTAATAATAAGTATAAAATTTGCTCGTAAATGAAGTTACGTCGTGTCTCTAGTACCTAATTTGAACTTCGTATTTTAACATATTTCCAATTTCGTCTCTTTAGGACTGAATAGGGAGCAATGAATTTCTATCACACTAAAATTTCAAACGAAATATTTATAATAGACTTGGTGCTGCTTATATTTTTGGTTTATGAATCTGAGCACAATGTGGATAATGGATTTACATAAGTCTAAGAAAATACATAAAGTCTTTAAAAGCTAACGGTTGCCCCGATATAGCTCGCGTTAGTAACAAAAGTTGTTTTTGTGTTCTAACAATAGTGTCCGACTTTATATTAAATTCTTGAATCACCAATCATAATATGCATAATAATAAATCCTTAATTTTATAATTCCCATAATCACAATCACATGTGTAGATGCATAATCATATAATCAGAATTGAGCTATAAACTATAAACACCAAAGGACTATAGGTACTCAACTATACTCAACATCTCTTCTCAATTAATTGTAGGTGATAGCGCCTTATATTTGGTCTGTGATTGCATTTCATATAAAGTCAAATGAATAATATCACTCTGTATTTGACCCGAAATTATACAGGACTGTAAAAACATTACGTTTACATGGCACAAACTCAGTGTCACACAGCGGACTGGCGAAATGACAATAAGAGTGACGGCCATAGCGTTCTACTTCGCCCTTGGGCAATGGGACCCTAATAATAACATTAATCTTATTTACATTTTATTTTGCAAAATGTGTCTCTCGTAATCCCAAGGATACATTTCATACTGCCGAAATTACACTTTATTTAACGTTTCGTATCTTCTTTTGACATTTACATTTGGATGAAATAGACTACAGTTATTTTTTCAAACTATTTTATGGTCTTTAAAGTATGTGGTATTCAAAAAATCTCTTATACTTAACGTAATACGTTAAAACATTTCCTTCTGATGAAATCAATCCAGCCAGATCGTTCTCACCACCTATTGGCGACCAATATCAATGAATCTGAAATCTCTACATTTCGTGCTAAAAGCTTTACCATTCTATACGGTCCTAAAATACCAATTATATTCTGTTACACGTAATATTAGACTACATAATTAAATAACGGCCAATCTTCACGCATAATAAAATGTGTATGTTCATAATAAAACGTGTTATACAACGAGAATTGCTGGTCATACTCAGTCAAAGTTCAGCTAACCCTAATCATTAATAGGTAATTCTGCTCGGTATCTTTCGTGAAAGGGCCTGGGGTTAACTAATAATTGTTTTCGGTCATTACGCGTACTATTGTAACCCGTCCAGATCGTTTACGGTCATTCCCCTAATGAGATTAATGCATCACTATCTCAGTTACGTACCGGAGTTTCGTATCAAGTGATATACTCGTACGGACTTCGTTTAGATAATGCTTGTTTATTTTCATTGCTTTTACTTTATTTTCTCTATTGTTTACTGCTACGGTTTAGAGGGTATTATTTCGTACTGTGGAACGTGACCTGAAATGTTTTTGTATTATTATTAGTTTGAATTACTTTCATTTTAATTGGTAGTGTTTTGCTGGGGGGATCACTATCTCATTATTTAAAGTTCTACATTGTAAAATAGGAAATGATCATCTCACATTTCAATCGGTGTCACTTATATAAGACTTGCAGACAATGACTGCATATGAACATGCACTACTTATGAGCAGACTCTCTTGAGATGATCTAGTTTTCAGTCCACCTTTCATCATTTTTACACATCGTCATAACTTGAAAACATATATAAAACCAGTCACGTGTATACAGAGTGGCACGCGCAAGTGTACATATAGCCATGGTACGGCCAACGTTTACAAAAAAATATGTTTTTGCTTCTAAATCGATGACCCAAATGTAACACTTAAATAGAAAATTCTATGTTCAAAAATAATGTGCTCGAGTATTCTAATATAGATGGTGACGTGTTCCGTGATATAACAAGTGCTATCCAGTTTTAGAACAGATGTTGTGCATTATTAGATCCGTTAATTTACTAGAGTGAGTGAAAGATTGAGCAAGTAGGTTAAGTATACAAACATTTTTATGTGATTAGTCTCTACCATTCGCCCACTATTTTATCACCTGTTCGATCTTATTTAGGTAAGTATATACGTGTTTTGTCAGTCGTTATGTATCGACAAATAGAACTAGGTATAGCAACCCGAAAATAATTAAACCTAAAGTATTGAAGGTAATGGGAAAGAAATATGAAAATTATAACTAACCAAACTCAAAAGAATACCTCTGTATTCTATTGAGTTTGGATAGTTATAATTTTCATATTGCAGAACGTCGTCCCATCGGACTATGAGAGTGAGAGAATAGACAAATCTTCGTCGCTCACAAACATTTGTGCACTGTATTAGAGAATAGACAAATCTTTGTCGCTCACAAACATTTGTGCACTGTATTATCTCTATAATACAGTGCACAAATGTTTGTGAGCGACGAAGATTTGTCTATTCTCTCACTCTCATAGTCCGATGGGACGACGTTCTGCATGACTAGAGAGGGATTGGGCGTAGATCTTTCTGATCTGTGCGTTACGAGGTACAGTCAGTGCTCAAGTGTCAATAGAATAGAATAGAATAGAATAATCTTTTATTTTCAAGAATATGGTTTTACATAGATGTTATCAATTTCAGGTACAGCATATTCTGCCATTATGGCGTGTAAATATTACAGTCATTAATTAAAGGAAAGTTTAAAACAATGGTATTAATAATTACAATATAATAAGCAATAATGAATCCTTATACAGGTAATTCTCATGTTATGTCAGTGTTTATACAGTGCAATAATTAGGAATGTCAATTTGTATTTAATTCATACTTCTAATAAAAATAAATTGTCATAATATGTCAGTGTTTTTGGGGTACTTTAATTTGGAATGTCACATTGTAATTATTTTGTCATTTAGGTATTCATTAGTATCATAATAAAGTTTTTTTAATAATAATTTAAAAAGTGCAGTACGGAAATGAGTATATGGTAAATTGATAATGTGTTCTGGAAGATGGTTGTATACTTTAATGGACATGCAATATGCGTTTCTTTTAAACAGTTCTAAGCGGATTTGCGGTATTTTGAGTCTGTTTTTATGTCTTGTTCGACTATTTTCTGTATCGCCAAGTCTACAGAATAGTTCTGGATTCTTTTTTACAAATATACAAGTTTCATATATGTATAAACATGGTAGTGGCAATATTTTGTGATTTTTAAAAAATGATTTACAACTTGTTAGATAGTCAATATTAAATATTGCTCTAATGCATTTCTTCTGGGCTATAAATAATTTACTTACATCTACAGAGTTGCCCCAAACAGTGATACCATAGCGGAGTATAGAGGCAACATACGCATGATATGTCATTATTGCAGTCCTAACATTTACTATTTCCCGTATTCTTTTCAATACAAATATAAAGCGATCAATCTTACTGAGAATTCTTTGTATATGTGGCTTCCAGTTACAATACTTGTCAACCGTGATACCTAAAAATACACATTCACTCACATTATTCAACGGTTGATTATTAAATCTTACTTGTATTTCTGGTGTGTTTGCTTTGTATGTCTGGAATTGAATTAGATTCGTTTTTGCGACATTAATTTTGAGGTTATTCCTCCTTAGCCAATTTACCGAGTTGCTGATGGCATTATTGACTTCTGTCTCTAGTTCTTTTATGCTATTACTCTTTACTATGAGTGTCGTATCATCAGCGAAAAGGATACATTTTTGATTAATCGCATCTGGAAGGTCATTTATATAAAGGAGAAATAGAGTCGGTGCGAGAAGGCTGCCTTGCGGCACCCCGTATTTATTTTCAACATATGTGGATCGATAGACATTTTGTAGGTTTTTATCAGTTTTTACTATTTCCACACACTGCACTCTATTATTCAAGTAACTTTTAATCCAGTCATATGCCTTGCCGCGTAGTCCATAGTTGATTAGTTTTGACATTAGGATGTCATGACGTACAAAGTCAAAAGCCTTTGTCATGTCCAGGAATATACAGGCTAACTTTTCTTGCTTATTTATTGCTTGTGTAATTTGTTTAAATAGGTCAAAACATGCTAAAGTGGTGGAGCTTTGTTTTTTGAAACCATATTGTTCAGTTTTTAAGATGTTACATACAGATATGAAATTCTCTATTTTATTGCACATTACTTTTTCAAAGACCTTTGCTAGTATGGGAATAAGCGTTATAGGTCTGTAATTATTCATATCTGTCTTTACTCCTTTTTTGTGTAGTGGCTTTACTATTGATCTTTTTAGTCGGCTTGGAAATATTCCCTCAGATAATGACAAGTTAATAATATAAGTAAGTGGAACTATCATATTCAAGGCACATTTCTTAATAACCATGGTATTTATGTCATCAAATCCTGTTGAGTGTGTGTTTTTTAAAGATTTGATGATACTGAGGATCTCACATTCATTAACAAGTGTTAGAAAAATACTCCTGGAATTAATTGGAATGGATGGGCATTGAACACTATTATCCACTTTTGAATTTATTAAAGAGATGTAGAACTGGTTGAATAACTCACATATTTGTTTTGGGTCTTCATACTCAATAATATCTACTAAAACAGAGTTAATTTCTGACTTACTGGGTATATTGTTTGTTGTGTTCTTTACAAGTTTCCAAGCTGCTGAGCATACATTTTTAGAAGAGGCAATATATCGTTGACTGTCTATTTGTTGTGAGGACATTATACATTTTTTTAAAGTTTTTGTGTATTGATACATTCTTTTATTGTATTTTTTATTGGCTTTGTTTTGAATGTAGTTAAGGTACAACACTCGTTTCTTGGTGCAACAGCGCTTTATACCTTTTGTTAACCATTTGTTCTTTATTGGTTTATTTGTACACTTAATTTTCTTAATTGGAAAACATAGGTTATAAAAAAGGGTAATAGTATCGTGAAAAGTAAGTAGAAAAGTTTGGTGATTAAGATAACACTTATCAGATTTGGTTTAAGTAACTGTTGAAGGGTTGCAATGTTCCGTACGTAATCTGAATAGAATGTATTATTAATCAATAAAAAGTAAAGCAGGAAAAATTGCTGAAGGTCATCCTCAGTGGCATGCCATTGTTTTGGCATTGGCTTATATCCAGCACTGGACTGCTGCTGATTATGAAAGAAGAAAGATACTTCTTTATATGCAATATTGTTTACTGAACTAAATCCATTTGAATAAACGTATAGCAAGTAACCAACACAATTTGAGAAGTTAGGCACGGTTAGGTTTGTACGTAAAAGTAAATGTTATTTTGCAATGGCTTCAACATAGTGAGATCATTCAGTACATATGTACGTATCTATAACTCTTTAAAATTAAGTATACAATATATAAGAATCTAGTTTTACAACGATAATTACAATGGAAATTCTTGTACACACAGAAATATCTCAGGCCTTCACGTATTCGAAAATCCCGCCTCTGTAGATTTCTTTTTCAATTTACATCAGTCCTCTACGATTTTATCGGGGGTGAAGAAATAAAGCACGTCTCGACAGTGAGCAGTTTGAATTAACCTTTCGAGTAGCCTTGTAGATTCGTGGCCCGGTTACGAGCGGGTCATCTGCTAGTTAATATTCAAAGGGTCGCACAATCACGGATTCCGTACGCGTCTCTGTTTCACTGACGCTCGCTGCGACCGGCGACCGCTCCAAAACCTCCCTTTTACTTACTAAATACACTACCTACACTGTTTGTCTGTAAAATTAGACAATTTATCCAGACAAAACAAATTTTTGTATCCAAACTGTAAACAGCGGATCTTACATGAAATTTCATTATAGCGTAAGCATGTGTTCGGACAATAGGTATCGTGCCGAATATTCACGTCGCCCGGGGACCCTCTATTACGGTTCGTTCGTTTACTGAACAAAGACTGACATCTGAAAATTCCTTTTCTTATCGAGTTTTTCGAGAGTAAAATATGAAAGTGTTACGTTATATTCTTGTAATCAAGGCCGCTGGAGTTCGATAAACCGGCTTTTCCCGTATATCTTTACTTTATCTATAAATAAACACGTACACCGCTTTGTAACTTCCCTTCGTGCCGTTCCCTCGAGATACTCTATGTGGGGAAGATAAGTGAAACTTCCCAGATAGTAAAAGGCTCGATTGATAAGCGTTACTTTTCCCATACAACATATATACTAAATTGCACCATCTGTTCCGAGCGTCGGGTAACCCTACCCATCATATCCAAAATCCTTGACTTGATTTTCAGTGTTATTTCTAAAAATAAATGCTATGCAGTGTGTTTGTTGTTTGTGGCGGCACCTCTACCTACTTTTTCGTTACACTTATTATGTTTCAGATGACTCAATTTCCCTCACTCGCTGAAATATTCTCAGTTTGCGTTTGCTTTCATTGAGAAAATGTGGCGGTCCACAATCCTGCAATGGATCGTTTCAATACGGTACAAATCTGATTTCACGTTCATTACTTAACTTTTTGATCAAATTTAATTCAGAGTTTTGAGGATTGTTCGTCCAATTTCACGGTTGAATGGATTTGTTTCGGTTCTGCAAAGAAATGTTTCAATGTAAGCCTACATTCAAATAATGCGCAGGGGGATTTATAGGAGCGGCCGGTCGAAGTGAAGTATTCACGAATGAATAAACATAGTGATTCAAAGATAAACCGAAATATAACTAATTGTTTATACTATTTATTTCGTATTACATCTTTCCGTTTTAAGTATTCATCATAGTTTTGTAAATGATCTTAAACCAGTTAATGATGTTTTAGGTGGCATCAAACTAATAATAGCAAATATGCTGACTGTTTATGATACTTATTAATTATGTGAATAAGTGTCAAACATAAATTGTGAATGTGTGTAAAATAGTGAGTAGTTAAAAACTGTTATTCGACTTAGGATTTATTGCCTTGGATTAAGCTATAAAACTTATATTAGCACAGAACATAACCAACATATAACACAACCACACAAGCCATTTTCTAATTGAATTTTATGACTTCTCTAATAAAATTATATTGAATGTTGGACACTAATTTGCTATAATATTCACGATAAGTCGTTAACGCGAGAACTTTTTATATTCTAGTCTCGCCATTACCATGTTTAACAAGCTCTCTGTAGTGGAAACCAGTACCTAATATACATTCACTCGTTAAATAAATTTACATGGCTCAGCATAATTAGAGGTACCTACTAACGAAACATTGCTATAAGAGTTTTACCATGTCCCTACCCAGTTACTGAATTTAATGATAATTTAGTCGATAAATATTTGGTCCCTCCTATTGTCCAAAGGAACCAATTATTCTCTTAACTATGTTTGTTCAAAATGTAGTTTCGATCTAGTCTCGATGTCATAAATATTATTATCTCGTAAATTACCTGACACTTGAATGATATCAAGACTAGATGGCAAATTAAGCAAAGTATCAAACTATATGTCAACGTCCATACAAGTGTGTAAACGAAGCAAAATACCAAATGTGAGTCAATTCAAAATCAAATTGCAGTTCGTTCAAATTACAGTGTTTATGTCTGCTTGAATACGAGAAACGACCTTCAGTTGAAAGACCCTGGCATGCTATTTTATGCCGTGTTTTCTTTGTTACAGATATTACCGATGAGACCGGGAGCGGAAGAACCTAATCTGTCTTTTAGACGGATGCCGTGAGCTCTAGCACCAGAGGCGCACGACGTCGCCGTGATGAGCACAACCCGCCATAATGCGTCGGCGGCCATTTTAAACCGGGAACTGACGCGTTTGTCGGCTCGAGATGGCCGTCAATCGCGGCGCTTGCGCAAACAACCACCCCGCGCCTGCGCACTCTCATTCTCCACCGCGACACTATGAAATGTGGAAACACGGCAAGTGGCGACAGAAAACGTCACCACCAAGGACAAACGCAGCCGTTAGGGTTCCCAGATAGAAACTTTGTATAGTGAAATTCCTAGAGGCCTAAGTGTTACTATTGTGTGTAAATTTAGTGGTGTGTAGATGTTAAGGATGGCGGGCGAGGGTCGTGGTGCGCGCGCGCCGCTGCTCGAGTGCGGCGGCGGCGAGTTCGCGCATCCGCACAAGACGTCGGCGCCGCGCTGCTGCTTCTGGCTGGCCAGCCACGTCAACGTGAGGAAGTGCGTCGCCGGCATCATGTGCATATCCGTCCTCACCATATTCTTCTATACATATTACGTGACAGTACCTCTGACAAGGTAAGACCAATTACCTACGTAACACGCTATTGCGTTTCCAACTTTACTGATGCGAAGAGAAATATTAATTAATATTTACACTGAATAAGAAAGCAAAAGTGCATTGTCCGTTTCATTTGTAATTATTAATTCACTTAAATCACGCAACGATGCTTTACGATGCATTGTTTTTTTAAAGCAACCATATCGGTTTCATATTCGTATCTGGTAGTTAAACAGCACACGCGACCGAATGATGAACTTTTGCGTTTCATTATGGAGTAATTCGTTAAAATTTTATCGAACTCGCAGGAATTTAATTAATTAATCTAGTTGAAAATATGCGTCATTCGCATAAAATTCAATTTGCTTCCTATCGGTAGCAAACACGTCGCTGATACGAATTAATAATATGAAATTATCGCATTCGGACAGTTCACGTCGTTATGTCACGCTGTTATTAATTGGGATTAGGACTAAATGGAAATATGGTAACACCTATTTATCGTGTCGATAATGTTGCCATTATTATTCGATGTCAATAATCCTGTAGCAACCATAAACCTTCAGTTATTTTGTTCTGACATTGAATATTTAAAAGAGTGCTGCTTTCAGTAGATATGGATATTCATATAGATATCTGGGGTTTCCTTTCGTACGTTGACTGACAAGTAAGTAAATGCGGATAAACTCATTGTGTGCTTATCTCATGTTGGGGAACATGAGGAGAAAATTTCCATTTGTCACGTATGATCCGATGGCAGAACGAGTTGTACTTTTGTCACAAACATGTATTGTAACAACAACGCTGAAGACATTCCGTTTACAATGTGTATCTTTTATTTCAATACCAAAGGATTCATTATGCATAAAATTGTCAGTTAATACCTACAGGAAATTGCTTCGCAGAAGTATTAAAGACGTTTAACTTTGTGCCGAGCGTCCTTGTCGCCCTTTGTTTGGCAGCTTTTCGCAGCTAAATTAGGACGAGGAGGCGAATATTTCAGAGTAATTTATAACGTGATTTTATGTAATTAGGGCAGATGGCGTGTAGCTAGGACCCATAATATTTTATTTTATCGGCTTAAAATTACAGCGCGCGGAGATGAGCGGCAGGGGCGGCAAGTTTCGCCGACTCAGTCGAATTTATAGCAAAACTTGTGTTCTGGCTAATTAATGGAAGCTGCTCTGCTAACGCGCCCCCAACTCGCTGATTTAAACGCATATTGTTGTATAAACGTTTGTTTACTATTTGCCTGTAATTAAGTTTGTCGGCCAAATTATCGGCTTTTTTAATTTGCATACAAATCTCACCTCATTAATGCTAATCGTGGCTAATTACATTGTTTATTGAGAGTAAACAGTCGCATTTAGCGGCGCCGTATAAAGGCGGTATTCGGGCCCGATTCGTAGGTATGTCTTTTAAGCGTCGTCGTTAGACGCTCCCTCTCGGTTGATTCAGGCGTGGCTTTCATTAAAGCAAAGAGGCCACAAGACTCAGCCGCGGCTCACAGGACCACTACCGCCTACGGATAAAATATTTCCACAAATTCCTGCCTTTATTTATTTTACGCTATTGAGATAAACCTTAATGGCGCTTTGATGTGGCTCCTACTTGGAACGCAGCTTTAAGTTTGGCAGTCTTTGATTGATTTTCTTGTAAATTTTGTTTTTGCGAGGTAACTTGGAACGCAAATGGTATTAGTCGAGTTTTAATTGCCGGCTCATTGACTCAGGTGCGCAAAAAGTGGCAAGAATTCCAATCGCTAATGTAGCAAAAATAATTTGCAAGCAAGGTTACAATCTTGTAAGTTTAAATGAGTGTTGGTTCTCAAAGGGGTTTAATCCCTAAGGATACAGCCGATATGAAATTCTACGATCGTATTGGTCACAGGCTTTTAGTTAGATTACAGATGAGGTTTTCGGTAGATCTGCAGTGTATAGGTTAAATTTGTGTGGCAAATAAACTAAAGTCGAAGTCCAACTTTGTGTATAGCGACTGAAGGTCAACCTGGGATTAATCTGCACATTTGTCTCGCATAGGCCGGGCCGTGCTTAAAAAAAGAGACAAATATTTATCCCAGTTTTAAAACATTTTAGAATACAAATATTTATGTATAGGTACCATAGAATGGAGTTTAATGTCCATAATGCATTCTTTATGCTTATTAACTTCTGTATCTGCGGTCGTGCTTAAGCCAAGTATAAAATAAAAACAGTGGATAGACTTTCTGGCAAAGTAAAAACCTCTACCATGACTCGTGACAGCTGACAGCGTAAAGACGAATCGATTAAAATTCGCTCTGTACCGACCTGAAATTTTGTCTTGTGGCGTTGTTGTGTGTAGAGTCTCTTCTGAAAGCAGCTGTATAACGCGATGACGCGGGTCATCACGCATTCTTGTGACATAAAAATGGTTATATTGTAGACACCGATAGCCTAGTGGAGAAACTGACAGACTGCTACGCAGAGGGTACCTACCTATCGGGGTTCAATACATGGCGCGCACCAATGACATTTAAAATGTTAAGTGTGTTTAAACTTGTTAATTATCGCTTGCCAAGGAAAATATCGTGAGAAAACTTGCATTGCAGCCTCCATAATGCTTTCGAAAGACATGAGAAGTTTGCCAACCCGCATTTGGCTCGCGTGGTGGACTATAGCCTTACCCTTCTAATAGTGAGAAGAGGCTCGTACCCAGCAGTGGGATAGTACTATAAATAGGTACAAGGCTGATTATGATTGTAATTGTATGTAGGTACGGTTGAATATGACGAGACCAGACTAGCCATTTGATACCGCATTTCGGTCATTTGAACATATCTTATTACTTATGAACCTACCTACTAACATTTTATTTTCCTAGCGCCACTTAATAAAAATAGTGCTGGTAGGTCTATCATCTGATCATCTCGGTCAAAAGACATCCACTGCTGGACATAGGCCTTCCCGCAAGGCTCTCCAAAAAACAATCTTACATCCGCTTGCTACAATCCCAATAAGATATTATGGAGGCCTGAGTATTTGTGCTATGCCGTCCGGTGCGTGGCCACCACTCCAGAACTTTTCTGTTCCAACGGCCATCGCTTTTCGTGCTCCCCGAGGCACGGGGCAAGCGATAATTAACAATTCAATACGCTCATAACTCCGAAAAGTCAGTGGTGCGGGCCGAGGATACGAACTCTCGAAACCCTCTGCATGGCACTGTCGGTATCTCCACTAGGCTATGGCTGCAATGAAAGCTTGTATTAAATGTGTTGTGTGTACAGTCTAGTATGGCGCGACCGAGTCCCGCGGCCGCTGTCGCAGTGCTCGCTGCTCGCGTCGCAGCAGCAGGCGGCGCGCGACCACCGCTCGGACGCGCGGCTGCGCATCGACGCCAAGGTGCTCGTCATCGTCGAGTCGGCCTACTCGCGACTGGGACGCGATATCGCCGAGCTGCTTGTCGCCAACCGGATACGGTGAGTGCTGCACTTATGCACACACTTGAAACGTTTTCACATACCTACCTACATATATTCGCGCCTTTTTCCCGTCGGAGTAGGCAGAGACAAAAGAACGCCACTTGCTTCTATCCTTACAAACCTCACCTTACAGTTTTCACATGATCCAATAATCAACCGACGGGTAGTGCATAAGCTCTTTCAAACAAATAACAAAAAAAAAACTTCCTCTTACAGCTTTATCGATATCGATTATCGATTATATGTATTAGTATAACTAAGCACATTCTAGAACAAGCACAATAAAACGACAGACATAAAACACAGAATCAAAATTACTATCATTATGTGTATCTTACTACATTTTTCGACATGGATAAACATAACATAAATTAGAGCATTCAAGCAAAAGCTACAGCATAGCGGCAGTGACAACTCTATACTAGTGATACGACTCGAGCCTTGTTTTTACTCGAGTCACTCGAGTGAAATTGTCTGACTCGTACTCGATTGAAAAAAATATTACTCGAGTCTCTATGCACTCGAGTTGGCGAGTCCACTCGGCGCATCGAGTTGATTCTACTTTTTTAGTTTGTTGATTACTTAAATAAATAATATGTAAAAACTCTTATAATGTGTACTTATTTCATTTCAATTATTACTCCATCCGTGACAATGATTCAATTAATATAGATATTTGTTTAAATGTTCATAAAAGAGATATCAATTTTACTCGAGTGACGCGAGTCGCAAAATGCTATTCGAGTCGCATCACTACTCTATACCTTACTGCGCTATCCATATTCATAGTCTGGTGGTGGATGTAAGTCCCTTTTATTTTACGCGACGATTCCACATGAGTCACTCTACAAATACGGAACAGGTTTCTTTCCGTATGCGTGTGCTGCACTTTTTAGTAAGTATGTAAGCATAGGTGCGCATACCATGCCAGTGCGTGATCAAATTCGCATACTTGTTTTCAAATTACATTTACATATGCGATCAGTATATGTATTAAGTTAATCTAGAAATACCTGATCGTGAAACGACTGCTGTTACGTATTTATTTGTAACAGCATTTACTACATCTAATAATAGGTATAAGTTGTCGTAAATCCTGTTATGTGTATATCAACGTTTCGTCTTTATGATGCCTTTGAAGAACTCATGACGTCCCTCTGTTACTTTTGCGGTTGACCTTTAAGTGCCACTTTGTTGAGTACATATTGTGTAAACCAAAGTAACCAAGGATAAATGCACTAGGTTCAAACAAAAATAATAAAAATGCCTTATATTTGCCCTGACGTTTCGAAATGGATTATACCAACCTTACCACGCTAAATAAATGTTAGTATGTTAACGAGTCCCGAAAGTATTGAAGTTTCTAAAAAAAACAGCCTAAGAAGTCCCTGTCTATCGTTTGAGAACATGCCTTGTGTATTTCTTTCACGTTGAAGAGCAGGAACAAAACAACGTACCTTAAACCGTCTAAGCTAAATGTACGAAGCATTTGCTACATACATCGCACCTCGGGCAAGCATCCCATATCCTATAAAATCACACGAAAGTATATAACTTCGACACAACATGAGGATGGTGCCACAGCTGTACCTCGCCACGGGTAGGTAATATCTAAAAAAGTAAAAAGATATAAAATAGGTCGACGTTCATAATCGTTCATAGTGGTAAAATCAGAATGTGGTTGTATTGAGTTCGTTACGCGTAACGAGATTCCTTTTTATATCTTTACCAAATTTATTTTTAAAAAAGGATTTTGAGGAAAATGTGACCGACTTATCAGTATATTTAATAAATCGCCCAGTAAGCTTACTTTCTGTACGTGGAAATTTCATTTATTTTTCCCAGTGTACGTTATAGTCACGGTAATAATATCTAATTCCTAACTCCATACAAACGCACGAAACTTGAGTTAAATATTGTTAGATATATTACCGTATCATAGTGCAGTGGTTGAAATGGAAACAATGGTCGATCTTCATAGAGAACTCAAAAGCTTAACTATAAAGCTTCGACTTGTTTTGGTTTAACTTGGCTATGTATCTACCTACCTACTAGTACTGACTTAAACCTAAATACCAATTTTCAGGACAAGATTTACTGCGACAATGCACAATATCTCAGAGTTTAACTGTAAAACCTACCCTATTTTCAAGTCATAAGTCGTTTTATTGTGGAATAGTTAATGGCAGAAATGAATAACGTTTGTATTAAAAACTGTCACGTACGCAAATTACCTTTGACTGGCTACAATAAGTGGGTGCCAATTGGGTTGATTTATATCATATTCACCCGTTATGTTCCGCTATCCTGTGGGATTCTCGGTTGCAAAGATTATAGTAATTCCTTGTTTTCGCACTAGAATTGTGCATTAATAATAGTCAATAACTACTTTGTGCAGCATTAAGGTGTGTCTTATATTTATTAGCTACCTGGTAGGCCTCTAGGTGGCTGGTAGATACCTACAGTTCTTCTAGTCTACATACAGATGTAGACTGGAAGAACTGTATCTACCAGCTGATCTTTACGCAAATTTCTTATGTGATAATGTCGGCATGATACTTAAAACTACGTGCTTTATAATAATACTAATAATCTTCTTTATTGTACACCAAAACATTATTACGAGAATAAACATGAATAAAGACATTTATAGAGATAATACAAATGGCGGCCTTATCGCTATCTAGCAATGTCTTACAGGCAACCTTGGGATGGACAAGAAAGACATGGATCCAGAAAGAAAGATAGAATGGTAGTTTGGCGTTATTAATGATTGAGTTATATTATAATTATCCCTACTAATATTATAAATTCGAAACTGTGTATGTTTGTATGTATGTATGTATGTTTGTATGTATGTATGTTCCGTTTTCACGCTAAAACGGCTGAACCGATTTTGTTGAAATTTAATATAGAGATATATTGGACCATGGAGACGGACATAGGCTAGCATAAGTTGCAAAAATTAAACTGGGAGGGATTGTAGGTAGGTTAGGCGGTGGTCTGTAACAGACGTCGTAGGTCGCGTCCGACGTGACGCTTTACGCGGCCTACGAATGCTTACTATGAAAATGCACTATAGTGGTCTCTCTCACACGCCCGACGCGGCGCACGAACGCCGTGCGCCGCATCCATAGGTCGTACGCCGCCTACGCCGCGTACGCGAGAAACTAAAATCCTGAGTGACCATCGCAAACAACGCTGGACGCCGCGTCAAGCGTCAGCAGACGCCGGACGCCATCAGACGCGACCTACGACGTCTGTTACAGACCACCGCCTTAGAAGTTTGTACGGCACAAATTTACCTCTTGGAAGTAAGAACGCATGCGCTAATAATTGATTGCTGCGCATGTGCTATCGCACGTCTGTCAGTACTGTCACATCATACATAATGTCATATTGTGACGGTGATTAAATTGTTCGCTTAAATGAACTAATAATTATATACTACATTTAAACGGCTGAAACGATTTTCCCTACTAATATTATAAATGCAAAAATGTTTATAGATATAATTGGACATGTATTAGAGCATGGATTTGACACTTGACTGTATGCAAGTGGTGATGTTATTCGGTAGGTAATGGTAGATAATGTCATGGATACTGACCACAGACTATAGGGATACTACGTATATACTGACCGAGTTACTTTGTACCCTATAGAGTTTCTGAAGTCTTTTGAATAAACAGTAGTGCCTTCACACAACTTGAGACTGAAAGTAGATTTGTGTTACTCCGAATTTAACGCGCGCGAAGCGGCGGGCAAAAGTTAGTAATAAATAAATAGATAGCAAATATAAAAATACAAATACTTTATTTTTGGTACACAGCTTTGCATTATATTTATGACCTTAGGTCATAAAAAAATAGAAGACACGGCACCTATTTTTTGTAATTGTGGTGTAATACTAAGTACCTACCGACAAAATCTACATTGATCAGCGCTGAACATACTTCATATCTATAAAAATATTTCTCTATTTATTGTTTGTACCAGACAGCCGTTGGTTAGGTATGTTGTATGTCTAGGGTCGGTAAAGACACGATAGGCATAGGTCAGTTTAGCTTTTAATGCATTGTCTGTGGCTTCAGCGTTCACTGTCAGTAAATAGAGACGCAAAAGAGATGGAGTATTTGCACGATTTTTGTTTCTTCATAACTATAACAGCTGTAAGATAAATTTTTTAAATTGATTGTGGTGCAGGTTTAGCATCTTACGAACGTCTTATACATTTGAATATGTTGCTGAATAAAGAGATAATCGAGTTCAAAATAGTGCAGCATATTCGGCATTCATCAAAAAAAATCAACAGAAAACAATATTAAAAAAAAGAGATTAAATTGGCATAAATTAATGACGTCGATGAAAATGACGTCTCTACGACGCTTCGATTCCGCAAAAAATATTACTACTGCGAAATACCCTATTATGACAATAAGGTAGTTCGCGGTATTTTCAATAAATTCGAATGAATATTAGTTGCCCCGCGTCGGTACGATTGGCAATTTCTCCAGAAGATTTTTACGACAAGACTACGTAATAATTTAAATATTAATGCTACTAAGCTTATCTGAAAAAAAAAAATGGCGCAGTCAAATACGAGTATACTACTAGGTGTCAGAATAGTACTATTAGTCGGAACCTATCTAAGACACTCTGATATGCTAATCAACTCTATCTGTCATTTAAATTGGGAACGATGAACCGCCATGTCAGAAGCTAAATATAGACAAATATAATCTCGAATCATTTAGTTGAGCAAAGCGACAGACACCGCATATTTTATTCAACTCTCTCCGGGATCGGCATATACCTACTTCTCATAAATGGATCGCCAGAATAAAGTCATTGTATTTCAACATCTACACATGCCTCTTAAACACAATTCCTTAAAGTTATAATGCAAATATTTACAGAGCTTTGCATGATGCCTGTTATAGGGCGATGTTTGGCTCCCTTTGTTTGTTTTTCCTTGTTCAGCGTGAGGCGATCGCTTTTACTCGTTGACATCTAAGCAATATGCGCGCTGGTAGATGTATTGCACCGGGAAACGTATTGGGGAAGAATCTATTTATTTTATACAGATAGGAAGTAACGACCATTTCCTCGCTTCTCCTATTTCCTTTATGCAGAAACAATATCATCGAAGTATTATTGGGATCATTTTTATTTTATAGGTTTAATGTTCTTTGATTCATTACTAAGATCGTCAAAGTTTACGAAATATGTCCTCAGCTAGTAAATGATCTTATTACTTTATGATTTTACAACAACACTGCTGTCCAATCTCTTTCCATAATACCTTAATCGCCTTAAAGGCTCTTGTGCACAGCACGGTTTTACAAATTAATGTACTTACGGCGAGTTCGCCTCGCCGTAGGAAAACGTGTGAATTTGCTCATGTCACTAACCGTAGTTCTTAGACGCCAGTGATGCCAAACCGATGTCACTCTAAAGAAAAGGGAGAGGCATCATAGCTCTCTTTGTTCGATCTCCCAAATCTCTTTCACATTCTTTATGCCCTCTTACCCAACAAAACGCAATACAATATGAAATCTGCTAGTATAATTATGTCGATCTATTGTGAGAGGGTGCTACTACCCCATCTGAACCCGTGGCATAATCATTATGTAACCAACGTGGCTCTACTACACAAACAATGTACATACCTAATTATGAAAAAGGATACCTAACCTACACATTACATTTTAATGAATTCTTGATCTTAATTTAAAACTATGGATTCTTACAACACTAATATAAACCATGCACCTAAAGACATGAAGTCAGTCTCAGGTACACGCCGTAATGAAACCGAAACTAAAACGGCACAAAGTCGTGACCCAAACTTTGCATAGTACTCCTTAAGATTCAATAAATCGTAAATAGACAAGACGAATCCACCGTGATTTTACGGTGTATGGATTAGAGCCCTTATGATACCCACGAGTAACGGCTACAAGGTGACCTTTTCGTAGCCGAAATCTCACGACCCAGAAGTGCCGAAAATGATCTAATTAGCACTCATGGACCTTCCTGTTATGAATATATTATACTTATCAATTTCTCAGAAACAATTATGATCCTATTCCATAACGAGAATATGACTTCACAAACAAGAAGTTATCATTTGCATGAAATTGTTAATCTTTGTATTGTTAACCTCTTGATAAATAAGTGAATAGTAGGGCGGATTTGTTATCGTCTTTATATAACTTAATCATTACAGTCATGTTCATGGTCGTGTAGCATTATTAATTCATAATTTGTGTTCGAGCACGACCTTCGTGTATGTAAACATAGAAACAAAGTTTATATTATAATATGTTGAAGACAGACTCGTTGAATTATATTTATTCAAACCAATATGTGATAATGCTAGTTTTTATGATAAGCAAGTACGTGTTGTGTGTATTTTTAGTGTTCCGTACCTCACAAGGTAAAAAAGGAACCCTTATAAGATCACTTTCTTGTCCGTCTGTCTGTCTGTCTGTCTGTCTGTCTGTCTGTCTGTCCGTGTGTCACCACCGATTTTCTCAGGAACGGGTGGATTTAGCAAATTGAAATTTATACCAGATACTGAGGTCTATGGTTCCTATTAGGTGTGTAAAAATCAGGGTCCTGGGTCGACCCGATAAAAAGATATGGTCATAATTAGGTTTTTGCGAAAACTTGTAAGCACCAAAATTAATCTTAATTTTCAACTTTTTTTAATTTTCGAAATTTTTCCTTTACTTGTGCTGTAAGACCTTGGTTTTGACAAAAATTGACAATTCTAGGTCAACCGTAAGTACCCTATAGGTTTTGGGTCGAAAACCTATATGGTAGTTCCCGTTGAACTAGAATCACGAAATTTGGCCAAAAGCAGGGTCCTACAGCACAAATAAAGGAAAAATTCTGAAAATTTTAAAAAGTTGAAAATTAAGGTTCATTTTCGTACTTGTTAAAGCGCCCCTAATGGAGAGAAGCGATCGATAGAGACCGCTAGAGGGTGCATTTAGAAAATGTATGGAAATTGTTCCTGTCGTTTAGGCTATAGTCCACCGTGACGATTGAGTGCAAACTGGTACTAGACCCTCAGATTTAGAAGACTAGCGTAATTAGCACCAACCGCAAATAAGGTAAAATGCGTACGGAACCCTCGGTGCGCGAGTCAGACTCGCACTTGCCCGATTTTTATTTTGTATGAATGTCAAATGTTTAGTATAATCAGAACATAAAAAACAGTACCTCTGACCTCAGTGAACCCCACCCATAGCATCAGAAATAAGAACAAAAAAATTCGTGTTTGTCTACCTTTATGTGGTATGTCATTCGTCGGTCTTTTGAGGTTTCCTTTGCCACTTTGTAGCCCTAAGCCCCGTTTGAGGTTTGAACAACCTTAAACTTTTAATTAGTACCCGGACGATCCATTTTCGTCCTCGAATAATATTTCTAACTAAAAATGAGGAAACTGTAATCGGATTTTATTTTTTAAATTATAACTTGTCATCATAAAACTTTTGCAAAGAATTGCTATTACTAACTTTACTAAGTTAATTTCATGCCTTGGAAAATGTATTTGAACCGGTTGGTCCGGAGAAGGCTAACGCGGGCAGACATTTGCCAAAGCCGTTACGTACAATGGGAAACCTCGAAAATTCTAAGCGGCGAATTAGGCGGAGCTCAGTAGCAATACCTATCAGGAATCCGCTACGTTATGCGCTTTATTACTATAGATAGTAACAGGAGCACGTGATTATAATTAAGAAATTACTATTTATTTATACTGCTTCAAAAATAAAAGGAGCTACATAAACAGGAAGGAAAATGCTACAAGATAATTATGCATGATTTCAAGATCTTGTTCTAGTTTTTAGAACAAAAAAAGGCTGTTAGGCATTATGTACACTCAAAAACATTACTTATTTGATATAGGAACATAGTAATTTATGAATTAAGTAAATTTATCAGAGAGTTGTAATTCACAAAATCCTCTAAAAGGATTTTTAACTGTGTAGCGACTTTCTTTGCTGACTGTAATATAAGTATTGTTAGGCGTAACAAATATGGGTAGAACACTGCTTATTCACTAAAGTCACACGAGCTCAGTATCTGTGTTAGGTATGTATACATATATTACCGTATTAATAAATAATTAAAGCACCAAAGCAAAAGTACGCATTCCAATATTCTATTTTAAAAATGTTCATAAAATCGTTTGTTCCATTATTTCTCACATGACTAAACAAATAGGCTCTTAGATCGTCCGGTATTAAAACGTCGGTATATATTTTCCGGCCAGCATGTCGTCTCACGGGCCACCGCTCGATGACGTCATACGAGACGTTTTTTTTTTGCTCTTGCCGGGTTAAAAATCGCTTTCCTACCGAGCCTCAGTGAACTGGGCTACGCTTGCTTATGAAATGTTTGACGGGCCAGGAATTAGATTTCGCCTTGATATTTTTTGTTGAATTTCTTCCTTCCTGAGATCTGTTTTTATCGTGTTTTGGGACACATTGAGTAGGTTTATGTGTGGGTGTACTAGTTGTGCTGTTTTATTCACAAATAAGGCGAGAATATTGTTATTTGTTTTGCTGAAATATTATTAGTATTATTGATGCTTATTATAGAAAAATATTTGATGAAATAAAGTCAAACGCCACATAAGATAGCCAAACGTTTGAAGATGGGCAGAGTACTTATCGCTCCCTTGGTGTGACTAATTAAACAGAGTCCTTGCTCCCTTAGATCTCTATCAGTAAATGATTATAAATTTTAAAATAAGATTTGAATACTCCATGATTTTTCTTTGTTATTGGGTCTTTATACTCGTAAAAGCAATTTTAACTATATCATAATCCTTATATCGCACGGGCCTTTACACATATTGAAATTGCGGATACAAAACTCGTTCGGATCGTTGCCAGAGACAGACGCGTTGCTAATTTCTCCTTGAAATAATTCGTAAAAAGTGGATAATAACTGACAGTTTTAAATAAAATTTACATCATTTTAAAGACAATTACAATAGAAATAAAACAGTGTAAACACAGTGATTGTAAGTGAACAAACTAGAAAGTTATAAACAAAAAACAGAGTAAAAATTACATAAATCGTGTTGTTGTGTGACATTGAAAGACAAAAGACAAGGTCAATACTTCCAGAAGACACTTTGAATAAATTCACACGCAGCGCTAGATCGCCAATTTAGCGACTCTACTAAGCAACTGCAGTAGCTGAGTGGATTAAGCGCCGGCGAGACCAGCGTGCAGCGAGTTGGATCGGGATCGATTCTGAGAGCGGAAATATCTTTTTGTTCATTTATTTTCTTTGCCGTACATTATCATCGAATATTTCAGGATGAAGTGCCAAGGCTGCTTGAAAAATTGCACAAACACAAAAGTCTTGAAATGTTCATCAACAACATGTGATAAAAGTTTTTGTTCATTGTGCATTGATGCGTCATCGATGTCTGCTGATAAATTAAAATGTTGGAAATGCCCGGATTGCTGCGCTGCTGTAAGGAAAGGTGGCGATAATAGTCTGACACCGGTACGTGCAGCATGCGATAACGTAACCAAAAGGAAAAAAACTGATCAACAGGTTGACACTAACACTAACAGCGAAGTGAAGGAGTTGATAGAAGAAGTGCGAGTATTAAACACAGGAAATATCTTCACTAAAACAGCATCTAGAAAATGCCACATCATCACTTATTAAGTGTCAAACTAAACTGGATGAACTGGGGTCAACTATTACAGTGCATGACAAACGAATAAAAAGTCTTGAAAGCCGGGATCAAGAATTTAAGCTGCTAGAGTCAAAAGTATCGGAGCTAAAACAAGAGATTAACATACAAGAGCAACACCACCTGCGGAATGAACTTGAATTAGCTGGTGTTCCTGAAAATGGAAATGAAAATCTCCATCACTTAGCGCTTCTCGCAGCGCGTAAGGTGGGGGTTGATTTAAACGATTGCGATATCGATTGGGTCACAAGAGTAGGCCCACGCATTAAATCTGCACTCGACGCTGAACACAACACGAAGTTCTCTAGACCAGTTGTTATACGTCTTCTTCGCCGTAACAAACGTGACGAGATCATAAAGGCCTCCAAATCAAGAAAAAACATAACCAGTACTGATCTTGGCATTCCTGGTACATCACAAAAAGTATTCTACAATGAGAGATTAACGAAGGAAAACAGACTGCTTTTTCGGATGGCGAGAGCAAAGTCTAAGGAGCAAGGTTATGCCTTCTGCTGGTGTGCTCAGGGAAACATCTACGTTAAACAACGAGAAGGTAAAGCCACTCAACCAATACGCACCCACGATGATCTCCTACGCATATTTCTTCCCAATACCGAGAACTGAATCAACACGCGGCGATTATAGACTACCCTTTTGTAAGGATATCTTTTCTTTTAAATTAATTTGTGTTACTTTCTACATTACATATACTTCTTTACATATATATTTTACATTCACACAATTCTCATACTATATGCTTACATATCAATATATAATTAATTATGCTACAAACACTAATAATAACAATGTATACCAATTAATATCATATTATAACAATAATATACAAAATATTTATTTATTCTATACTGCCTTTTTATATATATACAATTGCACAGTTGTAATATACTTAAATATTAATACACAGTTATGTATAATCAAGTATTCAAAGTTTTTATTGCGTTTTTACTGCTTCACCAATCTAATGTATAAAGTTCATATTGACTTTCAGAACTGTCAGACTTATTCACAAATATTCAAATCATATTCCAGTTTCCCCGAAAAATTGCTTGTATTTCAATTGTCTAGTGTATGTAGCGCGTTCTTGTGTGGTAAAAATCTGTTTCAAATCTTTATGATTACTCATCTTACTGTTATTTTACCTCTTCCATACTGGTGATTGACAATACCGTAATAAATGAGATCGACTCGATATGTATAAAGTGCCACACAATCGAAGCGCCTGAACAATTTGAAGTAGCAATTACCACGAACTATAATTTTAAATTACTAACATACAATATAAGAAGCCTAAGCAAAAATTTCGATAATTTCATCGTAACTTTAAAAAGAACTATTATCCCATTGGATGTTATAATTCTAACAGAATGTTGGCTAGATGAGTATACCGTAATTCCACATATCCAGTCATACAACAGTTATCACACAAAGAAAAACATAAATCAAAACTCTGGGGTTGTAATTTACATACGTGATAATCTTAACGTGAATGTTATAGAACCGGATGTTGAGGATGCGAATTGTTTGCAGCTTGAGCTACCAGGCAAAATAAAGATTTTTGGTATATATCGCCCGCCATCGTTTAAAAACCTTAATAATTTCCTAAACTCTCTTAATACCGTGCTAGGCAGATATTCTAACGAACGAAATACCTTGATTCTTGCAGGAGACATCAATATTAATTTAATATCTGCTACAAATAACCAGGACTTAGAATACATGTGTCTAATGGCTGAACACGGTCTCTTTCCTGCAATAACCAAGCCAACAAGGGGATCTGCATGCCTAGATCATATTTTTGTGAATACTCTCAAAAATGCCGTTGGTGTGGTTTGCTCGTCAGCTATAACAGACCATGACCTGGTGCTACTAGGTCTAGATATTAATAAACCACGAGGACTTAATCTGGTTCGAACAGCTTTCAAGAGAGACATAGACGGCATTAGGAAGGAGCTATCGCAAATAGACTGGTCACAGAAATTTACAAAATTAGACGCAAATCATACAGTAAACCTCTTTCGTAATCAAATTGCTGAGATAATCAATAGACATACGCAGAAAGTTCAAATAAGTCATTCCAAGTACAATATTAAGCCATGGATTACTCCAGGCCTTATTCGTTGTATGCAGCACAGGGATCGCCTACATATGAGATCCAGAAAACTACCGAATGATCAACTGTTGCATACAGTCTACATCAGATACAGAAACTTTTGCAATGAACTATTACGCAAGTTAAAGAATGAGCATGAAAATAGAGAACTGACTAACAACACAAAAAACCCAAAAAAGATGTGGAATACCATCAAAACCGTATGTCACCTCTCTGATGCTAAAATAGAACCAAAGGAACTTCTAACGCTACCAAATAGTACAAACGCCAAGAGTTCATTAAATTTATGTAACACATACTTCTCAACTGTAGGACAAGAACTAGCCAATAACATCCTAAGCAATCTGCAACTTACTCAAGAGGCACTGGCAGCTGAAGTAAGCAATAACCTTGTACTTGACTCCTTTTTTCTATATCCCACAGACCATGCTGAAGTTGAGTCTCTTATACTTTCCCTACAGAACGATAAAGCTCCAGGAATTGACGGTTTAACGAATGTGCTTCTGAAAGACATTAGAAATTTTATTATACCACCCCTAACGGACTTATTTAACTTAAGTTTAAAAACTGGAGTGTTTCCAGATGCTTGGAAGGTAGCATCTATCATACCAATTTATAAGAATGGCTTCAAAAATTTAGCGGCGAGCTATCGACCTATCTCACTGTTACCAGCCTTTTCCAAACTATTGGAAAAAGTCGTTAATAACAGACTTGTTAAGTATCTGGAAACAAATAACCTTATCTCTAATAAGCAATTCGGGTTTAGGAAAGGACGGTGTACTGAAGAAGCCGTTACGTTGCTTACTTCAGCAGTATCATCACAACTTGACAAGAATAGGCATAGCATGGGTGTATTTCTGGATTTGGCAAAGGCCTTTGATACCGTCTCAATACCAATATTGGTTCAAAAAATGGAAAAGCATTTTGGCATCAGAGGACTAGCATTAAAATGGTTTATGAGCTATCTCACCGAAAGGAAACAATGTGTCAGAGTTGGAAACTATACTAGTGATTTTCACTCAATTAGTTTTGGTGTACCACAAGGTAGTGTTCTAGGGCCAACGTTGTTTATAATGTACATGAACGATATACATACCACTACCTCTTCAGAAATAATTTGTTATGCGGACGACACAGTCATACTTTTTGACGGTTCAAACTGGGATGAAGTGTTTATAAAAGCGGAGCAAAGTATGAATCAGATATCTACATGGCTAAACCATAACTTACTAACCCTCAACACCAATAAAACAAAATACGTATGTTTTCACAAAACGGCCGCTTCTGCACCAAAACCCGCGCTTCGCCTAAAACTGCATAATTGTACAGACCAGGAATGTTGTACATGTGAAAACATAAAAAATACAGATAGTATTAGATATCTTGGGGTAATAATAGACAAAAATCTTAACTTTAAAGAACACATCAGCTCTCTGACAAAGAGAGTACGCAAGACTGTAAATATCATGAAGCTTCTCCGCTCCTCGGCATCAACAAACACCCTACGCACCGTTTATTTCGCCCTAACTCAGTCGTTAATCTCGTATTGTATAAGTTGTTGGGGTAGTGCTTCCAAAACATTTATGATCACCTTGGAAAGAGCCCAACGATCTGTTCTGAAGACCATGCTGAAAAAGAACTTTAGGTATCCTACCACACAATTATATAAAGACAGCAATGTGCTTAACGTACGGCAGATATTTATTTTATTGACATTCCTCCAAACACATAAAAACGTAATTAATTCAAGAGAATACCCGGATTTGCTCAGGCGTCGGGTTTATAGAGTTAATGTTAGTAAAGTCAGAACTTCCTTTGCAAGACGCTTCAGTCCATATAAAGATACACACGTATATAATACAGTAGCAAAATTCTGCGATATCAAGCATTGTTCCACAAAAGAAGCAAAAATATTTGTTACAAAATGGCTTAAAACCCTAAGTTATGACACAACAGAAAGTCTTTTGGTGCACCTATCCTGATTTAAAATATATTATATATAAATCAGATATATATATATATATATATATATATATATATATATATATATATATATATATATATATTATACCTACTTATATCTATATTATAAACTACTCATATTTAGTCACTTAGTTACATTTCAAACATATAAATAATTTTAAGTCAAACTGTTTATTTTAAGTAATTTTGTTTTCTTACCACCGTGTTAGTTAAGTTCCTATTAGAATTAAGAAATGTTGAATGTTAACATCCGAACAAATATTGTATAATACAAATATTGTAACCGTAATAAGACACCCACAGGACAGGCTTGCCTAGTGTGGGGTCTACGGAAATTACGTGTTTTGAATTCTTTTGTTTAATAAAGGTTTTAATTTAATTTTAATTTAATAATTTAAAGCCCACAGTGACACTGAGCAGGACTGCCGGGGTAACCAGACCCCATGTATTATAAGACACAAAATATTGTGCTGAACGTGCGGCGCGTAGCTCATTGGCTGTAATGGCTTTGTAACCAATTAAATCAATGAGCCACGCGCATCCACTTAAAAATCTTCGTAATACCGCAGTATTATAATCGTGGTAATAAGCTATTGAAAGAGAAAATATAGTATTCGAGATGTTTTTCAGCGTTCAGTGAAAGCTGTAAAATGACAAGCGGTTCGTGATGATCTAATGCGTAAAGTCACTGGTGAGTCTAGTATAATGGCCTGCTTAATGTTCTGGAACGCCGATCTTTACTAGCTGATTTGAATTAACTTCTTATAGCTAGTCAATGTGCAATTGTGCATGTTTCAGCGAGATATGTCATGTTGTGAATGTATTTAAATAAGACTAGTTTTTGCCCGCGGCTTCGCTCGCGTAAATTCGGGGTTCTCTAGTTATAGTATATCATCTATGTTCGGGGTAACACAAATCTCCTTTAGGGTTGAGCTACACCTATCAGCATCGCATCGCACTTTCCAATGCTTCTATCCTTTTCTGTCACTTAGTACCGTCATTTACTAGAGCGAGAAAGAGAGAGGGAACACGATCGCCTTTTCGATTCCGCGGCGTGCTGAAGCGTTCCGTCTCTCTTTCTCGCTCTAATAAATGACGCTCTTAAGTGACAAAAAAGGATAGAAGCATAATAAAGTGCAATGCGGTGCTGATAGGTGTAGCTCAACCCTTATTGGGCGCATACTTCTATAATTGTCGTTTTAACTGTTCAAGAAATATAACTGCAAAAAGAATTTACACATACAAACTACTTCGTAGGTACTAAGACTTGCTAGTGCTCAAAATGTTATCCGGTATCTGTGACGTTTCGCTAGAGTGGCCAATATGGCGACTGTGATTTGTCTGTCAGAACCATTAGAATTTAACAAAATACTTGACAATCCGAATTTTGCGGATTTATGTTGTCGACTCGAAATCTTTATTTTTAATGTTTTCTTATTCAGGTACGGTTTCGATGTACACCTTGACGAAATTATTAGTATAAGATTTGACACTGCGATAGCAGTGCAGTCTGTCGGTTCCAATGTGAAACATTCCAAAATCCACAACTACTTAATAATTAAGTAAAAAAACCTTTACCAGTGGACTAAATTGTGAATTTAAACTATTCTTAAGTCCCCTTGAACACACACAAAAAATTTCATCAAGATCGGTCCAGTCATTTTGGAGGAGTTCAGTGACATACACACGCACACAAGAAATCTATATATATTAAGATATACGTTCGATTCGTATTACCGTTCTGTGTGGAGAACCTTGGGGTAGGCCTATGTGCAGCAGTGGACGTCGTGGCTGATATGATGATACGTTCGATTGTTTGCAGAGTGTCAGATTGACTTTAGTTATACATTAGAGGTGTACGGTTTTATATACTAACGTTCGAATATCGTATTTAACTTACGATACTAAAGGTAATACATTTAGTATCTTAAGACAAAATAAATATAGTACCTAGTATGTTATTGTATTGTAACGGAAAACAACATATTACGTACGTGTCATAGTTAGTTAACATCTAGGTGAGTAGATAAATATGTATTCTAATACATGTCGACATTATAAGTCCAGCGAAGTTACTACTTGTTGAAATATGTCCTTTGGGACAAATAAGTCTAGAAAACTAAGCCAACTCCCATGACTAGATGCAGATATGAATTTATCTTTTTCGTTTAAATAAAATAGTGTGGGCGTGCCTCAGGGGTTCTTCAGATGTGACTGCATATTGCTAATAGATAGATTATTACTATTGGCGAAGAGGAAGTAGGTACTTATAATTATGATTAGAATATATTCAGATGTATTAATTTATGTAAATATTTAGTATAATCATAGTATGATTGACCGGCCAACGTCAAAGGCATGGTTTACTAACCTGCACACTGTAACTTATGTCTGTATAGTTATGGTACACACATTGATGTAGAAAAAGGGTACACATCAAGTCGATGATACACGCAAACGCTGTTATGTAAACTAATCTGCTGATTCAATGATATCTTATAATGTTTCATTGTATTCATCTTTATTCGCTCTTTTAATAAGCCTAACATCCAAGGGTTTTACAAGTAGGTGATGGATGCATGGTGTGTATACAGTGAAGTCTCCCTAATTGAATTTAATTTACCAATTAGCTTAGAGTCCCATAACGGGTGTGGGCTCAGAAAACGGTTTAATGAAGGATCACCTTTTATTAGTTGTACGCACACATGTGTAAGTAAGTATATAAAACAAAAGGCTCGATTTTGACCCAAGAGTCTGTCGTAAAATCTCACTTAAAACTAGGACGAGCTCTGCATGATAATAAAGAAACTAAAACAATGAATTTTGTAGTTTATATAAACGAAAAAATATGTGTTCATTGTTCAGTATTTCGTATCTGTTAACAATCACATAGGAATCCAAATCGACGCAACCATCAAAGCGTTCAACCATTTCACATTTCGACTGAATTCTACCGTTGTCATGGAATAATTTAGTACCAAAATATTCAATATGGATTTAATTTAAAATAGCAAACAGTACTTAGGTACATTGTTGGAAATCCTCTTTATTTTGAATTCCATTGACCCAAATATTGTTGCTTAAACAGTATTACCTCGGCCTCGTAACGCAGTGCGGTCTAATTAGCTGATAATTTGAAAACCAACAGCAGCTCGTATGTTTGAGGTAGCAATGCAAACTTAATTAAATATAAAGCAAGGTGTAAGGTGTCAGCTGAGCCGCTAACGTTGGACTCGGGAGGCAGCGCGCTACTCGTCTAGGCCGAGCCGTTGTGGCGACAGTTAGTTAGTTAGTTGTGCCATTAGAGGCAAGCCCGCGGCATCCCGCCCCCTATCTCGCCGCCTCGTTCTCCATTAATGCTCGTTTGTGTCAAAACGACTTAATATAAAGTAATTAAGTCGTTTTGACACTGTTTCCTTTAATCCCCACCGAAACCTTCCTCATAAATCTGAGTAAACTGTCTTGCGTTTATAAATATACTTCATGTTACTGCAAATCTTTCCATCGACTCCCGCTTTAAAACTTAGAGACAATGGCTATGGTCAATTGAGTGTGAAAGAAAGATTAGCTGCTTTATTCATACTTGTATACGTGAACTTTTGTTTTATAAATACAGTTGTCTAGAGTTTGGCTAGAAAGAACTGGGATTAATTGCAGCAGATTTGTGGCAGCGTGATTCTATTCATCAGTCCTTGTCAGCCACAACAAATATCAGACATAAATGTACTGTGTTGCACAGTGAATTCAAGTATTAAGTAGGCACATGAAAATTTTACCTTATATCTCCTGGTGTCAGGCTTGAGCTAAATTAGACACATTCATACAAATATATTGGCCAAAATAAGTGAATGAAGTATCTTATACTTAGCTATTAAGCTGCAAACGCGACGTTTTCAAGACACGTTGGCACGTGGACGTCGATACCGGATTCACAATTTTCGCAAATGTCAATCAATAGTTCACAATGTCTTTTATCACAAATGAACCGATGCTTTCTGATTAAAGAAGCGGCACTCAATCGGGTTTTAATTTTATTACAATATTACAAAACGGCGCGAGCCCAAAACCAAAAAACGTCTGTTCAAACAATTTTCAGAAAACGGAAGTTGACAGTTCAGTGTGACCATTGTCAAAATTTACAATAGACTAAACTAAACGTTACTAAATCGATATAATCGACTTGACCTATCACAAATAATATTTCTATTTCAAACAACAGTGGTGCGGAAATTTTCTGATCACGGCCGACTCAGTGCGAGATATAGAACAACAAAAATGTATTTTACATTATAGGAGAAACTCTTTGTCATATGTTGTTAGTTTTCCGGTTTGATTGTTAACGTCCACTTGACCCACGTATGATGACTATCGCCGTTTATTGCTCCCCACGATCATAAAATACACTTTATAGTGCGCAAGAGAGCAAAATGCGTTTTAATAGAGCGTTAATGGTAACGGTACTCTTGTGACATTGGTCAACCTTCTCTAAGCCCTTCAATACATTATAATTTACTGAATACCTACTGCTTCAAAGCGGACAATTTTCTTGGCGATTCCTTTTCTTCTCCAAACATTATCTTTTATTAGGAAAAATTAAATGGCTGACTATAAAGCTTGCCGGCAATAAGTGAATTTTATGTTGTGGTCAACATAAAATTCACTTAAAAGTCTCGTAATAAAAGTTTCCCGTAACGACTTTGTGTTGTGTACTGGGGCACTTGGCTAGGTAATGTATGTCCTTAATTGACTTCGTATCTTATAAGGCTTACTTTTTCAAGTGCTGTACATGTAACAGCCAAACGCTACACTTAGGAAGTCACAAGTTACCATTAGTACCGAACATAATAACAGTCAAGTCTGGCAGCGTTTCCGAGTTGGCCTCAATTTAGGCAGACAGTGGACCCATAATTGCTTCTGTCTTTAGTTATTCACGCGCAGGTGTTGGTATGGAAATGTCATTACAGAGCCATCTTGCTTGTAGTTATTTTGCCAATTACTGTTTTCTAGTTTTGAGTAAGTAGATCTTAAATGTACCTATTATTAGAACTTAAACGTCAACGCAAGCCTTACTTAAAAGTAATTAAGTGTGTCAGGTACAACCGCAGTCGCACCCTCCCACCCTTGAAAGTTTGTAAATACGCTGAGATAATTGCTGAAAGCTACGCCCACAGGCCTACAATGTGGCAAACTACCCGGTGATGAAATTTAGAATAATATAAAGATTTGGTTAATTTTTCCGTTTTCTGGCGAACCGTAGCGCAGTTATACCGGCCTCTTTACAATAACTGGTGTTATCCTTAGGGGCGACAGGTCACCGAGGTTGCACGCCGTGACATTGCTCCCCTTTATTGAACTCACTCGCGCTCCCTTATCACGAATTAGCCCTCGTCGCATTCGGTTCACGGACAAAGTAGGCCGTTTCGCGTGCTCTAATTTAAAGTGAGCGCTCTCTCGTTTTAATGTCAGGACACTAATTAAGGTAATTAGAAACATGTTAGCGCAAGCTAAATAGTGACGCAGTGCTCACGTCCGACGCTTCGTCCCTGCAGCTTTATGACCGTCCAAGTTTACACAAGCGTGTACGTTTTAAAATGTGCACAAAAATAGCAATGTTTCGTATCGGACCGTTTGCTCAGCAAATCTACGAGTAGCTGCACAAAGTTGCCAACGAGTGCCCCGTACATTAGATGGAAAGACTGGCCGGCTCGGGTAGGTAAATGCTGTTTGCAACTTGCCATTCGCCCTAGACTTGATCTCAAGTGCTCTCGGTCTACCAAATTGAAACGAGTCTTAACTGGTGCAAAATGATGACAATATTGCTAGTCCAATTTTGTGTTGATCTGCATTGAACACTGAGACCTGTCAGATTTGCCCAATATCGGTAAAGTGGGTGGTTTTGATTGAAAATTGAAAAGTATCCTAAAAGCGAATGTTTGGACAGTTCAATTTTCAATATTGCCAATCAACTTCGGCGGCTTGTTCAGTGTTTGACAAGGGGACGCCATTGCCCGCTTCTATTTAAATTGTACAATTTTATGACACCGGGCCAAACCAACATTGCTTTAATTAATAGGTAGGCGCTCTTTGAAATTATAGTATTGAATTTCAACTGTTTTTGCCACAGTTACATAATAATAATGTCTGGCTGGCTGAAGAGATTGAATATTAAAGTAGAGCACGGTTCGCTTTATCGAAGAGAATTTGACTGGGCGGCAATGCAAGCCTACTATCATAACACAGAAATTGGATTCTGCCCAGATCTATGAAGTAGGTTGTATCACAACCCAGATAGGTACTATACTTACCTTCATATAAGTATATTGTACAGAGTAGTGGCCGGCTTTCTACAGGTAGCGCAGGCTGCCACTTTACCTTCGCGGTATTGATCTAATAGAACAGAAGCGTGCAGTCAACCAGACTGCAATTTAAAGTAACAATTTGCTGTATAAAATTAAAATGTGATTTTCAATGTACTTATAACTAATTTTTTTTTAACAAACATATTGCCTAATTTGCATAGGTATATGTTTCACATAAAGCTACCACTGTGAAAGACAGTAAGCTAACACGGTTTTAGACGCTGCTACGTTTGACGTAAATCCTATTGGCATACGAAAAGCGTATAGTACGCTGTTCTCTATACTCGAACTCATGTATATGTATGTTCGAGATAACAAATTCTCACTTGGTTAGAGACCGAACTCAGTGCCCGAGTATTTTGCTGACACTATTCTAATTTTGTGGCCTAGAAGTTGTTTGAACAAATTTGACTGGACGTATTTTACTATTTTGTATCAGAAAAGGAGCGTTGCTTAAAATATCGGAAATGTTTGCGATTTGAATACGAAAGAATTATTAGTGTGAATCGTTGACATTTATTAGAATAGACAAATTACTTACGTGGCAAATTCGTGTAGCCACTATATTGTGTTTAAAATATTGTCGTTGTCTCTGGAAATCGTAACTTACGCACCATAAAACACTTATGGTATTGGATGTCAAACAAAATTTTCTTATCAGCATGCGTGTATTATTCTGAATGAAGCCGCAAAGTAAAAATAAAAACACGAATTTATTGCGAATTATCCAAAGAGGATTTATGTAAAGCCTCAAACACGAATCAGTTAGAAAGTTAAAATAAAGTGATTTTTTTTTGTCAACAGGTACAAAGTGGAAGTGGCGGGCAAGAGTCTGCCTGTTCTTACCACTTTGGACAAGGGGCGATACGGCGTGATCGTGTTCGAATCGCTATCGAAATACGCGAACATGGACAAGTGGAATCGGGAGCTTCTCGATAAATATTGTCGCGAGTATTCTGTTGGTGTTGTCGCGTTCGCAACGCCGGGAGAAGAAACTCTTGTAGGTGCCCAGCTGAAAGGATTCCCGCTGTTCATGCATACTAATTTGAGACTAAAGGTGAGCAACTATAATTTAATTAAAAAGTTTACTCTCGATATTTCAACCACTTCAGGTTGCACTTACTAGATGCATTACTTGCAGTCTCTTTTGTTCGCACTTAATCTAGGATATAGTGCCCTGCAATTAATAAAATACCGGTCTGTGATTTTTACTTTAGAAATTGAAGTCAAAGTCACGTAGGTGTTCTATGTTGAATACATTACTTGTCGCTTAAATAGCTTCCTTTTGTCTTGAGGCCTACTTGTAACTGCCAAAATGTGTCGTACACCATCGCAACATATTCGGACATGCAAGCGTGACGTTACGTCATAAAAAACCTTTAAGAAAGCGCCACGTTTTATGGAATATGATTTATGACCCAACAATACATACTGCGAATATAAAAACGCTCTGACGTAAACCTTTCAAACCTTCAGTATATTTCGATATCGTGATCAAAACTCGACATAAAAGTTACATATTGGAGTCATTCGGATATTTCTTGCTTTTATGTTACATCTCTATTGGTAATTTGACCCTAGCATTTAGATATCCTTTTAGTAATTGCGCTAGGGTTAAACTTGAAAGTGCTAATTATTAATTTTGTAATTGTCATGTAATGAAACATGACTATTAAATTGTTAGTTATCGTTTACAAAACGGCGAAGAAAAATCGTCGAGAGGAAACCTGCAATTCTGACAGTTCGGCCAAATTGTCTTAAAAGAAATGTGAAGTGCTATAGCTCTAACTCCTCTCTTAGTAAGACGAGCTCCGTGCCCAGCTGTGGGACATGTACAGGGCTAATATTAATCATTGTTGTTTTAACGTCAGCGTGGACACTACAGTGCGTTTGGCGACTTTCTGCTTTCGGTACCTGCATCTAATTTGCGCAATCTAACAATGTACAATACATTGTATCGTCTTTGGAAGCTGTTTGGGTTAGATTACTTCATAGCAGCTGACATCACTCCCAAAAAAGGTACTACGACACATTTGGCATTTGCATGAGTGGATTGAATCGGACGCTTTACCGAGTTCCGAAAAGCGACAAAATGGCCATCAGTGATAAAAGTAGCGTGTGCACTTTGACCCTAATGTTCCATACCATTTAAAGCGGTTATGAGATCCTAGCGCGATAATTGTATGCACATACACGATGAAATGTTTATGATAAAAACTTCAGTGTAAGGTCGCTAATTGATACCTGGAATGTTTGCATATAAAAGGGTATCGCGTTGAATGTCAGTAATTACATATGCATACGTATTCGTAGAGAGGCAGCGATAGCCTAGTGGAGATACCAACAGACTGCCATGCAGAGGGTATCGGGTTCGAATCCACGGCGCGCACCAATGACTTTTCGGAGTTATGTGCGTATTGAATTATAAATTATCACTTGCCCCGTGCCTCGGAGAGCACGTTAAGCCGTCGGTCCCGGTTGTCATGAAGATCTTTGACAGTCGTTATAGGGCGTCCGTACCTTCTAAATAAACTGACACTAGTCTAAACCATGGAATATGGCTATCCCTTCGGGTTGCGGAGGTTAGACAGGCAGTCACTCTGTGGAAAAGCTAATATTCAGCCAAATCCGGTTAGACTAGAAAGCGGACCCCAGGCTGAAACTGGGATAACGCTAGGAGAAAGAAGATACGTATTCGTGTACAGTACGAGGTTGCATGTGTATAGCTTATACTTACTAGACACCTAGGTACAGTTAGCAACATGAGTTTGATGACTCTATGGTCCCAAATGATTATTATTCTCAATATCTTTTCCTATTTCTAGTCGAAGAATCGTTTCTGTTGTGTATCTTAAAAGGTGTATTTAATATCATAATATAGGACATCATATTGTTAGTTTGTCAATATTAAATATAACATAACACTACAAAATTATAGTCCGTGCCACGAGAATATAGACTTTTTGTAAACAAAGAATGTCTACTAAGTAACTTAGAGACAGTTCTTTCAAAATCGAATAATGTCAAATCCAATGAGCGCAACGGTACATAGATATGTCATTGCAAATTAATCTGTCAATTGACCGGTGTATCGATATATGCGCTGTCAACAGTGTATTGTGGTCTTAGACTATATATATATTAAGTAAATAGACGGAGGAATCCCATCACTCAAAGGTCTGGGACTGGGCTCCGGTGTGGGCCCCATTACCTGTCAAAATTTATTAGAACTTCATTTGAAACTTTGATACTTCGTTCATAGACATTTTGATTTATTCGTATAAAACGACACATAAACATAGTGACGTTATAACTTTATCGATACTTTTATTGCAAAAAAGGTAGCCTTTGCACTATTGTGATGTAGAAGCTATACTGCAATATTTCTTTGAAACATAAGTATACTTCAATATAATTATATATCTCAAGAAAAGTGTTTTCATCGATCATCACAAACTTTCGTGTTTATAAAAGTTCAAATTAAACCATCTGCTGCTTATAACTAAGTTTAAAACTTGTGTAATTAAATGCAAGACTTCACATGTAGGACGATACTATTAACTGCACTAAGTACTGAGTAGTCATTGACTACTTTTTTGCAGTGGCGACAGATTGCCAAAAAAACGATAAATTACCATGATGCGAATCGTGTGTTTTTTTGTAGTTATTTACAAGTAGCTAAGTGCTTCTTGTAAATAACTACAAAAAAAACACAAATTGAAATGAAATGAATGAAAATACTTCCGGAATATTTGACTACTCAAACACAAAATCAAATGTGTTTATTTTTGTAAAAAATGAAAAATTTTGTTCACTACAGGAAGTCTAAGGTAATAAAATATAAATTCGAACATATAGTAGCATAATTAAGCATTAAAAAAAAAAAACGACAGTTCAAACGTATAAGTGTTCACTAAAGCATAAAATCTCAAACACAACTGTTTGAAACAAAAGTTGTGAAGCCCTGTGTTCTTAAAAGGCTATCTTCTCGTGGCACCAACTGTAATAAAAGTAGTTATAGTGCCAGCTAGTAATGAATTTATTGAATGTCTATGTATAGGCAGACTTTCAGAGCCTTAAATGTTATTGAAATCAAGAACAAATTGTTGAACTATCGACCTTTGTATGTCCTATATTATGTATATATTTTTTATGTTCGTTCTTAAATGACAAACAAATTTGATTGTGTATCGTAGGACGCTACATTGAACCCGGCATCTCCCGTGTTACGACTGGCTCGGGCCGGCGAGACGGCATGGGGTCCACTACCAGGAGACCACTGGGCTGTGTTCAGAGCAAACAGTTCCACATACGAGCCAGTCGCCTGGGCTCTCAGGCAAAACGAATATGGATCTGAAGGTAAGATCTTTCTATAATTCTTTCTTTCTCTCTTTCTTTTTGTGTGAATCTGTCACCTCTGGTATCGGAATATTTAGACCGCCCGAAAGCCTTCGACATGGCCTAATCTTTTTGTTCTGAGTCGAGAACCAGGATCAAGGCCTTAACGTGCCTGGCGAAGTACGATTGAGTTCTGATATAAATACCGCACGAACGGTCACCTATCCATGGAGTGAACGTTGCTTGACTTTGTCTATCTATTACGAACAGTTAGGCAAGTCACATTATTAGTGCCACTGATGGTAAGATGTTTAGTTAACATAGTATTATGATGGGTCAACGCGAATGTTACACATTGAAATCAAATCGTAGTTTGATATCGATGTTGTTAAATTACAAAAGCTTTAACAATTTGCAAATATAACAAATATAGGTAAGTAATTATCATAGTCGTCTATGGACGTTAGCAATTCGATATGATTTATGCGACGCCAACTATGTGAACGTCATATTTTGATTATTGGCACGTATTGACAGTTCAATTATATCGGCAAACCTAGATACGTACAGGTAAATTAGTGCGCTGTGGACTTGAAACAGTTGTAAAGTCAGTTATTCTCACTTTAAAGCTTTGTGGCGCATTCTTTCTTACGGTTTTTCGATATGATTGGTAGGGTTAGCAATGATATTGTAGAATATTTTATAATCTAAAATACTGACTTAATTTAACTAATGGATGGTGATGGAACATTTATTAGTTAAATTAAGTTGTATGATATATCTGAAAATAGTATAGGTTATGTCTATACCTCTAAGTACATTTCGTTTTTATTTCCGTTGCCGTCATTTGTTTTATATTGTAAGTATGTTAAATATGAATCGTATTGAATACAATATATACAGGGTGTAACAAGACCATTAATGAAAACTGAAATCGCATGTTGTACCAATCAGTACGAACACTTTTTACTTCGGCACCATACCTGGGAAATTACTGGTTCAGGAGATTTTAAGGCTCAAAGATAGTATGGAATTTTTCTAATTAGGTACAAAATCGATGAATTTACCCAACCAATATGTTCTTTAGATGCCCTATAACCCCATGTATAAGTAGGTATTTCGAGCATTGCACGCGCGCGCTTTTAATTGCGGTTTAACAAATGTGAAAACTCAAAAAGAAATCGTTTCCCAGGTATTAATTTTGGTTAGTATGACTTGGCATGATGTCCACAACGAGTAGACTTCGGCTTGGTGATGGGTTTTGTGACACCCAGTATATTTATCCTCTAAGGAACAACAAAAATTACAGAACATAACATATTTTACGTATTCATCGATACTAGCCGTTTCCCGCAGTTTCACCCTCGGCCTGAGGGAACTACTTCGCGTACCCGAAAAACCCAAATATCTTACGGACTCCTATTTTTTCTAAAATAAAATATAGCCTATGTTACTCGCAGATAATGTAGCCTTCTAATAGTGAAAGAATTTTTAAAATCCGTCCAGTAGTTTTTGAGTTTATCCATTACAAACAAACAAAAATAAAAAATAAACCTCTTTATAATATTAGTGTAGATACGTTAAACGTAATGTAGGTTCACCTACGTTACACCTACGTTACACCTACATATGTAATAGTAAGTAGTTCTGAATAACATCAATTAATTACAATCACGCTCCGTCATCACCTTCTAATTAATGGTAGGAATACCATAGCTCTACATTGATTCGACCAATTTATTTCTGATGTTAATCTCTTATACCTGCCAAAGTTTCCTCTAGTAATTATTACAAGGATATAATTACCAGCGTAATTTCTTTTATCAAGAATTTGTATTTTTATTTCCTGTAATAATTATTTCTGTAAAAATCTGAAGCTGTTTGTATAAAGGAAAATCTCATGGACGGTGTTGTTGAGCAACAAGTGTGTAGGTTGAGATTATTATATTTAGAATTCGAATATAGTACGCTCTATCTATACTTCGAAGTCAGGGTTAGACAAATTTCTTGAAGCTTTCTATTTAAGTATTCGATAGTGTTTCGTAACGGTACCTAGCCTAGCCCTGTTGTTTGCACCAAATAGACAGAAATAAACTTGCGTGTGACCAAAACATAGACTATGAGCTATGCCATAAAAACCATTCAGGCATAGACACGCGTGATGCTATGTTATGGACTTTTTCTTTTTTACTTAGTTTACAGGCAATAATTCGTCAATACACAGTACTAAATCAGCGGCAATAGGCCTGTTAATCACTGTCTCTGCAATTCAAATGGTTTATGACCTAAGCAAGTGTCGCTAGTTGTCTTTTAAATCTAGATTTTGATTAACTTCTATTTACACAACTCTCATTCAAATGTCACCAGTTATTAAAATTGAAATACAAAATATAAACATCGTAAAATGTTGCTTCAAATAGAGCTTTGTTATGAAATATAATTTTATGCTTTAAAGAAAGCTAGCCGCGAAGTAAAAGCCAACAATGAATTAATTAAATTAATTTAAATAATCTGTTTAATTTTAACTTAAGCCTAAAAGCTACACGCAGCTGACGAAACATATTTAAAATAACAGATGACGGAATATTGTGTTGGTACAATCTAATGCAAGGCGTGCAATTAAATAGAGCTAGACTTGCAGTGACAATCGATTGTTTGGTAATCCGCGTTTGGGCTTCGTGATTTATGGCTTGCTTGAAAGTCCTCTTGTGGTAAATGACGTCATGTGTTTGTTTCAGAGCTACGCCAAATGTAAGACTATTTATTATTCATACACAAGAACTACCCCAGAATTCATAAAACGTTGGTTTCAATCAAACATGGTTCGTGTGTTAGTCATAAGTGGCAAATGCAAATTTCTATTTATTTATTATGTAAAGGAATTACAATGTTTTATTCTATTTAATGATATCTGTGAGCATTGATGATTGACCTTTCACAGGCACCGTCTGTCCATGTCAGCTTCTTAGGTAATAGCTGAAACAAGAAACATTAGACAAGAAATCGATTTCGTTTATAGTCTACTCAAATTTTGGACATATTTTTATTTAAAGGCAAGGTTTGCGCTTAGCATTAAACGGGCCGCTGATGAAAGCAATAAAAATAAAATCAATAAGTATTACCCCGATATTTTAAGTTCTGACTGACGAAAATGGCATCAAAGCATAAAAGTAAATACAGCAATATCTCCTTCTTTCTCAGATTCCCCTAACTTGACTTATGAAATAAAGGATACGCTCAAACTGATTAGTCAACCGACTCCGTAATAAATAACTTTGAGTCCTTACACCATTATATCGTCTGATTCACATGCAAATCCAATTCCCTTACATTGTGTAGGAAAACATATCTGTTCAAAATGCACGGATTGTGAGGAGACAAAGCTTCTTATTAACTTTGAGTTTCTGAAACTCGATAACTTGTATGTTGCTGAAGTTATTCCTTGTATTTGTATTAAGCAACTGTGTAGGGAAGTGGGGATAGTAGCTGTGTTACGGGGAACAGGCACGGTTGTAACTGACTTTTTACAGCGAGTGATGCAAGAACAGTAGTGTCACAACTTTGAAATGTTCGTCCGACTATAGCTGTCTGCAGCACCGTTCACCCTAGTTCTAGAAACGATGATTTGATTTACGACGTGTCTGTCGGATATCGATAGAATTATTTCTCGACCGGTTCACTTTCCTTAATTTGTTTTTGCACGTATTTTATAAATCGTTCTTTAATGTTACTGTTGTTACTTTCTTAAAGCATCTCTGGATAAAGGGAAATAGATTTCATTATTTCTTCTTGTTTTATTATATTTTTTCTGTTGTTTATTGTTAATAGAGCATAGAGATTTGGTAAAATAATATACTTACTCTTTTCTACAGAGTAAAAGATAAATCAAATTATTTAGCATTGGCGGCACATGTGGTTTGCTAAAATATAGAAAATAAATTTCTGTGTGTAATAACTAAAATTTGTATTATTCTGTAGTTTAAAAAGTTTTGTCCTTTCGCCAATCAATGTCCCAAGAATGATGCGATGAATCACGAGTATGCCTATAATGAATAAAGCAATATTCTAAATAATGTCGATGTTTACAGAAGAGCGCATGCCGTTAGCCACGGTGATACAAGACCACGGGCGTTTGGACGGCGTCCAACGCGTGGTGTTCGGCTCGGGTCTACAGTTCTGGTTGCACAGGATACTGTTCCTCGACGCGCTTAGCTACCTCAGCCACGGCCAGCTTAGCTTGAGCCTCGACAGGTGGATACTCGTCGATATTGATGACATCTTCGTTGGAGAAAGAGGTACGTTTTATTGGATTTTGCCGCGATAAAGGTTTGTTCATATGTGTATTGTGTAACGTTATATATTATTATGTTTCAATTACTGGCATATATTATTCAGTATAATACTATGTTCAAAAGATATAATTATTATAACTCATACTACCTACCTTAATAACATGTACCTAAGCAAAAAAATTAATACAAGTATAAGAAGTTAGAACAAATTGCGTGCGGATAGCGTTAGCCTAGACTGGGAGCCTTTGTATTCTTCAGAGTGCTTTGATTCTAAAGTCCAAATCTTTACAAATAATCTCATCAAGCTTTACGGCGTCCATGCGCCAATCCGCTCCATCAAACTAAAACATTTATTTACTACACCTTGGCTAACTGAAGACATCAAAAAGATTATGGCCAAAAAATCTGCTGCCAAAGCTAAACTGAAGAACAAGCCTACTCTTCTGAACCAAGAAAAATACGTTGCCATTAGAAATCTCTGTAACAAGGTGTGTAGAAATGCGCAACGCCAACACATTCATAAATCCATTGAAAACGGTGATCCAGCTAAGGTCTGGAAATTGCTTAAAACTCTGGGAGTTGGTAAGACACGGCATCAATCCACTCCAAACAATGTTAACCTAGATTCTCTCAACACTTACTTCTCTACTTCTTCCAATTTTTATGGTAATATGAAAAGAGCCACTTTACAACATCTTTCATCTTTGCCAACTCCTGAGTATTCTCCTTTTAACTTATCGCCATTTATCGCTTGTGACGTTAAGAAGAGTATATTGGCAGTTACATCCAACGCAGTCGGTAGTGACAGTATCAGTCGCAAAATGATCCTTCCCATCCTAGACGAAATTCTTCCAGTCCTTTGTCACATTCTAAATTTTTCCATTGCTCGTGGCATCTTTCCATCGGACTGGAGAGATGCCCATATAATTCCTCTACCAAAGAACCTCAAGCCCAGTACTTTCACAGATTATCGTCCTATATCCTTACTACCCTTCCTGTCGAAAGTCCTTGAACGTCTAGTCCACTCACAGCTCACTTCCTTTCTATGTGAAAATGCGCTCCTAAATCCTTATCAATCTGGTTTCCGCCCTGGTCACAGTACTGTCACTGCTCTGGCCCGCGTAACTGACGACATAAGGCTTGGTATGGATTGTGGAAATCTTACGATTTTGACATTACTTGACTTCAGCAACGCGTTTAACACCGTGGATTTTCACATCATACTGGGCATTTTATGCTCTCTTAACGTATCTCCATCGGCAATTGGCTGGTTTCGTAGTTACCTGTTTGGTCGCCGGCAACGTATACACATAGAAGACTCTTATTCCTCTTGGTCTTACACTACTGCCGGTGTGCCGCAGGGTGGCGTGCTATCTCCTTTACTCTTCGCCATATTTATAAACTCCATCTCAAATCAACTACTTTCATCCTACCACCTTTATGCAGATGATTTACAGATTTACACGCAAGCCCCTATAACTAAGTTGGCAGAAGCCTGTGTTACTATTAACACAGACTTAGAACGTATCTGCGAATGGACCAAGAGATATGGACTGATTGCCAACCCTGATAAAGCTCAATTAATTATTATCGGCAGCCCTAAAATGGTTTCTAAAATTAACTGGGTTGATCTTCCGCGAATCAGATTTCATGGAAAAGATCTTCCTTTTCGCAAAATTGTAAAGAATCTGGGAATTTACATTGACTAAACCATGTCCTGGAGACCACAACTAAAAGAAATGAGTCGTAAATTATTCGCATCGGCAGGCTCTTTGCGTAGGCTACGCAACTTTCTTCCAACTGCCACTAAAGTTGCACTTGCCCAATCTTTACTTCTGCCCATTATTGACTATGCTGACGTCAGCTATCCTGATCTCACTGAAGAGCAGCTAGATAAACTTGAGCGTCTCCAAAACTTTTGCATACGATTTATATTTGGACTGCGCAAATATGATCACGTTTCAGATTTTCGCAATAAACTCAAGTGGCTTCCAATTCGTCTTCGCAGGAATACTCACATTCTAACATTATTGTACAATGTTCTATTTAATCCTAGTACTCCCTCCTATCTTAAAGAACTTTTTGTGTTCGTTCATGACACACATGTGAAATCCTTGAGGTCGTCTGAGGATCTAACACTGAGGATGCCAAAGCATTCCACGAATTACTTTTCGAAATCTTTCACTGCTCAAGCTGTGCGTCTGTGGAATGCTTTACCCCTGGAGATTCGATAAGCAAACTCGTTAAATATCTTCAAAACTTTGATCAAAAATCACTATCTGATTTAATTTGATGATATTCTTGTTACATAAGCCTTATTTACTCCATCTGTATTGTCTGTCTTGACTGTCTCTTATATTTCTATAATGTATGTAAGTAGGTATATTTTATATTTCTATTTTATTTTATGTAATATTTAATACTTAGTTGTATTTTATTTATGTACGTATATTTATCGAATTATAATGTATATATATGTATGTATGTATGTATGTATATAGTATCTAAGATATTCGTATTATTTTTAGCAACTACACCACCGCTCCACATTTTTGCTCATATCATTCCTGTCCACCTCAAGGTTGCCTGGAAGAGATCGCCCTAGGCGATAAGGCCGCCGATTGTACATTATCGTAGTTTTAAGTCTCTTTATAAAATATGTACTGTTTAATGCTATGTTGGTGTACAATAAAGCGTATATCTATCTATCTATCTATCTAATAATATTATGGTTTCTTTTATAATTGTGAAACCGTTTTAACTTATTTTAAATTGTCTTTCGGGATATAGGTATACCACGTACCTTTGTTTGGAGTAACCGATATTTCGGCACTGTTATCGGTTACCCCAAACAAAGGTACCTACGTGGTATATATACCGGAAGACAGTTTAAAATAAGTTTAAATGACCACGAAAGTTTAAATTCCTAAACCGTTTTAAGTTTTTAACAGAAGACAAATTAAAAAAGTTATACCTAGAAATAGAAATTATTGAGATAATTGTTAATTCATTTATGCTTTACGTGCTTTTAGTTTTCTTTAAAGGTAACTAATTAACTTCACCTTGCCTTCTAAACATTTTGCATTAATTTTAATTCTGACAAAAAATGTTAGTTATATCGTTGAGTAAAATTATTTAACGAACCAAATAATTATAATTTCAAAATGTTCTTAAACTTGTGGTTATCTAATCGTATTTTTATTTTATTACCTTTGTAAGCATTATTGGACAATTCTGAAGTGAATGATATAAATACTTATCATACTAAATAGTTCAACGCGGTCGTTATTCCATTACAATAATTTATTGCACATCCGTGTATACTGCGCTTAAAGCTTTATTACATAGTTGCATAATATTATTGATGCAAACGCTCCCTAATGTTCGCGAACAGAGGGCCAATTCTGGTAATTATATTTGTTCAAATTCCAATATCGATCTAGTCTCGGCGTCATAAATGGTATTCTCGTAACTTAACTGACACTTGAATGAGATCGGGACTACATCGAAAGTTGAACCAAGTGTGAACTAGTGTGAACGGTATTCTGCTAATTATTAGTAGAGCAGGTAAGGTATTTCTAGTTTTAATATACATTTGTTACCAAGGACACGACGTGATGATGTGATTTATTTGACATTCCCAACGATACCACTAATAGTGTTGAATATTTTTCTGGTAATATTTATGATCTATTTTGCTAATAAACATAGGAATCGCCTTTAGCTATTATGTGCCACTAGTTTTACCACGGAGATAGGTACCTAAAATAAGTTTAAAAATAAATTGTGTAAGACAAATTCATGTCTACAAAACAAATGACTATAAAATGATCAACCATCGATAGGGCTTACAAAAAACAGGTGCATGCGATTTTCGACCTTATTGACAATTCATGATAAACTTCTTTTTGGTATTTTCTTGCTTTCTGACATTGATACGTTATTAAAATTATAAATTCTGAGTTACGTCAATAAGGTCGAAAATCGCATGCACCTGATTTTTGTAATCCCTATCGATGGCTGAATACTTTCTGATAGTCACTGGTTTTGTAAACGTTAATTGCTTTTATACAATTTCACAACTAATGAGTTCACGAGGATCCTCTGGGGGATCTGGCTAGGAGATCCTGGTGGACAACATGCAAACATGTTAAGTATTTCGTTGCCAGCATTGACAATATTTATTTCAAGATCGAAATATTCGCGAAACTTTTGCTCGAGAAATTCAACAAATGAGATAAAATTATCAGGAGGGAAAAACGAATTAAAAAACCCAATTGTACGTTACCATCGTTAAAATCTTTATAATGTCTGAATTATTTCTATTATTGAATATTAAATTTTTTAATTATTGAATACCTATTGAAAATAATTCACACGATCCAAGGAACCAATATATTTACTTACCGAAATTTTATTACTTAGTTGTATATTAATTTTAATTTGGCATGTAAACGTATTGGCATCCAATAACCATTCCTATTAATGTATTTTCCCATACAATGGCAAAATTCATGTTTTTGTTTTTGAGTTTTTGTCATTACCTCTAAGATCAACAAGAGATTATAAATTGATTATATCGAAATTATACTATAAGGAGATTAAGTGGAGCAGAATACCAATTGTGAGTCAATTCAAAATTAAATCGCAGTTCGGTCAAAATTCAGTGTCAGTCTCTGTTAAATACGAGAATTGGCCTTCAGTTTTGTTTTACTGTCGCTTAAATCTATCTTTGTCCGTGCTTTGTTTACAAGACAAAGCTTCGTTCACATAGTTACGTAATAACAGCTCATCAACTTACACTGATTTTTTATGATGCATCGCTTTTCGCTTTTCACTTTTAAGCTGTGAATTCATCAGAGGTAGATTGAGCTACTGACCTTGACTACTAAGTTGAGGCTTGTAGGCGGTTCCTTACCCACGTAGAAGTTATCTTTATGTTATGAGAATGTTTATTGGTCTTGTCTACGTGTAATTTATTGATAATATTTAAGGATATATCAAGCCAGCGATAGCCTAGTAGAGATACCAACGGACTGCCATGCAGAGGGTATCGGGTTCGAATCCACGGCGCGCACCATTGACTTTTCGAAGTTATGTGCGTATTAAATTGTTAATTTATTATCGCTTGCCTCGTGCCTCGGACAGAACGTTAAACCGTCGGTCCCGGCTGTCATGAAGATATTTGACAGTCGTTACAGGGAGTCAGTACCCTCAAATAAACTGATACTGGTCTAAACTATGGAATATTGCTATCGCTTTGGGTTGCGGAGGTCTGACGACAGTCGCTCTGTGGAAAAGTTGATATTCAGTCATATCTGGTTAGACCAGTAAGCGGACCTCTGGCTCCAAGGCGTGTAGGTAAGTCTTGGATGTAACCGAGATAACGCTAGGGCGATGATAATGATTTAAGAATATATAAGAAGTTTTATCAATTATCGTGTTATCATAATACAGGCTTTACCTAGTTTATGGTAAGATGATCATGTGTGAGTTGTGGATATTGTGATCACAAAAAAAAATGCGGCGAAAAGATTCACCAGTAGAAGTGTCATGTGCGCGGGGCAAAGCTAAAGAAATTATAAGATTTTTTGTGTCTTCCTCGCACGCCGCTCTGTTATACACATCTTTGGCGTATACGCTGCATAAATACTATAATTTTATGTCACTTTCGTGTTTTGCAAGTAATTCTCACATTAACGTGCCGTTAAGGTGTTATCGTTACATACGCTAAATACCCCATGTGAAGATGTAGGCAAATTTCTAGATTTATAAATGTAACAAAATATCAAAATTATTGCATTTATAGTCATCCTATTGTTGTCATGGTTGCATTAGGATCTAAGTTATCCCTAGAAGGCAGTCTTGAGTCTGCTTTCTCGATCAACTAGACTTAGAATATTATTAGAATATGCTTATAAAGACACTCCTATTCTATTATAGGTACAATTCAAACGAAGTCTTTCAGCTGTATATATTTTTCTTTATTTTTATTCACTTTATGAACAAATTACTGTAATAAATTCTCAACCTTTTGACTGACAATACAATTAACCTTATCTGCGTCCTTCATTAAAAATGCAATATTTTGTTGATGGAATGTGTCAAGTAGGTAGTACCTACACCTACTCAATCTTTATACTAATTATGCTTTTTATCTTTCTTTTCTTTTGATATATCTATGTTATTAATGTCCAGACTGAAAAGTGTATTTACAAAAAGACTAAGGTGCAATTTGAATTTTGTGTGATAAAACTGGCATATTACATAATATGTACCTAATTTATCCTCTGGTAGATATAGGTATCAACAGATTTAAATAAGAACTAAAACGGTGAAGTAATATTTAAATACTGAAATATCCTTCACGCGCGCAAAAGCTTTTAAGTCACTCACATACCTACATTGAGCAGTGATAACAGTAAATTATATTCCGCTTATATTCATTATTGTATAATCATAATATCGCCTGGCGCTAGTCAGTCATATTGAATACATATCGGTGATTTACCCGGAAAACCGTGTGGAATGTTAAGTGCGTATAACGAATATATTGAATACAGCTCAATCAATCTAACATTGTAGTCTTTGTCCTTTGTATTAGTATGCGCGCTACAACTGAATATTATTAGCACCTAGCTGCATGGAATAGTAATATTATTGTACAGTTGTTAGTATGTGAACTAATATCGCGTATGCACCGATGGCGGTCGCGGCTAATCGAATGAACTGTGGACAATAATGTAGTCAAATATCAGACAACATTTTTTACTATGACATCCAGTTTCTATAAAGACTAGACATTGCGGGCATATTATAGTGCAGAAGTGTATACGGAAATACAAGATCAGCCTCTCATTCGCATAGTTTGATCAGACAACATTTCGATAACGGAAAAAGATTTAGTAGGTACAGGACCAGCGGCTGAACATTATTGCCGAAATATAAGGGTGTAATACTATCAGATCCATCAGCTTTAAGACTCCCAGTTTTATATTTCTTGTAGATCGACCTGAGAATCGAACCCGAGATATGGTGATCTGTATTAGCTTACACTTCTGTATCTACATAACTATTGGCAAGATTACGATCATGCACAATTTAAAATGGAGAATTATTTATGGTATGTACTCACATTCTGGCACATTATTTTGCGACACAAACTAACACATCGTTCCATAATTTATTAACATTTTACTATATCTAGTGTTGCTATTATAATTATATTTAACATATCATTATTGCTGTCTACTTGTAAGTGTATTCAAAGCTTCATTCACTTTATAGTTGTAATAATATACAAATGCAATAAACTCATAATGCAAAACTCATTACTACGATCACATAATTGCATAAATGGTCACAGGCTATAAAAGTCTATAAATAAAGCTCATTAAAATCCTTGACACATACCATAGATAACATTCCTATGTATCCACATGTGTTAGTTCATTCATCAGTCGATAAACACACAAGCACTCAATGATGTGTGCAAACAAGTAAAACGTTTAAATTTATCTCTGTGACATTCGCTAAACGACAACTAATGTAATCATTAGTTCTCAATAGGGTGGTCGGGGTTATATTCTATTACAATTTGTAATAGAATATTTCGATACACAATCCAATTTGTAATATAAGTATTTGTAATTTACAAATACTTCATGCCTGGAGATGCTTGAAATTGTACTTATAATAATTGTTCTGCGTAAATCGTCTATATCGTAATCTTTGCCATGTTTTCGTCTTTTCTGAGAATCGCTTTCATTATACTGTGAGCTCTTTGAGTGACATGGTCTTAACTAAACTCATTAGTCTACAAACAACAGAACATAATTTATTCTTAATAAATAATAAATAAAATTAAGCAAAATAGGTAGATAGGGCAATCTCTACATTCCGAGTAAAGCCAGAAATAGAAAGATTTTGAGCAAATACTGTGAAGATAGAGTAGAAAATACCACAAGGTAAATAAAAAAGAAAAGCCATTGTCTTATAACTCTAAGTAGACGAAATATTGGCACGTCTATTGACTTGCAAGTCTTCCTTTTTATTTTTTTACTTTATATTGGCTTCACTTGATATATAATTTATCTTATAACTTATCTGTTATTTAAATTGTCTCAGAAAAAAACTAAACTCTACTAAACTAACTACTTTTTAAATTTCTTACAAATATTTCTAATTGTCCAGGCACCCGTCTTCACGAGGAAGACGTAGCCGCCATGTTGGCGTCGCAGGCAGCGCTACAACGCCTTGTGCCCGGGTTCAGGTTCAACCTGGGTTACAGCGCCAAGTACTACCACCACGGCACCACGCTAGAAAACCGAGGGGACGACGCTCTACTAAGGAACCGGGAACATTTTACTTGGTAAGTTACTTTTTACTTCTCTCTCCAGTATACTTCTGATTAAATTCGTTGTGGGTTCCGTGATAATTTAACTTTCCCGGAGGCTTCGAGTGTCATAACTCGGTTTCTTCTGTGGCCATTGCTGCTAAGCTTGGCTATACTTGGGTAAGTGTGTGTGCAAGTGCAAGAAAACTTGAGGGAAACAATAAAAAAAATATATATCAGAAAGATTAATTTGGTTTCTCACTAATATGGTTATATGTAATAAAACCATGACGCGATGTAAAACGTTTAATACGTTATTGGAACCAGAAATTTATCAAACATACCTACCACATTTACGCATTTACTCACGCTGCCAAATCGCTCGACAAAATATTACCCCTCATGACCATTTGTTCATGCCTTCACGATTCGTTCATTGATTTCTCCGTCTTCGGTAAAGCGCTCGCGACATCGCGAATCACGACGGCGAGGCAAATTACGAGACGAATTACGAGCGCACCGATCACATTATACACTTCGCGGTTCGGTTCGCGCGACGCCTCACCGAGTCATGCGAATGTGCAAATATACGGCGTAAGGAAGACATTGAGCAATGCGGGGGTTCGGCAGCAGACGGCGAGCATCAAACCCATTTATATTATCACCTGGATATATTGCAGTGGCAGAATTCTTTTGCACAATTTGCTCTGCCGCTTTCCAGGCGCATCTAACACGTTCGCTTCGCTCATTGAACTCATGCGCTAATTGCAATTCTATCTTGTCTTCTTAGTTTTGGTATTAGGTGGTGCGAGATAAAAATGTTCATCATTAGGCTCTTTCCGTTGAATTTATAAATTAAGTTATAATCGATCGAATCTATGCCACCTAATATTTCAAGTAGACAACCACAAATTCACTTTACAATTCAATCCTTTTAGTAGTTAGATTCTATGATCAACGTGACGTGCTAAACCATTTTATACTCCGAATGAGTCTTCAAAACTGTCTCACATAATTTAATATTGTGACACAGGCATTATTCTGTACTAAAAGCTGCACATATAATACGTATCTATGCGACGCAGCACAGTTGAAGACGGCAACTTAGTTAACCCGCAACTCTTCATAACTTAATATGCATATGAGAAGCAAGTTTCAGTTAATTAAACACAAAAGTACTTGTGTCCATCTTTCCAACTTAACTTATTACGGAACTAAATATCTTTAAACTTGGTTCGTAATTCTTATGGAAGTAGTAACTAACTCGGAATCAGTTTCAATCGCAATTACGGGAACGTTTCTTTCCTTGAGTTTAGTTATACTTTTTCTGTTCAAATACGACGGATATGTTCGTGTAATAAATTATTTGAACGTATTTGGACATGATACTTTTGTGAATGATAATGAAAAGGATAGAGCCTCCGAAACATTGAGTAATACTGAAAATGACTTTCTAGATCTTTCGGTTCGGTTCGGTTTCGGTCTGTTGTTAAATCAAACATCTCAGACAGTTATCTGATATTTTAATGTGATTCGCTCGTTTTTCAATATTTTCTATTCCAAGTAAAATATAACGTTGATTCTTGGTGATTCAATATATTTCTAGAGCTAAATTACTATTCGTTTACATTTAGTAATGAAAAGAATCTGGATTTGAATAATACCACACGTAACTTACCTAAACTAAAGCTGAGATAAAAGGTTACAAATAATACGAAGGTACATAAATATATGTTTGTCTATAATAATAGTTTAAATTTATTCCTACTTAATTTTCTTTCAGGAAATACAATGTTCAATATAAAAGCTTTGTTTCCTTCTCAGTTTTATACATGTATTAGTTATTTAGTTCCCAGAAATATAAATTGTTATAACAAAAACGGGTATGTCTATTTCAAAGCATGTAAGAAATAATGCGCTATTTCCTGACCTACCTCACTTTATGAGCACGTGAATGAGCGCCTATAGTAGTAGTGGTGAAATATGTTTACTATTTTAGCACCAACCGAAAAAAATGTTTCGACTTTCACCCCTAATTTGGCATCCGTGTCCGCATTCGCAAGACTATTCAGAAGTACATGCTTGTAGTATATACAATTATTTTTTATTATTTACATACATCTCCATATTGTCAACAGGTTTTGCCACATGTGGAACCACCAACAGCCGCATCTATACAACAACGTCACTCACTTAGAAGCTGAGATGATGCTCAACAAGCAATTCGCTATGGAGCACGGCATTCCTACAAACTCGTGCTACTCCGTATCACCTCATCATTCCGGAGTGTACCCAGTACACGAACCGTTGTTCGAAGCTTGGAGAAAAGTATGGGACGTCAAAGTGACCAGTACCGAGGAATACCCGCATCTAAGACCGGCTAGGTAACTTTTGTTTGACTACCCTACTACTATATGTCTTTCATGTTATATAATGTATGTACATATGTACCTATATCTGTCTATGTGTAGGTATACAACATGTAACAAGTTTAATGCACATCTTGAAAGTACTTTGTTCAGAATCGGCAACTGAATCCATTTCCGTCATTTTTAATATTGTTTATTTTTAGTCTTAAAATAATTAAAATACCGTACATTGTAGTCACTCATTTTAAAAAAAATTGAGCTATTCGAAAATAAACCTTAAATCAAAGCAGAACAGCTTATTTGTAAATGCATTTGTTAAATGGTTCCACGTTGACTTACACAAACGCACACATTAAAATAACACAATTTAAAAAAAAAATGAGCTATTCGAAAATAAACCTTAAATCAAAGCAGAACGGCTTATTTTTAAATGCATTTGTTATATGGTTTCACGTTGACTTACACAAACGCACACATTACATATCTTCACGCCTTTTTATCCCCGAAGGGGTAGGCAGAGGTGCATTACACACCCACACATTAATACAACACAATAGACGACAAAAGACAATAGCACACAATTGACCACCAAAATGTCTATCATCTATCTTTCACTAACGTAGGTAATAAACAACGGGAAAGAGCGAGACGTAATGTCTCGCTCGCGCTGGCGCATGACAAGCGCAGCGGGCGATTCGCTTAGACATGTTATGACAAGTACAACCGGCAATATCTATCTGATTCTATCAGTGAGTGCTGTGAAAACCTTTTTAAAAGTTCACTTGTTTACAAAATGTGTAATGGTGTATAATTTAATCATTCAACAACAAAGTGAAAAGTTCAACATCATCTTGATGTTGACTTGTCACCCCTGGACTTTCTCATTGTGGAGAAATATTAAATCACCAGTTTATTGTGATAAGAGAAAAAGTGCCGAGTAGTTAATTAATTAAGATACTAGCTGCTTTTGAAACAGTGAAAAGATGTGATTTGTGAAGAAATACTGAAGTGCTACGTGGACGAAAGAAATGTCATTTAAGCCTGTAAGTTATTTTATTATTCTATTATTGTAAGTATTTAGATTCACAAGACAACTTTAAACACGCCGTTCTTGTTTATTTCTCTCATTGATATTCTTTTATTTTATCTGATTAAGTTAAGATAGTCACAATAGTCACTTACGATGTTAAGAAACAATAGATCGTGCATATTAATAACAAACAATAAATGATTCGACTGTCCACACCATAGCTTAAAAGTGTGTTGGAAAGAAATACTCATAATATTTTTGGTAATATCAACAGTAGCCGACAAATTGTTCAAAAATCATTTTTGTAAACCCCACTCTATCAGAGTGTGGTTTACAGACTGAATTTCATACATTTTGTTATATCGTATTGTGTTTCGTTCCTATCAGATCGCTGTTGTTTGTTTACCATAGCAACCGTTTCGTTTGTGTGCGTGCGCAGATTTAGAGTGACCACGATTTTCACTTTTAATTGAGTTAATACTTTCTTTAAAAAACATTATTTACGCAAATAAAAAAAATATTTCAATGCATGCATTATGATTGTAACAAGGTTTTCTAATTGGGGTGTCTGAGGATGTGCGTTATTTCCATTACACGTTGTATAACTGTTGTGTGGACTACGTGTCTATGTATTAATTAGGTACGCCGCAGCCTTTATTTAGGCTAATGTATTATTGGACGATAATTACAATTATTACTGTTTGTGTATTAGAACGGCAATCAGTTGTGTAACTTTGGTAATTGGTTTGTTCGATTTCGGTGAATAATTTGTATCTTTTTTCCAGGATTGTTTCGAGATTAGTTGGATTAATGCCTATTTCTGTTTGACCGTACCTATACTGGGCTTTATTTATAACTCTATTTTAGGTTAGGTCGACATGTAACTACTTATGTGATATTATGAGAATCTGAATGTCGTTTTCTTGTAGTTTATTTTTAGCTTACATGGAAGGACAGTTCCCTTCCAAGTAATAAGTTTTTTATCGTAGTAGGTGTTCGACTTTCTACAATACGAGATGTATAAGTCGCAAATTACGAATCAATCCAGGAAAATTACAATACATTATTTTGAATGTGAGGATTATAACATGACTTCACGCCTTTTATCCCCGAAGGGGTAGGCAGAGGTGTATTACACACCCACACTTCGCCAGTTATGTTTCGGTCCCAATGTTATAGGGGGCGAGCCTATTGCCAATCTACCGGGCACGTTATTAAGCGAGCGATAATTATACTTTTAAGGACGCGTTTACAAAATTAGTAGGTACAAAATCGCGTCACTACAGCGACACGGCGGCAACAGTACGTACTACGTACGGTAGCTTGCGGAAATGTAGTTCAACTAAATAACTTTGGGACTTAGAATTTTTTGTGATTATGTATCTATGTGTTATAGGCCTGGCTGTGCGAATTACGTACAAATAAGTTTCTTATTTTTATATACCTAAATGGACATTATTACTTTATTTTTTCCATTATGTTGATTCAGGAATTTCAGGATATATTTCGGTATTTAGATATTATTTTGTTTCTTGCGTTGAAATCTGGTAAGATTATGTGGACTGATGGTATACCATCCCATTCAAGTGTTGCGACTGGAACTCATAAAAGAGTAGACCTAGTTATGCCAGGTTGGGGCTCATTTTATTTGTTTTAGTGAGACCCTACCACTGGTACTAGTGAAGTAACCTTCCAAAGTTATTCGATGAGTCTTACTGGTACTCTTATGTGAGTAGAGCTAGGCATGCCGAGTTGAGCAAGTGTGCAGAGTGCAGCAAGAGTCATTGAATAACCTTAGAAGGTTACTTCATAAGTTTCAGTGGTAGGGTCTCTTATGTACAAACAAAATGAGCCCAAACTCGGTATGCCTAGCTCTACTCTCACATGAGTACCAGCAAGAGTCATTGAATAACCATGGAAGGTTACTTCATAAGTTCCAGTGGTAGGGTCTCTTATGTACAAACAAAATGAGCCCTAACTCGGCATGCCTAGCTCTACTCACACATGAGTACCAGCAAGAGTCATTGAATAACCTTGGAAGGTTACTTCATAAGTTCCAGTGGTAGGGTCTCTTATGTACAAACAAAATGAACCCAAACTCGGCATGCCTAGCTGTACTGACATATGAGTACCAGTAAGAGTCATTGAATAACCCTGGAAGGTTACTTCATAAAATGCAGTGGTAGGGTCTCTTATGTACAAACAAAATGAGCCCAAACTCGGCATGCGTAGCTTTACTCACACATGAGTACCAGCAAGAGTCATTGAATAACCCTGGAAGGTTACTTCATAAGTTCCAGTGGTAGTGTCTCTTATGTTTAAACAAAATGAGCCCAAACTCGGCATGCCTAGCTCTACTCACATATGAGTACCAGCAAGAGTCATCTAATAACCCTGGAAGGTTACTTCATAAGTTCCAGTGGTAGGGTCACTTATGTACAAACAAAATGAACCCAAACTCGGCATGCCTAGCTGTACTGACATATGAGTACCAGTAAGAGTCATTGAATAACCCTGGAAGGTTACTTCATAAAATGCAGTGGTAGGGTCTCTTATGTACAAACAAAATGAGCCCAAACTCGGCATGCCTAGCTCTACTCACACATGAGTACCAGCAAGAGTCATTGAATAACCTTGGAAGGTTACTTCATAAGTTCCAGTGGTAGGGTCTCTTATGTACAAACAAATTGAACCCAAACTCGGCATGCCTAGCTGTACTGACATATGAGTACCAGTAAGAGTCATTGAATAACCCTGGAAGGTTACTTCATAAAATGCAGTGGTAGGGTCTCTTATGTACAAACAAAATGAGCCCAAACTCGGCATGCGTAGCTTTACTCACACATGAGTACCAGCAAGAGTCATTGAATAACCCTGGAAGGTTACTTCATAAGTTCCAGTGGTAGGGTCTCTTATGTTTAAACAAAATGAGCCCAAACTCGGCATGCCTAGCTCTACTCACATATGAGTACCAGCAAGAGTTATCTAATAACCCTGGAAGGTTACTTCATAAGTTCCAGTGGTAGGGTCACTTATGTATAAACAAAATGAACCCAAACTCGGCATGCTTAGCTGTACTGACATATGAGTACCAGTAAGAGTCATTGAATAACCCTGGAAGGTTACTTCATAAAATGCAGTGGTAGGGTCTCTTATGTACAAACAAAATGAGCCCAAACTCGGCATGTCTAGCTCTACTCACACATAAATACCAGCAAGAGTAATTGAATAACCCTGGAAGGTTACTTCATAAGTTCCAGTGGTAGGGTCTCTTATGTACAAACAAAATAAGCCCAAACTCGGCATGCCTAGCTCTACTCACATATGAGTACCAGCAAGACTCATCGAATAACCTTGGAAGGTTACTTCACTAGTACCAGTGGTAGGGTCTCACCAAAACAAATAAAATGAGCCCCAACCTGGCATAACTAGGTCTACTCTTTTATGAGTTCCAGTCGCAACACTTGAACGGGATGGTATACCATCAGTCCAGATAATCTTACCAGATTTCAACGCAAGAAACAAAATAATATCTAAATATCGAAATATATCCTGACTCAACATAACGGAGAAAGTAAAGTAATAATGTCCATTTATACAAAAGAAATTTACTTGTACTTGTCGCACAGAATACGAGAAGTATCAAATTGATTTTAGCGAATATTTTGTATTCGTATATTGCTTTTTTCGTCTTCGGGCTGCAGCGACAAGCGACATAGAGTCCACTCCCGACGGCGCTCAAGCGCAGACTGAGATCTCATTGCAGAATTTGGATATATAAATCAAGAAAGTGGCTAAATAAAACGAACCTTATTGCCACACATTAAGACACACGTATGCAAGCAAAATAGAAGAAAAATGTAAGATGATTTATTGCTTTTTTTGAGTCAATTTACAATATTTTGAAAAAAAAAATCTAATTGTTTTTGAGTTGACTATATTTACTACCCTATTCTATCTTTGAAAATCTAAATAAATGTAAAAATAGAGAGAAAATTGTACCCAAAAATAGCAGTATATGCCTATTTTTGATTTAAGAGGCCGTTTCGAATCGATTTTACATTAATATTTATTAAATATTTTTTATTTATTTTCAAATTGATTTATAGATAAAAAAGTAATCAATTTATCGTAATCATTAGTTTTATTAGTTATTATCTAAAATTGTCGTAAAATGTACCGGAAATATGTGGTTTTTTGATACAAGCGTAAACGCGTCCTTAATGCACACATAACTTTGAAAAGCCCGTGGTACCTGTGGAGCGAACCCGAGCCCATCGCCTCGGCAATCCGTTACGTACGCCACTGGGCTATCGCTGTTTTCTGACCGATAAACGAACCTATAGAATATGGCATCTATAAGTATGATATTTTATATTTTGAATTTATTGTTAACCTATAAATAGTTGACCCATATTTGAATCATGCATATTCCCTATGCACTGCAGTCCTTTATAAAACCGCGTACACAATACCTATTATTCACTCATAAACAGGTATACGTATCCGTTGAACGTTATTATTCGCGCGTGCACGTTGCAAACCGGTAATATAATTATCGGAATTTTATTGTTGGCGCTTGGCTATCAAGATACTCGTAGTGGCGAAACGCAACGTTTGCGGTCAATAGAAGTTTGGAAACCACCGCACAGTTACCGCAAAAATTTGCCAGTAGGTACAGGACACTTATTGCGCACGTTACTATCTCGATTTTCGTATATATACCGTTCGATAATTTATCGTGTGTTGCTTAGTTCGCACGTTGCTTTGATGTGGATAAATTTTCGATGGTTTCTGACTGTTAATATGAGTGTAAGTTTGTTCAGGTTCATAATATTTGGGATATTTAGAGAAAATGCCACTATGTATTTTCTTATAAGAAACAGCACGAATAATAAAGTGACCGTAACAATGATGTACGGAGCCGAGACGTGGTCGCTAGCTATGGGCCTTATCCGAAAGCTCAGGGTCACTCAGAGGGCGATGGAGAACGCTATGCTCGGAATTTCCCTGCGAGATCGAATAAAAAAAATGAGCAGATCCGCACGGCAGGCGAACCAAAGTCACCGACATAGCTCTCCGAATAGTCAGGCTGAAGTGGCAGTGGGCAGGGCACATAGCCAGAAGAACCGATGGCCGTTGGAGCAGAAAGATTCTGGAGTGGCGGCTACGCACAGGACGTCGTAGCAGAGGTAGGCCTCACGCAAGGTGGACTGACGATCTTGTTGGGGTCGCGGGCAGCGGATGGATGCTCAGGATCGGTCTGTGTGGAGAGCCTTAGGGGAGGCGTCTTTCGGCTGATATGATGATGATGAACATGGCTGTAAGCCAAATCAGGAATCTGTACATCAAATCTGTACTCATGTTCCAAAGTAATTAGACATTTTATTATATGTATGTTAGTCTGTATGGGTTTTTATTACCTGAATTAAACGATTATTATTATTATTTGTTTATTTAATTTTCGCAGCATGAGCTGGTAAAATTTACGTGGCATTTACGGACTACCGTCAAGTAAATGGCACGGTTTTGGAGTGTATTATGTCTGTGCGGTGTTAATATCTTGTTCGTCTATCTGTAAAAATTTCCTAACGAGTCTACAGGTGTTTAATATTGCAGCTTTTTGGAGTTGTATGTAGGTATTGGGTTTCAGATCAATAAGCTTCAGGCTATTATGTATGTGATTCGGGATAACGCCAGTGGCCGACAAAACTATAGGTATAATGTAAACTTTTCCTGTTTCCAGATTCTTAAAACTTCCGCCTTAAGGGATGTATATTTATGTACTTTCTCAGAAATAGTTTTTTGGATATTGTGGGTATTTGGTACGGCTATATCAATCAGATAAGTAATTTTATTTGTTTTGTCTTGTAGGGTTATATCGGGTCGATTGTAATGAATGGTTCTATCTGTTAAAATTGCACGGTCATAATACATTTTATGTGTGCTGTTTTCTAGAACTAGTTTAGGGCTGTATTGATAGTATGGTGTGTGTGTGTCCGGAATAAGTTGATGTTTTATAGCTAGTTTTTGGTGTATAATGTTAGCAATTTGATTATGTCTATGAGTGTAGTCTGTTTGCGTAAGGTTAGGGCAAGCGCTAGTAATATGCTGTATTATTTCTGATTGACTATGGCATTTTCGGCACTTGTCGTCTGTTAATGTAGGGTCTTTAATAATATATCTCCTATAATTTTTTGTGTTGATAATTTGGTCCTGGATTGCTATCATAAAACCTTCCGTTTCTGGGAAAAGATTACCAAGAGTGAGCCATTTATTCGATGCTGTTTTGTCTATGTGTGGTTGTTCAAGGTCGTGAGGGTGTCGCCCATGTAGCACTTTCTTTTTCCACTGCTCTATTTTTTAAATTCTCTAGGTTACTTTCGATATTATCTACTTCAGTTACTTCGGCTAGGTTTAATGGAGTGAGGTTGAAATCATTGTTAACAATCGCTCTGTGGATTTGGCTATTACTGGCTTTACTGTGAAAGAAAGTTTTGAGTTTTAATATCTGTGTGTGCCATAATGCTTGCAAATTAATAAGCCCTCGTCCTCCTTGATGTCTTTTGATCGTCATCCTTTCAATAGCAGATTTTGGGTGTAGACAATTATGTTTAGTGAGAATGATTCTTGTAGCTATTTCTATATTGTTGATGTCTGTTTTTGTCCATTTTATGATACCGAACGAATAAGTCAATATGGGAACAGCGTATGTGTTTATTGCTTTAATTAAACTTTTGGCGGCTAATTAACTCTTACTTAATATGTGAACCCTGCGCTTGTATTCGTTGCTTAAAGATAATTTTAATTTACTATAGTCTAGTCCTTTTAATTGGTGGTATCTTAAATATTTATAAAATTCGTTCGGTTCCATAGCAGTTATGACTTCACTATCGTTCACTGTGTAATCACCAGGCCGGATCTTTCCCTTGACTATGTGAACTGTTTTACATTTATCTATACCAAATTGCATGTTAATGTCTCTTCTGAATTTCGCTGTTATATCTATCACTGTTTTCATTTCTTTTTCTGATTTGGAATAAAGTTTTATGTCGTCCATATATATTAAATGAGTTATCGTACTTTCTGTATTATCATGTTTTAGACGATATCCGGCCTTGCAATTTCGCAGCATTTGTGATATGGGGTTTAGAGCTAGACAAAACCACATGGGACTCAAGGAGTCACCCTGGTATATACCCTTCTTTATAGTTATTTCTCTACTGGTAATTGTGTTTAGGTGCAGTTTAGTTTTCCAAAGTGGCATTATACTTCTTAAAAATTTAATCAGGATGGGGTTAATTCTGTATACTTTTAAAATGCGGAGAAGCCAGGAATGTGGAATGCTATCAAAAGCTTTCTTATAGTCTATGTACGCACAGTGCAGATTTTTGTTATTGGTTGTAGAGTGTCTATGGATAAGTGAATCTATTATAAGCTGCTCCTTGCATGCCATGTGGCCTCGTCTACACCCTTTCTGTTCCTCGGCAAGAATGTTGTGCTGCTCTATGTGTGTAGTTATTTTTTGGGTAATGGCGGATGTGAGAATTTTGTATATGGTGGGAAGACATGTTATTGGTCTATATTGTGACGGTTGTGATGTGTATTTTCCTTTTGGTAGCATGTATGTTATACCTTTGGCTATAAATTGTGGAATGTTTTGTCGCCCGTGAATAATATTTGTCAGATTTTTGGCTATGATTTTATGAAGGACTGTAATTTTTTTGTACCAGTAGTTATGTACTTTATCTGCTCTGGGTGATTTCCAATTATTTAACTTGGCAGTAACATGTTTTATTTCTAATTCTGTAACTTCTTCAAATGGCATTTCGTCTATGTGTTCCCATTTTCTTTCTCCCTCAATTAACCATGATGCTTGGTCGTTATGTTGTGCATCTACCTCCCAAATATCTGACCAAAATCTTTCTAACTCTTCCATTGCTGGTACCTGTATGCTATTACTTGCCGAATTATCTTTATTGGAGTTTAAATTTCTGTAGAATAGTTTCTCGTTTGTATGAAATAGTTTATTGTCGTTTTTGCGTTGGAGAGCCTTTTTATATCTCGATAACCGGTGCGCTTTTAGAGCTAGCTTTTGTTTTAGTGTGTCCAAGAAGTCTTCTATTCTTTTATTGTTGTTTTCGTGGCTACTGTGTATCCTATTGTTACTAATAATTTTATTGACTCTTTCTATTACTTTTTTTGATCTATTGTTATTCATATATTGTGTTAGTCTACAAATGTCAGATCTTAACTGAATGATATCTCTTTCTAGTCTATTTTGCCAAGCTGGTTTTCTATTTTCTTTTTGAGGTCTCGAATGTGGCTCAGATTTATAACCAAGTTCACAAGATATAACTAGGGCACTGCAATATATCAGGATATGAATATCGACTAATTGGGAGTCATCCGAGAAAAAATTACAAATAATACTATTGTTAAAAATGTTGGTTAATTGAATTAAACGTGAGCTGTATTTTAGTGTGTGCGTGAGTTGTCTGAGTGTAGGGTCTGTACCTGAATATTCAATTAGAGCTGTGCGCAGGCTTTCCTGTAAATTTTGTGCAGTGGAATCAGGAAGATCTGCATATTGTACGGTCTCTATTTCAGTTTCTGTTAATAGCAGTACATTAGATTCAGTTTGTGTGGATACATGGTTGTGTATTGGTGTGTAAATATTCTGTGTGGGGTGTTGAAAGTTATTCGTTGCTTGTGTTGTCGAGGATATACTTTGCTGAGATAGAAGGGAAGTATACGTCGGATTTCTCATATCAGTGAGGGAAGGCTGTACTCGTGGAGATGTATCTTCTAGTTCTAACTCTAACTTAACTTCTTCTTTTATTTGTGCTATCTTTTCATTGCTAAGCATCTAATTTCTAATTATTGCTCGCCTTTGGTCTGAGACTCGTTGTTCTGAAACATTTGCATGTGGATACTGTCTAACAAAATGTTCATGTAATGTTTTCCTATATGTAGTTAAATCGATTTCTAATTTGGTTATACGGTAGTAAGTACGCATGATGAATGTGCTTATATCTTCAGTCCATCGCATGCGTACTCGTGGTTTGCCAGCTTTAGTAGACGCAGGTAAAAGGATATTCTCCGCCTGCGCAACATCTAAAGTAGCTTCTGGTGTGGTTGAACGTAGTTCTGTAGCTATTTCCGAAGGTGTGTATGAAACTGTTGATGGGCTATAGGGTTCTTCTATTGAAGGTGATGATGAGTTATTTCTGTGTGAGGTTGGCTGTAATATTTTTGGGTGACCCGGAGAGAGCCCGCCTATTCAACTCCTCTCCGCCGACGGTCCGTATGCTGCCGCACGCAGCGTCAGCTCCAGGTGCGCCCCGGCGATAGCCCGCGGGCAGCGGCCCTATACGTTTACTCTTTCACCTAGTCTCCATGTTGAATGGGTTGCCAGTGCTATGTTAGCCGTGCCAGTAATTTCATATCACGTGTCCGCCCCCTACGTGGGTCTGATGGCTGACCCGGACGTATGGTTGGACTTTTGGGGGGCTTATTATTATTATTATGTTCTCTTTTATCACGGCTATTCTTCTAACTTTGCTGTCGGAAGAATAACCGGTCCTTTGGGAGGCTTACACGGGGATATGGATCCAATGTGCAGAGGCCCGTAGAGAGTTTTAATCTAAAATGGGATGGGACACATGCCGCGGAGCCTCCACAACTGCACTACCAAGTACAGCTATGGACTAGCCGCAGGACATGCAGGACTATTGTGATGATGTAGAGCCTAATTTACTGGGTTATGGGGATGGATGATTTGATGGACTTAAAATAATGGTACTATGGGTAATAAACTGCACCTGCCAGTGATACTCTTATAGCATCCGTCCGCGTGGCAAGTGGTGACTCGCCAACTCACTAGATGGGCCCTCTCTAAACAGCCGCCCAAAGCAAACAAAGTCTGCCATAAAGGCAGCCAGAGGGCAACACCGGTGCGAGTGGCTAGGGGTGTAGAGCGGTGCGGCACCGGTTTCGCCATCGCGGACCTCGTGACAACGGAGGCCCGGAGCGGGTTTCCCCGTAGTTACGCCCTTGAGAATGACACTTCCACCTCCGAGCTAATAGCTCTTGCGGCTTCCCTCTGGCCGGCCGACCAAGGCAAGGCAGAGTTGAGAGTCCTGCGGGCACTCTTGGAAATCCACTCCGGCCAGCCAATAAAGGCAAGCCGGAGACGAGGCCCTGACCGACTCCCTGAAGCATTCGGGATCGCAGTGTCACCACACACATTCAGCTCGCCACAAAGCTGCCCTGCGGTTTGTGAGCTTTCTTTTCATCTTGTAATACATTTTTTGTTTATATCACAAGATGAGGTGATGTTTGAAAGCTGTTACTCTGCCCTCTGAGATTGCGTTAGTCTCATGATGAGATAACGGCTGCCCCAGAGGGGTTTATTATTATTATTATTAAGGCGCTGTTATACCTCAGAAGCCGTGAAACACCTAATTTTTCGTCGCGCATCTAGCCATAACGGTACATATTACAATTTTAAAGTCAAAAGTCTGAACAAAAGACTTTTGAAAGAATTTTTCATGTATGTAAAAAAGAATCACGGTAAAAAAATCACAAAATCGAGGCAGAAAATAATCTTTCATCTCACTGTTTGCAATATTTTGATCGTAAGCTGTCATATTTTTTTTGATAATATTGTAGGAAATCTAATGAACTAAAGAATTACCCTATTTATTTTCATATTATACGTGTATATTTTGTAAAATTAAATAAAATCTGCCAAACGTCTATAATTTAGGCGCTCGGTAGATCCTATCAATATCAAACGCTTCGGCAATTTAAACCTTATTAGCATAAGCGGTATACTGAGTGTCAGTTGCTAGTTTACGCCCCGCCCAGACCTCATCATTCGGCTATGAGCCCTGTGAGAGATAGGTCATGTCGCTTGCGTCTCCACTGCACGAAATTTTACGTAAACCTGTTTGTTATTATAATACGCCGATTTGAGTTCGTAATTTCATGTTTTATGTTATAGACTGAATACTTTGAATCAAATAGGCTTTTCATGTAACTATGGGCACATATAATTAGAACCTAAGTTTATACTCTTGTTGCGTTTAATGTGTTATTGTTACTGTGCTTATAAATATATAATAAGAAGAATAAAATATGGACAATTAGAGAAATGAAGTTCTACGAAGGATTTGTACAAGAAAGCGTCGTAATAAAATAGAAATTCATCCATGGCCAAGTGATTATGAAATATGTAACATTTTTACACAAATTATTTTCATAAGAGTCTTTTATGACTAACTATGTTACTTATATATTATCGATTATGCATAATATAATTATATAAATTATTCTCACAATACATAGCTGCCACAGTTTTCAATTTTTTAAAGAGTAATAACATAAAATCGAATCATTTTATGTACCTATATTTCAAATTCATTAGCTTGTCAGAGCGCCTGGAGCGCTAAGATGCCGCCACGGCGAACAATAATGATGACAGCGCTAATATGGCGCTCCGCAATCCGCACACAAGCGGTAACGAATGTTGTATTATTGTGTTTTGAACATAAACCTTTTTAGGTACATCGGGTAAAACTTTGATTATTCATAAACTATTAGGTATGTCTCAGTACATCTAATATCTTTTTAATTTCTAAAATCAATCAATTATAAGTAAGAAGGTAACTTCTCTGTTTGCTATAACACAAGATGTAGTATTTTTTTAATAATAAAGTACGTAACTAATTATCATTATTGTAAATACAGTGAAGTTAAAGATAACAGTTCTTACACACATTTGACTTCAGTCATTCCTAACACGATCTGTTCAAGAGCTAGCCAAGAAATGCCAAACAATTGTTTTAACAAATTTGACTCAAATTCCGTAGTGATAAGCAAAAATTACAAGAGGGATAGCAGTGACTGGTTCGAAATGCGTAAGAATATGTTGACAGATTGACATTTTTGTATTGTGGTAAAAAGAAGAGATAACAGCAGTAAAGCCAACTTAGTAAAAAATATTTTGTACAAATAAAATATTTGCAATTTAAAATCAGTTGCGCATGGAATCTAAAATGAACAACTGGCTTTGCAACAACTGGCGAAGCAAGGAAATGTAACAATCGAGCTTTGTGGATTATTCGATTATTGGTGCCACGCCAGATGGATTAATAGGTCCAAACACGATTGTGGAAATTTAATGTTCTAAAGTTGCCTATAAGAATGGCCTGGAGAATAGTATAAGAGCAAATAAAATACAAATATGGAAACATGATAAAAAAGTGAACTGACTAATCTAAAAAAATATTATAATTGTTATTACCAAATTCAGGGGCAACGCCACGTTACACGCAAACAAAAGTGTTTATTTGCTGTGTGGAGTGGCGAAAGTATACCACTAAAAATAGAAATTATAGAAAGAGATGATGTTTTCTGGGAGAAGCTTGTGGCGTTTTATATGAATTGGCAGTTGCCTGAAATTGTTGGTTCTCGTCAAGCTCAAGGGATGGCATTGCGAGATCACGGAGAGGAAAATGTTTCATCAGTGCTTGAAATTTCTACAATACCAAGCCGTAAAAGGAAAGTAAATGAAATTTCTACAATACCAAGCCGTAAAAGGAAAGTAAATGAAACTGTGCCTCGTGAACAACAGCAAATAATAAGTATTGAAGCCTTATCACCTCACACACTGCCTTTAACATTCGATGACAATAAAGAAAACCTGCCGGGTTGTAGCAGACAGCTAACTTTTGATGAGCTGTAAACTCTGTATTTCGTTAATAAATTATAAATGAATATAAATAAATATCTTTTAATAATTATTTTCTTTGAAACAACACATATTTGAAGCAAAAGAAATTTTTTATATTTTTCCATACAAACATGTATGACGAGAGCTAACGAAAAAGCAGTAACTCAAATTCTAATTCTATAATTTTCTAAGCGACATAGCAGTAACTCATGAATAAGGTATATCCACATATTTTTGATGTTTCATCTATTTTGAAAAATAATAATGGGTTGGGTTTCGAAACAAGTCGCCTGAATTTGAGGGTATTGGTAGTGTAGGGGGCTTAAGGTAGTTCGTTTTGATCCCCTAAAAGTAATTTTGGCTGCCGGAGTTGCGTCTAAATATTTTTAAACAATTTCCAAAATTTCGTAAATACTTCGGCAATTATGCAAAACGGAACATAGTTTTTATACTTTAGTACAGTTTTACAAATGTTATTTTTAGGTTTTATGTGAAAAACGTGAAACGAAACGCAAAACTGCCATCTTGGAATGATCATATTGACAGCTAATGTCAAATTTGTGCGTCATTGCTTTCGAGTGCCTTGGGTTAGGTGCGACTGTAATAAGTAAATAAATAGGTTATGTTAGGTTCTCTTTTGACCCTTAATCCGAAAATAGGAGCCCTTCGCAGGGTTCCGACAACCTTAGTTTATTAAACTAGTGTGAAGAATGTGGAAGTTGGCAGTGCCATACACACCGATGTTTGGAGATTTTTTTTTTCAGAGGAAACCAAGTATTTCCGGCAAGTGAAAATGGTGAGGGGGGTTTCAAGACCTCCCCTGCTCCCTCTCCAATCACTCACAACCCCTAAAAACGGCGACGTATTTCGAAACCTTTGCCATAATAATTATACCTATAATAACAATAAACATCCATAAATAAATAAAAGAAATCAACTTTTACTAAACTTCAATTATCTCAATTATCTCGTAACTCGCTTTAGTTGAGATACAGCTTTTACGCTTAGTAGAGCAGTATTGTGTTTTTAGGGTACCGTAGCCAAAAATTGTAAAGACGGAACCCTTATAGATTCGCAATGTCTGTCTGTCTGTCCGCCCGTATGTCACAGCCAATTTATTGCAAAACAGATTTGAAAACTGGCAGGAATGGAATTAGATGTAGGTATTCTATGATCTGCTTCACTATTTTTATACAAAAACAAAACAAACATAATAATGGCCTCTCCATATCTGGAACTGACTTAATTATTTTTATCATCTTACGGCACGTAGGTATTTACCTACTTTCGTCAACATTTAATATCTATAACGTCTAATGTAAACCAGTTTTGCTCATGGCTGCACTGAGAACAAAAATTGCGCTATGCCTATATTGTACAAACAGATTGATGTATGTAATATAAATTTTAATATCAGTATCTCAATTCAATATGCTAAAACGTTTTGCTTGCGATTTTGAAATATTGGAATACGGATGTCGCCAGAATACGGCCGCACGCGACGAGAATGAAGGGGGGCGCCCCGCAGTAGACGGAGCTAAGCTCCCTTCACCTCCCCTGCTTCACCCCCTCATTTACCAAAACAGTCGCTTAGGACAGCGCCTTAAAGCTCATCGTCTTGTGACTTTCCTAAAGGAAGAGTTTTGGACAAAGGGCGTTGTATATCGGCGTTTTCATGGGAGGTTACGAAATAACACACAGCCTAACTTAAACAATTTAAACAACGACACCTGTTTTATTTTAATACTATTAATATTTCTATTTTATGTATTTAACTCTATAAGGTTTATATCTGTATGGGTTATTATTACCTGAAATAAATGAATATTATTATTATTATTATAAAGCTGAAGAGTCTGTTTGTCTGATTAAACGCATTAATCTAGGGATCTACCAACTTGTTCATTTTGAATTTATTCATGTGTTGGATAGTCCATTTATGGAGGAAGGTTATATTACATCAAGCTATGAGGTTGCGGAGCGGTAGCCCTAAATAACGCGGGTGTAACCGCGGGCTCATCTAGTCCTTATTAACAATATATTGCATCTGTGCGCCCTATACAGATACAGCGTCTGAAACAAACTTACTGCATTATTGTCCACCTTAAACCTTACTTAGCGGGTTAGAGGTAATTGCGGTTTAATTTTAAAATACCAGTGTCTTGACTCTTACGCTAGACAGTAAAGGTCACAGTCCACCATACCTAACAAATGCGGTTTGGCTGGCTGCAGACATACATGAATGTTATAACTTTTAGGCGTACCTACGAATTTTCTTAAAATCGATGAATTTATTTCAAGTGGATTGTTGGATTTTGCGCCTCGTCTCTGGCATATATTGATTTTCTGTCTATTCGGCTCAATATCATTCAAAGGAGTGATTTTGCGTGCGAAGAATTTAGTCTTACTTACCTCACCTACCCCTTCATAGAGATGACTAATATAAAAGTTAGCTATGACTAATATGGATAAATGTGTAGGCCTGCATCGTAAGGGCGAGGTTCTAGCCGGGGTCTGTGGACTTATGCACCGACTTCAAGGGGTGGTCGTGGTACAATTTGGCATGCTAGTCTATCATCAAAGTATCACAGATTAAATTGTTTTTGCATTACTCGAAAATAAATAAGCTAGGTGACTACAGTTTGTAGGAACGAAAGCTAAAGAAAATGGCTCAAAGCGCTGTTTTTAGTGATCGTTCATTCCATCTACCTAATGGGCCTACCAATGAAAATAAATTATTATTATTTAATTCTTTTAATTCAGAATCTAGGGTTCGTTGGAATCAATGGTTATAAAATATTATGTATTCCTATTACAAACGTAACGTATGAATGAACGATATTGGGCCATTCCAAACTGCATGGGAAAGATTCTTTCTCGTTACACATAAATTATTTATTAGTTAACTAGTAACTACATATTTGTATTCTTTCGGTACAGTCGGTTTATTCTTCCACTGCTGAGATAATTTATCGTCTTCCACAATTTCTTCATCAACCAGTTGTCCACTCTTCTATGTTGTTGAATTCGCTCCCTACCATGCGCTCTAAGGTATTAGTTTGTTTCTCACCCCTCATGATCTATTATCTGAATGCTACTCGAGTCCGACACTCTACATTATTATTGACCATTAAATAACATAGTATAGTTTCTTAATAGATGTCAAATTAATTATATCTATGCGATACAGCCCTGATACAGAGAACACAATAACTTAGAGGTTGTTTCTAAAGTTCTGTTTCTAAAGTAAATAAGACAAGGGAACTGAAACGAAAATTGATATTCAAATCATTCATATTAGTTGGTTAATTAAATATAGTTAATAATCGGCTGATAAAGATACCTTATCTATGTACATTTATCTTAGAATGAACGTAATGGCAGTCACTAATTGCACGGCAGTAATTGTACGTCTCATTCACGTAACCTAGATACGTATAATAATCGTTACGGTACGATATGTCCTACTAGTCCTACTAGTATTATAAATGTCAAAGTTTGTGAAGATGTATGTATAGATGGATGGATGGATGTTTGTTACTCTTTCACGCAAAAACTACTTAATGGATTTGGATGAAACTTTACAGTAACATATTTTATATATCAGAATAACACATAGGCTACAATTTATAAAGATTTTGTATAATGTTGCCATACTACAAGGAAAAGTATCAACTAAGTCGGCAAAAATCTGTATTATCTTTATTTATTTGCTTGGGTCAAATTTAGTAATTGGAATTTTACCCCCTTCCTGATGATTGATCTGATATTTGGTATACACTCATATTGTCATCAAGATTAAGGGGCGGAACATATCTGACGGAAGATCCGTCGAACGTATCTTCGGTCGCGTATATTCCGTCAAATGAGTCGGTACACATCTGACGGAAAATGCGTCGAGCGTATCTGCACACATTTGCTAAAAGCGTGGCTATTATGCACACATATAAGTTTGTTCGTGCAGGGTCATACTCAGGGCAGCTCAATATTTTACTGTCATATTCTTTTACTTAATCATTTTTCGTGTTTCCTGATGTTATGTAGTCACTGAAGTCCGGTAGTTGTTTATATTGTCATTCGAGTTTGACTATTAAAAATATGTCGGACTTAAGAGATTTTTATAGTAGCCAACAAGCGTTATTTGAATATATTTCCTATATACATAGGTATGGAGGTTCAAAATTAAAAGACGATGATACGATTTGGTTACGGTTTTTAAGAAAATTTATACAAATGATATAGAAGGGGTTACAGTTGCAGCGCATGACACAAAATGTTGTCTATGTAGATATTTTAATACCTATATAAAGTTTGGAAATGAAAAGGCGTAGCCGTGGGATTTATTGCCTGTTCTTTCTCATGTTTCTAACTTCTACGCCTCTACGTCGCATTAACTGTAAATGTAGAATCTTTGGTAAAAGTGGATTTTGGTTACAAATCGTGTTCTTCATGTTTTATATTATATTTTTTTTTTGTTTAATAAGACAACTCCCGCACTAGGAACAAATCCTGTTTTTTTTTTTTTTTTTGGTATCGGGTTGGAAAATCCTCATGGAGTCCCTCCGCCCCGGGGGGGAAGGACGAAGGGGACTGTCAGACTCTTACTGACTAAAAACCAACCCGTGCTCCTCATGTACCCATGTGTCGGAGGGTAGGGTTTCACCAAAGCATTCCTCGCAACCCCCCGACGGGTATTGGCCCGCCAGATGGTCAGGCGGGCCCCGAACGAAACCCCCTTGGCGGCGGATGTAGGTGTTGGGCTCCGCCGCCAAAACACCCAGCGGCCGCAGAGGATAGGGAGGACGGCAACGCAACACCGCATCTCCTCTTCCTCTGCGGCCCCACCGCGACGCAACGATGGTGCGCCCCCATTTGGTCGCGGGAGATAGGGCGCGGGGCAACGCAACACCCACACGCCTCTCCTCCCGCGACCGCACCCGACTGCGAGGGACAGACAGAACTGTCCCCCGCACCCGCACCATGGGACGCATCCTACGCAGGCCTCTACCAAGCCCACGTGGAGCGTCCCCTCCCGGGATCCCGCTTAGCTTCACCGTGGGTGGCTTCTAACCCACGGTTACTGAGCCCCCCCACCACGACAAGGTGGAGATCCCACGGGGGGGACTAGGAACAAATCCTGTGTCGCAGGGGACTTAACAAACATACAACTAACGGACACAATGAACACTCAAACTCAGACAAATTCTCAGTGCTGGTTTTTAGGTATTTTTTAGAAAATATTATTAAAATCATAAATAATTCTGCCAGACTCATTACGACGGCAGTAATTCCCGTAGACCTTTAGAACCTTATACCTAAAAACTGGCCCACGATCCAGGCTAGCAAGTATGCGTACTCTCATAGCACATACTAACACTACATTATTCTACACATTTCGTTTCTGAAAAAATAAGTAAGGTCTGGCGGCCCTGGAATCTTACTCTACAACGCGTCACTCAAAATCACCGGTCTGGGAATGACATGGATATGGCATGTCCAATACCTACGAATTTAGCGTGCATACCTACGAAACGTTGGGCAATTTAAAATGGCTGCCATTTGGATTGTACTCCAGCATATAATCGACATCGATATGGAGCCGGTCAGAGGAAAATAATACATTTTTGTCGTAAGTTACTTTAGATAGTTTATATCTTTAGCCAGATTAGTTTATTTCATAATGCAAATGTGGGTGAACATGGCAAAGCGAAGGACGACCCTTGTATCAAACATGTAACAAAATATTCTCTGAGAGCCAATATCGATACTGTGTCGCTGAGAAAGTACCGGAAACACACAGCCTGAAGCAGGGCTTGTTTACCTGTTAATTTTTTAACCTAAATCAACGCAAGTACATGGGGAGCGTTTTATTAAGGTTTGACTCTACCTTAAAACCAAAAATACCGGTATCCTTAGAGAGCAAAATTATAAAGGTTTTGTATCAATAAACCGGATTACGGGGGTTTGCCCATCTTTCTTGGATGTCGCCGCTATCAAAATTTCGATACTTACGTCTAGTTCATCGCCGCGTCGTAGGTATCGTTCGCGGTTTTGGATTAAACCGGTTTATTTAGGTTTCTGAAGCGCTCTCATCGCCAATACATTCCGAACGAAATCTTTTATAAAAACCCTTAAAAATCACTATCATACCGGTATTTTTGAAACCGGTTTTAAGCCCTGGCCTGAAGCACTGATTCATCTGGTTTTTAGACATATATATGCACAAAAACAAAATTATTATGTTCGATATACAACGATTTCACAGCAGATGTACCACAAACCTTGGCAAAAAATATGGCCACAGTGGCACGAATGACATTTCTAATAAAATAAAGTCATGATTAACTGATTCAGTAAACTAGGGCTATCTCTTTTTTCTGACGCAGATATCCCTAAGACAAAACGAGACAACACTATGTTTGTGGCTTTATGTCGATTTCGTATATATGTGTATAAAAAAAATCATGGTGAAATGTGGGTGTAATATTACACCTCTGCCTACCCCTCCGGGGATACAGGCGTAAGTCTATAAAAAAAATATAATAATATACGTGTATAATGTAATTTTTAAAATATGGACTGTTTGCCCTCTCCATTTATATTCCTTACTCAGTGGTCAAAATTCACGTGGTGCGTGGTGCGCGCGACGTCGACGGATAATCCGTCAGTACGCTCGACGTTCTAACGGATCTTCGGTCAGGTGTGAAAGGTTGAACGTTTTTCTATACATTTGTATGTATTGGCGTTACGCGACGCATAAAACGCGACGGATCTTCCGTCAGATATGTTCCGCCCCTAAAAGATAATATTTAAATGATTGTAAATTCAAGATGGCCACCGATGCAAAATGGCGGATAACATATTACTTCACAACAACCTCAATATGGGAAACAAATGAAAGGCTTTGATTGGTAGAATGGAGCTCACTATGAAAAATCCAAGATGGCCGCTGCCACAAAATGGCGGCTTATTTATTTTCCACAAATACCTCAATATGGGTATCAAATAAAAGGGCTTGATTCGTAGAATAGAACTCGCTATGAAAAATCCAACATGGCTGTGGCCTCAAAATGGCGGATTACAAATTTTCCACGAATTACTCAATATGGGTATCGAATGAAAGGGTTTGATTGGTAAAATAGGGCTCACTATAAAAAATCCACGATGGCTGCCTCCACAAAATGGCGGATTACATATTTTCCACAAATACCTCAAATATGGGTATCAAATGAAAGGGCTTGATTGGTAGAATGAAGCGTACTGTGAAAAATCCAAGATGGCCGCCGCCACAAAATGGCGGATTACTTATTTTCCACAAATACCTCAATATGGGTATCAAATGAAAGGGTTTGATTGGTAGAATGGAGCTCACCATGAAAAATCCATGATGGCCGCTACCACAAAATGGTGGATTATTTGTTTTCCACAAATAACTCAATATGGGTATCGAATGAAAGGGCTTTACTGGTAGAATATGGCTCACTAAAACTCAAAAGCCAAGATGGCCGCCGACACAAAATGGCAGATTACTTATTTTCCACAAATACCTCAATATGGGTATCGAATGACAGGGCTTGATTCGTAGAAAACTATGAAAAAGAATGAGAAGTATCAACTTACAACAAAACTATAAACTTGAAAATAAAATTAACTAAATAAAAATGTTTTGGGCGTAGCGTATCCAGTAAAAATAATTTAAAAAAATCACTTGCCCAACGATTTTATATTTGTCTGATCAATACCCAAGATTGATGAGGAGATTGGTACGATCTGGTAGCTAGGACTTACCGAATTACTTTTATGCATTTAGTACATAACCTAACTACATCGTTTTTATTGTAATAAAACAGTATACTTAACATAAAAAAACATATTTATGTTTTTTACAATGCTCATTCTAGAGTAGTTATCAAATTGTTTTCAAAATTTATAGATTTATTGCCAGATCAGTATTTAATGTAGAACTTTGTCTTTTACAGTAAGTAGCATAGATTATACACTTATACGTAAGAAGTTTGGACGAATAATTTAAAAGTTATCACTTATCACGATATATTTGACCTAATCGCAGCGTCATTAAAAACGTTCTATGAGTTGGCGCGCTTAAGCGCAGCGGGGTGGAGGGACGGTCTGATATGTATTTTGTGGTAATGCTTTCAGTTTAGATTTTTGCTGCTGTTATATTCAGTAGGTATATACGCTCTTCATTACTTCAATAATATACCTACACACTTATCTTTACCTGAAGTTCGACGATTATTAAAACATAAAAAAATTTTAAGCATTATCTGTTTATATGTATGCTACACGGCTAATCTGCAGAGCCGTTTGTGATGAAATTTGACATGAATAGTCTGAAACCCAGGGAAGTACATAGGCTACCCTTTATTAAAATTTCATGCTGGCGAGCGAAGCCGCGGGCGAAAGCTAGTAGGATATAAACCTTTGTATATTCATGTAGGGTAGGTGTAGAATTATGTATACGCTTGTTAATTCCCGCACGTGTGTACATGGATGCATCCGCGCGTAAATATTAGCTAAGCTTTGTATTGCGGTCCTTGCAAAATTACGCTCATAATTAATTTTCTATATTATATGCACAACTAGAGGACGCCAGCAGCTACGCCTGCATTTTTTTTTAATTTATCTGTTTTGACCGATCCCGTGGGTATTTCGGGTAATCCCTTCTTAGTGCACCTCTACGGTCCCCAAGGAACATACATGCCAAATTTCAGCTTCCTGCGCCCAATAGATTTGGCTGTAGCTTGTCTGTCAGTCAGTCAGTAACGCAAGGATTTTATATATTAAGATGTGCTCTAGTGTGGCTTCTACGTAAAAACAATCGCCTTACCTTACTATCAGGAGCGCCGGGAAAAATTAACCTACGTTCTTGAAGTCCTCGTGCGTTCACGCTATGCTTTTTTAAAGCGCTAGTTAATTCTTAGAATGTAGCCCATATCATTTTGTGATGTTTAATGTGTTGAAGCACAATCGCGACGTTGAACATTATTTGAAAGACTGGGTGCTTAGTTTACTTTTCAAAAATCAATACTTTTAGGTAGTGCAGTTTATGTATGCTTGAAGTGATTTCAAATCGCAAAAGAAATATAAGGTAACTGCACCAGTGATGGACGGTTTAAGGTCGATGAAGTACGTATAAAATTTCCAAAAAAAAAGTTGCGGGCCGATTCTTGCAATAGCTGTAGATAAAGTTGGTTATGGTTTTTTAGCATCTAATAAGAGAATACTACATTCATTCTAGTAATTTCCATAAAAATAAAATTACGAATAAAATTGGCTTAAAATTATCCAGTAATGGACAAGTCATACACCAATGATTGACACCTAGTTATGGACAGTGTTCCGGTATTGGACACCTAGTGATAGACACTTGATAGATACAAATAAATAAAAATATTGTTTGTTTAGAAACAAATTTTATTTGCTGTTACGTATTCTAAAATAAAAGTTCTTATTAATCATAAAATAAAGTACTGTAAGAAAGATCTTGTTTGTAGTACCTACACTAATGGAATGAACCAGTGATGGACACCCCAGTAATGAACACGTCTGTCCATTACTGGTAAAAAGCTTTATAAAGTCACGGAAAAAAGATATTTCATTGACTTCGAGAAATAAATCTAGAATCGACTAAAATCTTTAAAAAAATGCCCTGCACTAGTAATCGACACAATGTCCATAACTAGGACATGTCATAATAACAGTTACTAGTCATGGACACAGCAAAAAAAAAACAAACCACGTTGTTGTTTGCAATACATTTAATTAAGATTGTTTGGAAAAGAGGTTAATTCAGCCACAAACTTATTATTTATTCATTATTACCTTAATTGAATTGTCAAAAAATACTCATCAGCAACATACCTCGCTATCAAACTCACTTAAAAAACGATATCACTGGTGACACGTGCTGTTTATCTTTCCACCAGTTTGAAACTGAACCACAGACATACATCAGCTGTCAATATTTTGACACTTTAATCCCTTTTCTCTGTGGTAAAATATTGCCAGGTAACAAAAGCGTTGTAGAATCCTTATTTTTTAGGACTCAATCAATAATGTTCATAACTGGTACGCTGTCCATTACCGGTGCACTTACCTTATTACAATCTTCAATCACATGCACATTCTTACAATCTTCTGACGTTTTATTATTTTTAATCTTAAAATTATTGTATCTACAATATCGAACATGCTTTGCAAATTTTAGCCCATTATACCTATTAAATATTTACTTCATATTTTCAGTATAAACGATTTTTAAATCATTCTTGAGAATATTCTGTATAGCATAAAAGCATTTCATTGTAAATTTCGAAATCTTATTTTCTTTTTCCGATTAGTCAATTTCAACAGAAAACATAGAAAGAACGAGATAAGAAAGAAACACACGAAATTAAATGTGTAATACCAAGATAAAAAGTAAAACAGTGACAATCCGTAGTCTCTCAACTATCCTTTGGGGAACTGGCGTAAAGTGTGTTCTGTGTAAACATAACTGTTTAACTGCACAAGCTCTATATTCGTTTTTGTTACATATTACTACGTAACAGGAAAAGCCTGCCTGATATATAACCTCAGACCGCTCAAAGCATATCTTCTACTTGAAGCAGTGGCGGGTTTATTTTCTTGTCGTATGGTTCACGTAACGGTTCAGGGCTTAAATTTGATAGAAATATTATACTGGCAAATGCAGTTTATTTTCTTATGAAATACTTTAAATAAATAAAAAAATATCGATTATAAGAAAATATACAAAGCGTCACTTCCCTTTTTTTATTCTAGGGCTATTTCTGTCGTAAGAGGCGACTAGGGAAAAATACATGAAGCAAATATTGGGAAAATCAAACCCTAGATATACCAGTCCTACTCCTAAGCTAGTGTGGCATAGTTATCCAAATCCTCCTGTTGACTCACAATGCTATTCTGACTCAAAAGAGTGGATTGTAAAAGGCTGTACCATGATGATATAAAATCCTTAACGGAAATGATCAGTCAAATATGACTCGCAATTGATGTTTTTTTTATTTTTCGGCACAGGTTACGTCGCGGCTTCAGACATCGAGGTGTGATGGTGCTTCCCCGTCAAACGTGTGGACTCTTCACTCACACACTTCTGTTAGAGCGGTACCCGGGCGGCCGGCACCGACTCGACCGCTCCATACAAGGCGGCGAGCTCTTCCAGACGGTCATCAATAACCCCGTGAGTGAAAACATTATGTGTTTATTCTAATATCAAGCTTGCTTCTAATATAAGCTTGTCTCACTTGACGGCACGATGTTGGTTCATATATTTCCAAAAATATTCCATCCTTTATTCGGTTATGAAATTATGCCGTAACTCGTTTTTGGATTGTTTGCTTGGATGGCGGCAATTTGAATTCATGTAAAAACGCTAATGTTGATCGTGAGGTGCCTTTAGCATCGCTGAAATATGCCAAAATACATTTCATACTACACTTCCGAGATATAAAGTCGTAAGGGTATATTGTGAAATGTAAATATAAATTGACGCGCTAATAAAACTACGTTGTTGTTATCGATGAAGCCCTGCAGCACTCGACGCGGTACGTACGTAGGTACTCGTATTCGCGGCGTATTATTCTTTGTTGACAAAATTAATTGAACGCTGTAATTATTATTATTATCTATCCAATACGGATATATTTTCAGCTGATATCATAAATTATTTGGTTAATAAATATTGATTTTGCTGTTCAAGCGTATTTACATTTAAATGCCAATGAGAACGTTTAAAACATAATACATCCGTCAGTACATCCACATGAAATCAATAATATCCAGTTGATGATTTGAATTTTCAAGATTACTTTTAATTACGATAGGAATCAAATGTTCCGTCTCGCACATTTAGTAACTGAGATGCAATTAATTGTTTCGTTACCGCGGGCTTTTGAGGATATTCTACATTAGATAGCCCACCTTATTTTTTTAGTTGGTTTTAAAAAAGTCCAGCGACCGAACTAGTAATAAATCGTATTCCACAGGCACCTTTAAAACATTTTAACTACGGACACAAAGCACACCCTGCGTGCCCAATTTTCAGCTGTCCATCACTATAATACATCTGTGCATGACGTAAAAACGTCACTGCATTTTGATCCACTACGATGCTATAATACTATACTATATTTTCAACGGACTGATAGTCTTGAGGCTAGTGAAGTTTGATTCCCACTCAAGAAAAATCGTTGTGATGCGCACGATGATTTGTTCTGTGTCTAAAAATAATTTATAAGTATTTAATACTAGACTTCGACCGCGTCTCCACTCGCGTGGCAGTCTGTCATCGCGGTAAAAGGCGTATGCCATTCCCCAGCGTTTTAATTATCTCCACACGCAGAAATCATACCACAACATCGCTTGGTTGCGACACTTGCGACAAGAACGAAGGACTAATAAAAATCATATTTACATATGTATAATATTAGTTCGGATGAATGTATATAACAATATACATTATATATTTATCAGTTATCTGGTTGCCATAGTACAAGCTCTGCTTAGTTCGGGATCATTTGACCCCGTGTGATATTGTTGTCCCATGATATCGTTTTTCGTTTTCTTTTCACGGGTATTATTCGAATTTGTTGGAACAAATTGCAAAAATATCCGTTAAATATAGTTTTCATTATTTTTCTATTAACAATTTGTTATTCGTGTGCAGATCAACGTGTTCATGACGCACATGTCGAACTACGGCAACGACCGCCTGGCGCTGTACACGTTCGAGTCGGTGGTGAAGTTCCTCCGGTGTTGGACGAACGTTAGACTGGCGTCCGCGCCGCCGCTTGCGCTCGCCGACAAGTACTTCCAGCTGAGGCCTGATGAACTGAACCCATTGTGGGGGGTGAGTATTTAAGAGCATTTATAGTTACACCTCACGGCTTTCTACATACACTTCAAAGTCTACTGTTTTCCAAACCCATACACCAATATGAATTAAACTTGTTTCGTATAAATACAATACTGAGCTTTAGGGAATGTTTTGAGAACATATACAAAAAAGATTTTTAGAATGAATAGTGAAGGTTTTTTTGGTTGCCGTAAAACTAATTATGTATAGGCTTCTGTCTTGTATAAAACATTTTCAAAGAAGTATTCGCAATACATTCCTGCTCTTAAGAATAACGAGAGTTCGGATAAGTGAGTGAACTTCCAAACTATTTTATTTTAGTATCTACCTTTTTAAATCTTTTGAATAGTAACTCCCCGTGTAGTGTAGTATTATGATTCGAAAGTGTCACTACTTTTCATTCAGCGAGTGTCGTAAAAGGCGACTGAGGAGAATACAGGATGCAAATGGTATCTTTGGGAAAGACAGTATACTCGATATTATACCTTATACCAACCGGTCTGAAGAGAGTCGTGTAGCAGGCCAAATCCACCTATTGATACACAATGCTACTGTGGCACCATTAGGCACAATTAGGAGAGGAAAACCTATATCCAGCAGTGGACTACGAAATACTGTATGATGAATAGTTGCCATACAAAAAATTAAGCTGCATATACACCACTATTTTTTAATTAGTACAAAAAATTTAACGGGGCACTAAGTATCTTTAACTGATCATATTTATGTAATTAAAAAATAAAAACACTAAGTCCCAAAACTAACTCAAAAGTGTCCACAAAAATACGTAATAATTGGTTAATGCATAACTAATACTATGACCGAGTCGCGTACTATAAGTAAAAATAGTAGCAAACTACTCCATTGATAAATTCCCCCCTGTCCCTTTGCGCCCGCGCCGCGTCCGATGCGACAAACAGTGCTAAATTGCTAGCGGAACCGAGCGCCTCTATGTTTCCGTCGCAACAGATAATTGTTTGTTTACGTTTGCCCAACGCAATGGCTTAACAGTTCACATCACGGGAGTATGTAGCTACGCGTACTTTTTGTGTGGAGGAATCCCAAGTGCAGCTGTGTACCCATGGACTTATTTTTGTGAGTGTACAAAAGTGAGCCGGCTAGTATCGAACAATTAAAACAGCGCATATTGGACCCTTTTGACGAAGTGAAAAGACTGTGATCTGTGTATTGACAACGTTGGTGGACATTTCGAAGGACAATGGAAATACTTGTAAGTTTAGTAAATAATACCTACTTAAGTAAATAATTATTTGAGGCGGACGGCTCAAAATCGGTCTGTGTGGAGAACCTTGAGGGAGGCCTATGTCCAGCAGTGGTCGCCTCTAGGCTGACATGATGATAATAAAATAATATTTGTAAATAGCAGATGATTCTAACTTCATACATACGCCAAAATTACTCTTTTCTTTTATTACAGAATAGCTTCTTTTATTTTGATATGTGTTTGCTTTCTAATTACATACCTCCGTATTTAATTACTTGTATCTGCCGTGTGGTTGACGGCATAGAATACAAGTGTCACCACCGCCTAATCTTCCCGTGGGTGGCGTAAGAGGCGACTAAGGGATAACACGGTGCAAATACCATCTTTGCGTAGAGACGGAAAACTCGACACCAAACCCTATACGACTGCCTCGTTGGTCTCGCGGCATAAATGTGCGCTTGGGATCGGGAGGTCCCGGGTTCGATTCCTGGGTCGGGCAGTGTTATTGGGTTTTTCTGTCACGAAATTCTCAGTAGCAGCACGGAGTCTGGAAATGTGCCCGGTACGGCAATAGGCTCGCCCCTAATTTCGTGGGACTAAAGTATATCTGGCGAAAAGTGGGTGTAGAAATACACCTCTGCCTACCCCTTCGGGGATAAAAGGCGTGACGATATGTATCTTTGTTAATTACTTGTACAACGGTAAATTTTGCCGGTCCTAAGCACGGATAAACTATGAAGCAGAGGGTAGAATTAAAAAAACTAAAAAGTAACTACCTACACTGATTCTTTTGCTTTATTTTATTGTCTAAGGCTACCTACATTATAAGTGCGACGGAAAGAATGTGTAAGAGTAGGACGGAAAGTAAGTACTATCAATGAAGTAGTGAATGGATTGTAAAATATGTCTATGATTTAGGTGAGATTTTCTACAAAAAACAAATGATTATAACTTTGCTATTTATAGATATTATGAAATTCTTATGTCACATATATGAAAATAATGTCTTCGCTAATATGTCCTTAAAGTTTTTGTACTAATTAAAAAATAGTGGTGTATATCGTTTACGACAAAAAGAATATGTGCCCTTAACTGTTTTGTTTTACCCAATTTATATTAATAGTCAGCGTCAGAAGGTGCAAACCAAGACCACTGTTAAATTGGATATGAAAAATGATAAAGCTTAGATGTTTGAGTACTTACTAAGACATTTTAGACATGGAATAGCACCCAAGAATTTTATGACGGAATAGCACCCAAGAATTTTATGACGGAATAGCACCCAAGAATTTTATGTCTTTAAAAGTCAAGTATAGTCAAAATATGTTTTACATTAAGTATGAATAAAATATGCCGATTAAGAACTTCTACATCAGAATTAAGAAGCGTACGAGAGTTACAAACATATTTATCAGCCTAAATTCAATAATTATAATCTTTCTAATAACCTGATATTTTTACCTAAGGTGATGTGGAAAACAAGAACAGGCTTGTAAGCTCTCAACAAATACAAATAATAGCTATACCAGCTCTGGTGATTTACGGCGACAAGTGAAATTGCTTTCTGTCCCGCTATCCCTAGCTGTTGCTTTACATTTTTAAGCAGTTCTTAACGGTTTCCAACGCAATTTGTATTTTATTTTATTGCTCTGAAGACATATTTGTGAAAAGAATCCAGCAGATACTCACTTTAAGTTGAAGTGGTGCTTTTGCCTCATTATTCCTTTCGCATAATTTTGCGCTCGTTATAATTCTATTATTATAAATATCGGGTCTTGCAAAGTACTACTGGTCCTTTCTATAAAGCATTCTTAGTTAGCTGGGTGTGATAATACGCTTGGTTTACCTTTATTATTGGTTTTAACTCCACCCGTCGGACTCCTGTCATATGGTACATGCACTAGATCGTATTCTAGATCTATTATAGGCGTTGATGGACCAATCTTAATTTTTGGATCTAAGCTGGCTCTCGCGCAAGAAGCTGAAATTTGGCATGTATGGGGACCGTAGGGGTGCACTAAGAAGGGACTGCCCGAAGTCTTACGGGATCGGGCAAAACGGTAAATTAAAAAAATGTGCTGTCGTAGCTGTGGGCATCCTCTGGTTTTTCCATAAAGGTCTTGCTATCAAAATGTAAAATGTGTTTCATAATTTGCACTAAATTTGATAATAATCAATAAGAACAACAGTTCAACATTATTTACAAAGCTTTTAACAATTCCTAAAAGCTAACAACAAATTGCCTCAATATTTTATATTAGTTCTGGTTAATGGTTGTTGCTGATATACAGATATAAAAAGATAACGTTTCGAATAATGTATCGTAATTGATCACCGACATTTAGTATTTATGGTGGCTAGTGCCGCCGTGTCCTGTCCTTTATTGTACTCATTATTCGCCTGCTTTGTACCAGCTATCTTTAGCCGTACGTTTGTCAGCAGGCAATCTATTTTCCGACGTGGCGAGGTCTTTCGCTTAAGTGATGTCGTAGTAAAGTCGACATTATTCGACAAACTTAGTATTTTAAATTGATTTCTAAGTAATCTTAAAGTGGGTAATACAAGCCACGATACAGATTCAAAAATGTATTTCATAAATCGTGCATAGATCAATAACAGAGCAAAGAGTCCCTATTTATAGCATAGAGTCTAAAAAGAGGTATTCTATGAAAGAGAATCACAAGGTTAATTGGGTAAGCAGGCTTAGGAGCTTTAGATAAAAATCTTACGGTTCCATGCACTAATCTGGTGGTTCTATATATAGGGAATCTTGTGTTTTTAATCATTGAGACCTTTGTATGCTAAGATTGTTTGGACACATGGAGAGGATGGATGACGAAAGACTGTCCAAGTAGTTATTTAAGTCAAAGTGTGAATGGGACAGGAGGAAGGGGAAGACCTAGACGGACGTTCTCTGACCAGATTGGAGACATTCTAAAAAAAGGACAGGTTAGAAGTACCCTTAACCGAATAGCATGCACGTGAAAGGACAATGGCAGATCTCCATACATCAAAATGTCTGAAATTAAATTGAAGCGTACAGTAATAAAAAAAATATCAAAAAAATTGGCGTAAGTAACAGAGTTTCTATATGATTTTATTTTCACTCAGGAAAGTTGGAAAAAGAAGATATCAGTGTTTGAATTTTAGTTAATAATGAACAATGCAGGTAAAAGGAAAGTTATTGTATGAAAGATAAACAATGTAGGTAGGTACGTTTGAATTATCAAATGACATATGTCAGATTGACATCAAAACGCGGAAATATTTTGTAGCATCTAACTGTCACAGCCAAAGACAAAAGCAGAGCTGCACATTTTAAATCGATTTTATGTGAAATCGATACAACATTAAAAAGATGCTGTGACGTTTTTATTTGATTTAAACGTTGTTTTGCTTCAAAAATATTAGCTTATTGATATAATGTTGATTAAATATTAAATAACTGCATTTTAAACCAAACCAACTCTATAAAGGTCGATCGTATCGATTACTTATTTAATAATCGATATGGATATAGCACTCACGTCTATTCCTGTCACACCATTGTCTATGGCAACAATCAAATAATAAAGTATTCGTAATCAATTGGAATGCTTTTTATCATCATAAAATACTCCAGCTTTAACGAGACAAAGTGAAAATATTAAAAATCGTAGAAAAAAAATCTATTTGTTTTGTTCATATGAAGTTTAAGGTCGCCACAACGAACCCAGACCAAATTCTGCCATTGTCCTTTGATGGGAGTAAATGAAGCAAGAGAGATATGTCAGGATCGTTGCAAATGGCGTTCCGTAGTCTTTGCCTACCCCTCCGGGAAACAGGCGTGAGTCTATGTGTGTATGTATGAAACTGATCTAAGTGATTGTGGTTTAGGCTCTAGATATTTCAATCGCTATTCACTTCACTGCCAACTCGTTCAGCTACATACATAGGTTGACTAATTTAGTGGTAACTTACTCCTATCGCCTTTATTGTTTTAGGAGTAAAAGTAAATTAGACTAAAAAACATTATTTCACATTCTGAAATGAACATGTTATTCCATTTTACAAAATAATAATATGTATTTCTTAACAAGACGAAACAAGTGTTGATGTCTTAATGCATGAACATGGAGTACCTAAGAGAGATGCGGGAGGTTAACGTCGCACATTACCCTACAAATTAACGAACGCGTCTAGCTTCTTAACCACAATTATGTAGACAAGGAAAATTCATATTCATCGTATTTTCCATTGCGTCACAAGTAAAACAACGGAATTTTACGTAGCGCGGATCTTCCACTCCAGTGCCCGCCGACTCGAATCCTTCCATTGCTTTGACTTTGACAGTTGGAGTTCTTCTGAATCTATTAATCAGTGATTTTATTTAACAAACTTCGATAAAAGTCCTTTGACGCAAATAAAATAGACTGTTTCGCTTTGGAGTCGTCGACTGAGTAGTCATTGTAGTCGAATCAATTAACTTTCTCTAACAGTTTGACAGTTGCACACCCCATTTCCGCGTCACTACGTTCGGACCATAAAGTTGAAAGTATCCATCAAAATTGTCTATTTCCATTGTTGTTACAAGTAACGCTTTAACGTTATTTCATTTTCATTTAAAACAATTGACATGTTGACGGAAATGTTAAACATCCCCTAACATTTACATTTCAAATATTTAGGTAAATTCAAATGGTTATGATATTTCATTATGTTTGGTCGGGCATTCGGAGAGTATCACAATATGTGCTTTTGTTGGCAATTTGCGAACTAAAACTTTAATCGTAGAACTTTTAGAATCGTAGAACATAATAATATATTCAAGAACTATTGCTAACGGACGAACTAATGAGGTTGTCGCATCACGTATCCATCGTATATTGCGTCGAATAGGTATAGGTACCTACGTGTTGTTTTAACAGGTATTATATTCATTTAGTACCAAGCTTATGATGATGATGTACTCGAAACAACATAATCTACATTATTTCTAGGATTAATACTTGATTCGAAGTTACAGTGGGTGCGCACGTTACATATCTCTCAGGGAAACTTAGTTCAGCTGCTTAAGAAGTGGATATACGCCGCTGACCTTGCTCGTACTACTGGTTAGTTGTCCACGCGCGATTTGCGAGTATCGGTGACGTAAAAAAATCCTTAGAAAATAATAAGTGAAGTTATTTGCAAAAATAAGCTGAAGGTTCCCTTGGTGTTCTAATATATAAGAGGCTGATTCAATTTAAACAATCTTATAATTGATAGATTAGGAGAAAAAAGGTAATAACTACAAAAACAGAGGTGACTTTGCATATTTTATTCAGATATTTAAAATACTTTTTTTTAGGATTTGGTACCGAAGAGAAAATGCTTTATATGATGTAGATTAAGACATATATTTTTGGATTTTTTTTCTTTAACAATTACGTAGAAAAAGGTTTTAATTTACCCCTAATGACGCCCAATTCACAAATGTCCTGGCCTTAAGAATGCCGTTAAGAAGGTTCGTGTTCGGTTGACCGATGTCGATACGGCTAGATTGGTTTATTTAATTATCTTCATAGTGTATGTATGTCATATGACATAGTGTTACGGGGTAGAGTTGCTGATATCGAAAATATTTTTATATTGCAAAAACGGGCAGTTAGGGCTATTTACCAGTTAAAGACAAGAGTCTCACTCAAAGAAAAATTTAAAACTATTGGTATTCTTACTGTAGCGTCACAATATATTTATGCTAGCGTTATGCATGTAAGACTAAAATATAAATTCTTATAAAATGAATAGTGACATACACAATATCAATTCTAGAAATAGACATAAATAATGTGTTCCGTATTTTCGTATGCACAAAACGCCTAGCTCTTTTATTGGGCTTAGTATACGCATATGCAATAACCGACTTATATTTTAGACTTGCCGTTGAGTTCGTTTCAGGCAGAAGTTAAAAATAATCTTATAAACAAGGCATATTATAGTTTGAAGGATTATTTTAATGACAGGTGCGCTTGGAAGTAGTTTTTCGCTTTTGACTAGGTCAATAATTAAGTAGTTTTATTTTATAGTGTATTTAATTACTTACCATATTCTCATTTCATACTATATTTTGCATTCATGTTCCACACTTTCATTATAACTTTGCGGATTTGTAAAGTTTGGGTAACGCGTGGTCATGGGCTAACTAATAGATTGTCAATTGCTTTGGGTTCATATCCCGTTACTTTCTGCTACATGCACTTCCACCATAGTTCTGACCATGTTCGCGAGTTGCCTACATTAAAAAAGACGTAAGTGGATGCTCCTGTTTCACCATATTTACTTTGGGAGGCTTACCAAATGAACATAATTTTGTGCTTGAGTATGATATCAATAGTTTATTTTTACAAGTAGATGTCTTACAATGTGAAACAGTTGCTGCTCCGTACAAAAATAAAATGTACAACCATTAGGTATATTTGATTTAAAAGAGTGGCCAAGAGTTTTATTGCCCGTTCTTTCGCGTGGTTCTACCTAGTGCATTGCGAAAGTGGCAGTAAATGTAGAATCATTAAGAAAGTAACTTAAATTTTGACGTTCATAAGCGTCACGTTGTGGCTTAGATGAATAAAATGATTTTGACTTTGACTTAACTTTCAAACATGACGCGAATGATAAAGACAATATTAGGCGCCTAGTCACTTTCTACAACTATTGCCTTCTGTTGATGATGGAGCGAAAGCAATGGAGCTTGATGATGCTTGACCTAGGTTAACCTTTCAACGAAAGCGCCTCGAGACGTTTTCTCCAAGGAGCCTCGATATCACACCACTTACTCACAAGACGATACTCCTCTTGTAGTTAGATATTGTGGCTTTTTCACTAAAATAAGTACTTAGTGTTATTGATGAGGTGAATGCAGCCTACTTATTAAAAAGAATATTGGTTTTGGAACTGGTTTCATTACGTGACGTCACAAATTGACCTCCACATCGCAACATTAGAATATACCTATTGATTATATCATAGGTACACGAATGTCATGATACAACTTAAATACCCATGTAGATAGCAAACCAAAGCGAAACTGCTAAATCATAATTTTGCTGCGTAATACCAAGAAATTAATCAAAGTTTGCCAGTTTTGACACAAATAGTACCTACAATTTATGCGCGATCCATACCATCCTCTATGCACGAATAGTCTCATATATCGTTTCCCAAGGAGGCACGAACTCGCGGGAAACAATATGCATGCCGCGAGATTTAATATTTTATTAGCCTGCGAGATATGTGAAATATCACTGAAACACGACAAGGAAATTGAAAATACATACTTAATACATATTTTGTGCGATGGATCGTAAGAGTGGCTGCATTTTATTGCACAGATAAAACTACACTATATTGCATTCATTCGAAGATATGGCGCGCGAATATAAACACACCAATGGAGTCAGTCGTTTATTTTTATATAAAAGTGACCTTTCGTTATATGAAGGTTTGCATTAAAACGCTTTTCATTGCACCTCTTTTGTCCTAGTTGAGCGTTAAAAAGCAGAAACTGTGTACAGTTTCGTAGAAGCTTTCAGTAATGAATATGATATTTGTGATGAGCCTAGGTGTCCTATGTTAACTAAGTAGTTCGTTATTGAACGTACTTTATAACCTCATAAAGCTTGTTTGCAAATATAGGTTTACTTAGTTTAGTCATTAAGAACTTCATGATGAAGTTTTGTTAGATAAAGTACCTATAATTTTGGATCTGAATTGTTGTTATGTATATCATCCACACAAGTTGCTACGTATGAGCAGTAAAGGTCATCAACTACTTAAAATTCAATTGTATACAGAGTAAGGTGAATAAATATTTAGAGCGTAACATAACAAAGGGCAACCAAGAATGCAGTTTGCAGGTAGCATTATATTAAAATGATAGTGCTGTTATGCAGCCGTTGAACTGGCTGTATTGAAAGCAATCTCTGTCATAAACTTATTTCAAACAACGTAAAAATAAAGTATTGAATAAAATATAATAGCAAGTTGATGGTAAATCATTTAACTTGAATAATTTTACGGTAAATTGGTAAACGAGCTTAGACCTGTCTACGCAGGTGGCTACTACTTACATAGGCAATACCAACTTTTATTACAGTTAGTGCATTTCAGATCACAAATTAATAAACTATGTGACATAATATGAATTTAAATGATAATAATATGTCTTTTTATTTAAAAAAAATGGTATATTCCAACTTAAATAGGTTCTGATACTGCTAAAGTTTAAGTTTCTTAGTTGAACCGTAGACAATTGCTTTATCTCGTCCTAAGTGACTATGCTACACATAGGAGTTCTCAAGTCGTGGTATACCGGACACATTGACGTATAAGTATGTGATCAAAACCTGGACCTGAGCTTAGGAGACTAGGACTTTGTCTCAAGTGTCCTTGCTACATCAAAATCGATTGCAAATGGGTTTTCGAAATTCCAATTAAATGCATGATTCATGATCTTATCATCTCATCAAAACACATTAGAGACTTGTGTTAGAAAGATAGTAAAGTAGAAGGTGATATGTAAAATATATGGTGTATGTATACCACATGCGTAGTTCGCGCACCTTTATGGGTACTAAAAATAACACTGAATATAGCAGTACAATTTTAATGTTTGCAGCCTAGCAGAACAATATCAATGCGATATAAATATGTAAATAATGATGAATAATAAAGAAATAGTCGTCCGGCACTCACATTCGCTAAATGAAACGCAACGGTATTGATACTATTATCACATCGATATAATTCTATGAGAGGCTAGTATTATGGTGGACACACACCTATCCGAGCCGAACGCGTCGAACGAATCGAAGTCAAGGAGGCCTCGCACATTAGCAAGAATCGACCGCGCCGAAAGAATCGAGCGCATCGAACAAATGTTTTCCATTTCCTTTACGCCTGTCGCACTGCTATTGCATGTGAATTGTGATGGATCTTGACGAGGTTTTTATTTGTCAGTGCTTTATTAATGGAAGATGAAGAAACAATGCGGAAATAGTACTCGTGCGTTGCTCTGTCATACCCAACTGATAGCATGCGAGCGCATCGGACGAATCGACCGCACTAACCGCGCCGAATCTGATGACGTCATTAGAATTCTTCGAGGATTTCTGAGGTTCTTCCAGATTCGGATGATTCGATGCGGACAAGTGTGCGAGGTTTCATGAGATTTCATATAAAGAAATCTAAAATTCGTTTCGTTCGACGCGTTCGACGCGTTCGGCTCGGATAGGTGTGCGTCCACCTTTACTCCGTACGAGCCCGCCATTCATGCCGAGATATTAAACTGCAACGACCCTGTGAATCTTACACTGCAGATTTTTTAACAACTAATTGGAAACAGTATATTTCATTTTTATTAGAATATCCGGTTGTGTTGTAAAAAGTTAAGTCGTAAGTTTCAAAATGTGTTATACCGGTTTTCGTACAGTAAAGCTGTGTTAACATAGTGTGATTAGTACAAAAGATGTATACCTAGTTATTAGCTGTTGCGCATTATTAGCCTTTGAAGTGTAATGAAAGACTTCTCATTAAATATTATAAAACACTTTTATTTTGGAAGCCATGACACAAGTACCATAGCAAAACAGAGCTAGGTACAACAAATAAAATATACTTATGTTACTTTTCCTAACATTTCTGGTCGTACCGTAACCGTAAACCGTGACGGTACCGACTACTAACTCAGTAGTCGCTACGGTCCACAGGGTTATCGAGGTGATCTCCGACTCTTGAGTGCAAAGATATTTTTGAGTTGCTGCTGGTTGCGAAAGCTTCATGCTTGGTCTAGACTCTACAATAACAATTACAGAGATGTCTTTATACGTATGTACGTAGGTACTTTTGATCGTGAACATTCTGAAGACTATTTCTACAGTATAGCGATTCACATTAAATCCGAGTAATAGTTTCAGCTAATCTTGAGTAGTATTGTGTCTACGATGTTACTATATAGCATCTGAAATTCCCTGCTCATTGACAATGAAATTAAATGCTCTTTTGAGATACATCAGTGACGATAGCGCTTGCTCGATAGCCGAGATATCGGATACTCGAAACAAACATATTACGAAATTTACGGAAAATGAGTTCAGATAATATTAATATTTCAGCTTTTGAAATACCTACGAATGCTTAATCATACAGACTTTAGCAATCCACTGCTAGACAAAAGCCTCTACAAACCTGTCACAATAGCATTGAAAATCAATAGAAGGGTTGCTTTAGGGTTTGACGTCAAGTTTCCCGGCTCTTCCCAAAATACCTATTGACTCTTGTGCATTTGCCTTGGTCGCCTGTTACCACACACCCATGTAGGTAGCGTCACTGTCATGCTAATCTGTCGCCACACGGAAAGAAAACTAAAGTAAACAAATATTAATATTTTGTCGTAGAATCCGTGTGATGACGTCCGCCACCGTCGCATCTGGTCGAAGAGTAAGTGGTGCGGCACATTACCAAGAGTGCTCGTCATCGGGCCACAGAAGACCGGCAGCACGGCTTTGTACACGTTCCTTGCTATGCACCCGGCGCTGGTACCTAACCTACCGAGCCCCACTACCTATGAGGAGCTACAGTTCTTCAATAACAACAACTATCTCAAAGGATTGGATTGGTAAGTACATACATGATATTTATTTTAAAGTATGCATCTTTCAGTATATAGATTGGTGAACTCTATTGGAAATTATTCTGCTACGCTTTTATCAAGCCCGAGATTTCCTCTAACGTTTGACTGACGTTGACGCGGCGTGCACTCGACGTAGTCCAGCGAAGTGGGTCCGATCCCACTAAAATAGAGATAGCTGCTATCTCTCACGTTAGAGGGATCGGACTCATCGGACACTAAGTTAGACGTAAAAGGGGCTATACAACCACAATCTATCTTTAGCCTGCATATGTTTTGTGCGACTAGATGATTTTGAGCATTAAATATTTTGCTTTGCATTTATATCTTTATCATGATCAATGTTTTAGTCTTGTTTGAATTCTCTAATTTACTGCGCATCCAGTCAGCAGACTAAATTAAATTAATTTGGTCTCTTTTAAGGTCATACGCCAGTAACCTTTTAAAGAAATTAATATATATATACAAATACCTACTCGGTGGAACTGTATTCATTCATACATATATACCACCCACGCTGTCGGTAGGCGTAACGCGCCATGTTTTTAGCGCCCACATAATACACGCCGAAACTATTGTGTAACATTATTGAGTTAGGTTCTCTTAATAAGCTAATAACCCTTTATATGACGTGATACCGAAAACCAGGATCAGTCCCGATATACACTAGTATTTGTGTTAGCGAACCAGTGAAGTATGCTTATTATCCGTAAGTTTACTTACATAGAATTAAATGAAATAAATTTGAAATGCCATGCCCACTTCTCGCAGTGAAAGCCACAGCCAAACCACGCAACATATTTTGATGCAATTTGGTACTTAGTAAGCTTTATTACTAAGGAAAACCGCATATTTTTAATTCATCATTCAAGAGCTAAACGAAATTTCATGCGCATGAAACCACGAGCTCAGCAATGTTCAGTGTAAGGCGCGTACTTTTCTGACTTGAATTTTCACAAACAATTTAATTTGAAGAGTACATTAGTCACATAACACTACATCATCGAAAAGTGGAACAAATTACATACATACATACATACATAGACTCACGCCTGTTTCCCGGAGGGGTAGGCAGAGACTACGGAACGCCATTTGCAACGATCCTGACATACCTCACTTGCTTCACTCACTCCCATCAAGTTTCTCATGCATGCTCTTCTGTTAAGGGTACTTCTGACTTGTCCTTTTTTCAGGATGTCTCCAATCTGGTCAGAGAACGTTCTCCTAGGTCTTCCCCTTTGTCCTGTCCCATTCACACTAGCCTGATATATCTTCTTTGTCAGTCTATCGTCATCCATCCTCTCCATATGCCCAAACCATCTTAACATGCCTTTCTCAATGCTTGTCACTACATCTTCTTTTACCCCACACCACTCTCGTATCACACAATTCTTTACTCTGTCGGTCAAAGACACACCACACATACTTCTCAGTGCTCTCATTTCTACAGCATTTATTCTACTTACGTATGTACAGCCAAACGTGCCTTTTTGGACACGTTTTGACTGTTCATAAACGCCTTCAGAGCTCCATTCACACATTTACCTGCATTAACTCTCCTTTCAATATCTTCTTCATTCTTACCATCTCTTGTAAACAACGTACCTAAGTAAACAAACTCATTCACTTGTTCCACTCGCTGTCCATCGATCAAAACATTACAAGCCGTAACGCATTCCTCCTTTTCAAAAACCATAACTTTCGTTTTACTTACATTCACTTTCATTCCTTTCCTCTCTAACGCACCATGCATGATTGCTACCATCTCCTGCAACTCCTCCGCTGAAGATGCAAGTATTACCTGATCATTAGCATAAAGGAGGCATTTGACGAGTAACCCATTCATCCTTAATCCGCAGTCACTATGTTTTAAATCTTGCAAACAACTGTCCATGAAGAGGTTAAACAGCCACGGCGACGCTACACATCCCTGTCTAACACCTTTATCGATGGTAAACCAGTCAGTGTATGCCCCGTTTATCCTCACACAAGCTCTAGAATCCTCATAAAGGGATTTCAGAGCTCGAATGAGGCTGCTGTCCACCCCATTCATTGACAGCACCGACCACATTTCATTCCTCACCACTTTATCGTAAGCCTTTTCCAAATCCACGAATGCGCAGTAGACCTTTTGACCTTTGGCCAAAAATTTTCCGGCTATGCTTCGCAAGGAAAAAACCTGATCCGTGCATCCCATACCCTTTCGGAATCCCGCTTGTAGATCCCATATTTTCTTGTCGGTTACTTCCATAACTCTTTCAATAAGTACCTTTGCATACAATTTGCCAACAATGCTGAGAAGGCTAATGCCTCTATAGTTTTTGCAGTCTTGTTGCGAGCCTTTTCCTTTATAAAGAGGCACAACTACAGCTGTGGTCCAGTCATTAGGTACTCGGCCGGTGTTCCAACACAAGTTATATAACCGCTGCAACTGACCAACTATGATGCCCTGTCCAGCCTTCAGCATTTCGACTGTAATCCTATCATATCCTGCAGCCTTACCTACTTTCATACTTCCCAGTGCCTTCACGATCTCATCCACGCCAATAACGCTTTCATCATTGCTATCATTACAATTCACTTCAGCTATCGGTGTCTCTATCTCCGTTCTTTCGAATAAACTTTCAAAATACTCTTTCCATCTCTTCAGCACGCACAATTCACCATTTACTATACTTCCATTCTCGTCTCTGATGGATGTGTGTTCTGAAGATTGAGTTCTTCCTCGAACTGCACGAACGGATTTCCAGAAAAACTTAATGTTCCTCTGGAAATCGTCAGATAATCTGCTATCAAACTCATCTTTCTTTTCCTCTATTTTCCTTTTAACCATTTCTTTCACTATTCTTTTTGACCTAACAAACTCCTTTTTTGCTTCATCTATGTCTACACTCGTTGCTTTTCCCATTCTTTCATTTGCTCTGGTAGCCAACCAATCTGACCAAGCTTTCTTCTTCTCTGACACTGCTGATTGTACATCCTTATCCCACCATGTATTCTTAACCTTTCGTATTTTCCTTCTCTTGATCATACCACATACTTCGGACGCTACACATACTACCTCTTCTTTAAAGGCCTGCCATAATTCTTCCATATCATTTATGCCATCGAATCTCTCAAATCTTGCTATCAATCTTCGTTTATGCTCATCTTTCACATCTTTCTCTTGTAGATTTTCTACTTTTATTCTTTCCAAAACCCTATTTTCATTACGCTTTCGGTGTCGCCATCCTTTAAAGAGCCCACTTATCCGGCTCAACACCAAGAAGTGGTCTGTGTGGATGCCGATCCCTCGATATACTCTTGTATCCAACACATTCTTTCTCAATCGTTCATCTACTATCACAAAATCAATCATACTTCTTCTAACATTTTTCGCCTCTCGCGTATACATATGTATCCTTTTATGATCAAACATGGTGTTTGTCACACAAAGGCTCCACTCCAAACTAATCTCAAGCAGTGCTTTTCCATTTTCGTTCACACTCTCATCACCAAATGCACCTAACACCCTTTCAAATCCATCTCGCTTTACTCCCACCCATCCATTGAAATCCCCTAACAAGATCAATCTTTCATTATCCTTGCAGTTCCTCAAAATCTCTCTTAAACTCTCCCAAAACTCCTGCCTTTCGTCTTGCTCATGTTGTGACATACCCGTAACTATATTGACCGGGGCGTACACCCCCACAATAAAGAGACGAGTAAGTCTTACTTTCATTCTCATCCACAGTAGCCTAGCATTTACACATTCAAACTCTTTTACGCACTCATTCATTCGCGCAGACAGTACTACACCAACTCCCTTACAGGCTCTGGTGGTACTATCTACCCCAGACCAATACACCGTATATGCACCATGCTTGGTGGTGTCACACCCTTTTCTTTTTGTTTCATTCACACAAAGAACATCAATCTTTCTATCATCCATCATCTGACATACTTCATCCAATTTGCCGTTCATTCCTCCACCAACATTCAATGTTGCAAACCTGCTTTCCGTAGGCCGCTTTTCGCCCTCGCGGGAAACGAGACGTGACGGGTTGCGAACCGCGTCGCCGCCGTATGGAGAAGAATAAGTTTTTGTTCCCATAGCGTTCCCACGAGATTTAGGGATCTAGACGGTCCATCCCCGCAGAGCCCTTTACGGGGGTAAGGCGGAATATCAGCTGTGCCCTGTGACCACCAACACAGGCACCCTCCGTTTACGATCAGCTTGCCCTCTGGCCACGAATCCCTCGGCACGGGTCGGTTCACACCTTAGATCGGGGTTTTGTTTCGGGTATGCTCCCTGAAAGTTGGTTTAAATTCGGAGTTTTCCTTCTCCTAGACAGGTTGCCAACCAAGGCTAACGAGGCCCATCTCCCCGATGGAACAAATTACCCGCGACGAATTTCACTTTTGCCTTCTATTTGCATAACTAAAAAGGTTTTCAGGAAAATACATTTAAAAAACAAGATACGTATCTGTGGTGCTCGGTTAATTATACTATTTACTTTATGCTTTGTACGTGTTTTTCATTTTGTCGACTTGTATTATATAACTTACCTATTTAAGTATGCTGTACCTAACTGTTACAGAGACCACGTATATTTTAAGTGGCGTGACATGTAACATCTCATTAGTATAACGGCCGCGCTATGCCTAAATTAAAGTATTAAATTCAGTTCATTTAAGTTGAAATACCTACAACTCAGCGGTGAATTCCAGAGTAACTATTAATTACGTTCACGTAATTATTTATAATCACCGCACGACCTCGAACTGCTCTGTGAAATAAATAGTGGCAAAATGAAAAGTTTGGTTCGCAAGACATTCCTGCTGTAGTGCCAATTATGTTCGTTGTCCGAGCGCCCAATATAGCTGTGTAGTGCCCGTGTACCTTTCGCAAAATCAATAGCCATTAAAGTTTTAATAAAATTCAAGCATGTTATGTGGGGTTTTAGTAACGCATTTGCAGTATACGTTTCCGACTTGTAGCAACTTTGTTGTGCTACATCGGTAAACAGTAGTTTATGCCTTTGAAGGCAGTAATCGTGATCGAACGGCAGACGGCAGTAAACCGACTGCAACATCGTACTGCAAATACCGGGGCTCTCGATCTTTATCCAATACGCTTTTTACTTCACAATGTTATTGTACCGTTTTATTTTCGTGATTTTTGCCTCACGAGAAAAGGTCTCTTTCCTCAACACGATAACGTTGAAATTCAAGATGTAATAAAGGAAGTGTTCTCCTTCAAATTGATTAAACATTTACCTTTTTAATCCTACGGCGTACCCTATGATGCTGTTTTATGCGCTTATTACATCGCTTACTTTTGTAAACTGCCAGTGTTTATCCTTTAATCCGTAAAAAAAATTTGTTCATACTTTTAACGGTTACAAAAACAGTGTTCTCATAATAATCTTGAGTTTAATATTTCAAAGCCTTCTTTAAACTTAAAACTTATTACGTAAAGCTTTGTCAAAATTAATTGAATAACTAGCGTAATCTAATATTATTAAGTAGTAGTAGTGCGGGTTTCAGAGCTTTGAAACATGCCAGCGGAGCACTGAGCGTCGGGATAACTTCCGTGAAGATGAATTTGAACGCTCTCTACAAGCGGACTTGGAAAATATTGTCCACAGACTGCTTTAATGCTTTCAGCGAATGCTTTTAATGTGAATATAATGGCGGGGTTTTTGAGGAATATTCGTGTTCCCTTTGTCATGTTTTAAAGTTTCGAACGACAAGCGTAGCCGTTCGTAGCACATTGTTATAGTTTGACGTCATTTGTCTGAAGTAATCTCGATTGGAAATCGAGTGTACTACATTGTCACTTAGGAGAACAAATTACGAGCTACGTATTTGAAAATTGCGATGTTGCTAGTATACGCATTAGCATAGACACCTGTACAATAATGAATGTGCACCTGCTACATAAATCAACAACATCCACATTTTAATTCGCTTCTTTTCCCCGAGATCATGCATAAGTAGAGAGTGGCAGAAAACTCATGTATTGCAAATGTAGATGCTAGACCGTGGCGGGCTTATACCACGCACGTAGGTAACCTTGCTAGGCGCACGTGGTCTGTTAACTGCGATGTTTTATCTGTGCCTGAGGCTAATCTATGCATAGACTGCGTTCTGATTATGTACATTCAATGTTTTGATGACTAGCCGTAGCGGGACTTGGTATTTCATATTGGTACGCTGAGGATAAAGATTGTTTGTCTCTGATTATTATGCCGATGGTCGTAGATTCGATTATCCCCTAGGACAAATGCTAAAGTTTCGTTCGGAAAGTAAAGGTTCAGATAGGAACATTTGTAATTTTGTGGATAACGATGTGTTTTCGCCGAATTTCGACATTGCCATCTCGGATCTTTGCCACTCACTTCACCATATTAGACAAATGGGCGCCTAAAAGCAGTTTATCACAATATATCCTTTCCGATTAATTTTACGATACACATTTATATACGAACTAAATTAAACTAGAGAAAATTTACTGCAATTTATGGCTAACATACTTTATTGTATGATCGATAGTTTTAGATTGCAAAGTTGGACGGCAAAAGTTTGAAATTCGGCAAATGTTAATCTATAAAGTTACCAGTTCGCAAAACTCCCGGCAACTTTCATGGTAAAACGACCACATAATTCTACTTACTAAACAATAAAATTAGTCGACTAGTAATGTATAAAATTACTAATATGGGTCGTCATTTTGAAAGAACTTTACGCTTTTAAACTAGCATGATTACGTAAAAATAAGACTTTCGACACTCGCCACTACACTCACTCGAATACTCAGAAAATACAACTACCTATAGATTCGCACTGCCCGAAAGCCTTATTTAAAAATACTCTTTTTGTCCTAAAGGTACCTGAATTTCTTCCCTCCGAACATGAGCAACAACAGTCAGATAACGTTCGAGAAGTCTGCGACGTACTTCGACGGAGACCTCGTGCCGCGGCGAGCGCACGCTCTAGTACCCAACTCGAAAATCATCGCCATACTCATATCACCGTCTAAAAGGTAAGCACTTACTTTTTCTTATTTAGTACAGGTAAAAAGTATACTGAACTGAGCTACTACGGTAAGGACAGGTCTTTACCGCAAAACCTATTTTATAAAAGTACTAGAGGATGCCCCTTTTACGTGGGGCTTAAAAATTTATGGCGAAATGTGGGTGTAATATATACACCACTGCGGGGATACAGGCGTGAAATTATAAATAAATAAATTAAATAAATAAACAAGAGGATGCCCGCAAGCACGCCCGCATATATTTTAAAATAAAACCTGTTCAACCGATGTCATGGGAATTTCGGTAAATCGATCCCTTCTTGGTGCACGCCTACGGACCCCAAGGATGATACATGCCAAATTTCAGCTTCTTGCGCCAAATAGTTTCGGATGTGCGTTGGCTGTCAGGCAGCCAGCAATGCAAGATTTTTTTTAAATAATTTATATCTACAACAATCTGTCACCATTTCTTTCTTTTTATTAAACTAATTTTGTTTATATATAGATTGTGATCTTTCTAAGAAGTTTAGACATAATATATATTGTTATCCGTACCTATGGTGATAAGACTGAAACTGCTCCAAGTGCCTAAAATGTGCTTTATAAACAATTTACTTTCCGACTCAGTATAATTGAAAGTTATTGTTTATATACACTGCTAAAATAAAAATACGCTCTTTACTTAGTAACATAGCCCTGCTAGATGCTCCTATTTAAATCGAATACTATACTAGGTATACAAATCTGAACTTTTTATCCCAACAGAATCGCATAAAATCACTTTTCCTAAAACACAACTACTATTTGACGGGAACAGAATGGAATAAATATATTTTATTGACACGATGTCAAAATATTTGAGCATGCCACAGAACCTAGTCTGTGGAGCACACTCACGCGGCATATCGCCTGTCATATAAATATCGAAACAACCGGCGTCGAAGGCTTTTTGTGAAATGTAACTTTTAGTTTAAACATCTGTAACTTGCAAACATTTTGTATTATGTATATGAAAGTTTATCTACGTATATTTATAATTGTTTACGATCAAAGGCATTTTGCTAAAACGTATAAACGCTAACATTTATTGAAACCGGCCGTAGTTAATATCCGCTGTTGATCATAAAACGCCGAGTCAGTAGAAGACGCTGTCTTGTAACTAATCAACCAGATTTATGATTTTAATTCGCTTACATTCCGCCCCTTTACATTTTCGCGAAGCTTCTCTACGACCCCCTCGGGAACTGATAGTTATATGAATTATAGAGTTAGTGTGCGCGCAAAAGCATTTGTGTAAGTACTTGTTAATGTTGTCCTACTCATCTAAGCGAAAACGAGTCCCGAAATACTCAGTAAAATAAATTTTACTTCATAAATAGCAGGAGATGCTTCTTAAAGTCCATTACGGCGCTTTAATAGCCTATAATATCGTAATAACGCATTAAACAGTCAAAGATGGCTATCGTATATCAACAAAATATATACTAATTATGGCAATTATTTTGAGGACTTTTGCTATCTCACTTATTTCTATCACCATCTAGATAAAGGCGCGCCATATAATCTTTATTGAGTATTCCTAGAACTCTTATTGACTACGGCACCAAGTTAACTTTGTTATCAGAACAATTTGAACACGTAACTACTAATATAAGTTAAAATGACTTTTCTTGTTCTTAATTAATATTCCTTTTATTCAGTCTTGAAGCTATAATGCTATTAGGCCTAGATGGTCAAATCACGCAATACGATGAGCAACTAACATTTTATATTAAAGATATTTAATAAAAAAGGTTAGTCCTCTTACTCAAGTTATTAATTCAAAATATTACCTTTTGCAACATAATTAAATTAATTACGTTAATTACGTTGTCGAATTTATGTTATACCAAAGAGCTCAGATATTTACATAGAGGCGCATTTCTTATGGGCGCTCTGAAGACAAACTTTCTGTAACCCAAATTGCCGCTTGGCGGCGTGGCAGTCGCACTGTGACAGCTGTCTCTACGAGAGCAAGAGAGACGAACGTTCCTCCTGTGTATCTTAACTACGAGAGCAAGACAGACGGAGAACGACACCAGCGCCGCCAACGGCGCCAACTACGAACTAAACTGGAGACAGGCTCCACTTGGAATCGGCACACGAAATCCTTAAGAACTGCGCTTTTATGTAAATGTGTATTCATTGGTTACTTACTACACCTAAAATTGTTTTGACGGTTTGACAGCCTTCAAGTCGATTTAGAGTTTCTCTATGAGCGCTACTAGACAGACAGAGACGGTGACTAAAACACTATAGTGAATCTCATAACTTTGCGCTACATTTCAGCCACTTTTTCGTAATATCTTGAATAATATTTTACCTTTTAACCTGGCTAGGCCTAAATATCTTGCATACAGCGCGAAAGATTATACTTATCCGCCTACTAAGAGAAATGCAATCGCAAACGCCACCACGGGCGTAATCGTAGACGCCAACACGGCCACCATCGCAGGCGCCATCTCGGCACGCGACTCGACTTCAAAATACATCGCCTGTCTTATACGTTACTAGTAGTAACATTCTTATCAAGAATATTCAAATGGTTTTATTCCACTTAAGTGCCAAGTCGAGTCTTTATATTAATTAATCTAGAAGTCGTCCTAAATAAAAGTGTTGCTATTTGAACACGCCATTTGATGAATGCCTCTGGTTTAATTGGAGCATACTTGAATGTAGGGCTATTTATGACAATAGTTAATGTGTTTTATTGTGTGCCGGGGGAGTGGGGCGTGTAAAAATAGACGTACATAAAATTAATAGTCACATGTGCTTACGCACTGTTGTGAATGAAATCGACATGTGTTTGTTTTAGTAACGGCAAAAAGTGACCTAGTTAATGAAAGGATGAAATGCCATACGAACTTCAGCACAACTTGTTTGAACTAACTTTGGACGCCCAGTCGAGTTCATTATTATACTTATTGGGGTTTTCAGGATTCAGAATTGTATGAACGTCAAAAAGTTCATAAAATGTCCCAACTTTAAGCATTATTAAATTGTGATCAATATTTAGATTCATAACTTTGTTACTGCTTCTACTCTATTAAATGTATAGGTACAGCCAAAGGCACATTATAGTATGAACATATTATCTGAACGGTCGGTGTAGGATTTTGCAATCTTACTATATAAAATCCTTGCGTTACTGACTGACAGACACGCTACAGCCGAAACTATTGGGCGCAGGAAGCTGAAATTTGGCATGTATGTTTCTTGGGGACCGTAGGGGTGCACTAAGGAGGGATTTCCCGAAATTCCCACGGGATCGGCCAAAACGGGTAAATTTAAAAAAAATGCAGGCGTAGCTGCTGGCGTCCTCTAGTTATGTATAAGTTCAAAGTTGGCCTAAGAAAACAATCAACTGAGAACACTAGGACAAAGACATACACCATACATGCGGAGGGACCCCCTGCGCGACCACAACCGTTGCAAGCCGGTAGAAACGTAGGAGAATAACAGAGGTATTTATGCCTTGAAATAAATAAATTATCGCGACTAAGACCCGCTAAATAATATTGTATGATGTATACAAATCGCGAAAGTTTAAAATCGATTAAAGACATACACACTTGAACGTATCTCTATATTTTCTATTCTTATAAATTGTAACGTTATTAACTTTGAAAGGGATTATGTTGTAAAACATATTACGAAACACAAATGATATTTCCAAAATGAAACCTATTTCAATTTCGTACGCGGATTAATTTGACCCCTCCACTGTACATATTAAGTTACTGAAACACAATATACATTAGGTTACCATGAAAATTAACAAAATATTTGAAAGATACAGTGTCGGGAAGGCCGCCGCGCCGTGTCCAGAATATGTTACATTAAAATATAAATGCTAGGTATTGACAAACTGAGCGTATACCTGATATTCCAACAACTAGCTTTATTTTTTAAATCAAAAGGCTTTTGTTGTACTACTAAAATATATAATTACTGCGCACTTTTTGTTTAATCCCGGTGTCGAGTGATTTTTTTTTTAATTTTATTCCCGTGTAATGTTATTTTATTGGGGAAAACATTGTTAAATAAAATAAAAATAATTGTAACATGCAATGCAGAGAATCGAGAGAGGTATAATCCAAAAGATAAAAAACTTCCTTTATGAGTTTCCGTTTGTAATACTGATTTTTCTTTGTGCTTACGTATTAGATAATATATTAGCCAGGGCGGTACATAATATTTTAGATTTTTATTTAGCTTTTTATGGATATCACTGAATCATTCAATCATTTTCATTACAACTTTTACAATTTCCATCAATTTACGCGTGAGCCACTGTGGTTACTGGGTATTTATATTGACCTGTTGCTTCTTGCGTATTCTCCATAGTCAGACATATCCCGCATAATTATGTCGCGCAGCTGAATGGTGCGTTGCGAGGATATATACAAACTCATTTGCAAAAAAAAAACGACTGGGGAAGTGCCTTTATACACTAGGAAAACGTCTTATTAAAAATTACTCAAAAACTATTCTTGCTTGATAAAATTTCAATGGGACGGTTTTCAGAAGCACTAACATTCAATTAAATATCATCAAAATCTTCAGAAAGGCGTCCTTGCCTTTCATACTGTGAAATCATATGAGCCTCACAAGCTTTCTAGCTTAGCTACCTCGCACATTAATATCTAGTGCATACACAGCCAAAATCAGAATAATGTCTGTTCATAAGCAGATTTTTTAATAAAATGTTTTTTCTGCAGGGCGTATTCGTGGTACCAGCACATTCGTTCTCACGGCGACCCGGTCGCGAACAACTACACATTTCACACAGTCATCACGGCGAATGACTCCGCGCCAAAACCCCTCCGGGACTTCAGGTAAGCATTTCATTACTTTAAAATATTTCACACTAAAATATACGTGGTTTTAGCGCGAAATTCTGCGGTAAGAATTAAGAAAGGTATTCCGTGGTAGCATTTAGGTATTTTTCTTATAAATCTATAACATTTTGCAATGTTTGAGCTTGCGCAGTACGTAGGTATTATTATTTTGATATGTTCTCGATGACAAGAATATTTCGCAATTGCAAAAACCTTTAATATTACTGTAAGCACAGATAATATAGTACTATACCAGCTGTAAGTTAGCAGGCATTTGGATATTATTGGTATGTTAGTACGCTGTTACTTATCAGTTTTGTGGTCAGTTTTGAATAGTAGACATTTTGATACCTTCTGTAGGAATAGCGGAAATGATCTAAGGCCAATGTCTTAACCACTTTCCGTCAAGATTTATGACTTCAATGTCATACAAAACAAAAAAATGTGTTACATGATAAAATTTGTTCCGGGTCTAGTCTAGACGTTGCATGTCTGCTCTTTCAAATCGATTAAAGTCTTAATTTGCTTTCAATTCTAAATTCCTTATAGGGTGGTGTAATTACCTTATACTACATAATGTTGCCAAAAACTCTTCTCGTGTAACATATTAGTCAACAAGAGATCAAATCGCAGGATCGGCTGTAAATATAAGCGAAAAGTTATGCCACTGTACAAACTGGTCTGTATCCATTATTTTGTGTCACAAACGGCATATTTAACGAGCTTTACAAAAAGCCTATATATCTTATAGAAAGCTATAACTCTTTGTACCTAGACATTTATCTGAACGACGGTGCCTACTCGAATATAATCTTTTTGTTTTTGGAGTGGAGTAAATGGCGTATATTTTACGGCCGAATCTCGACCCTCTCATATTGGATCACAATTTTTCTGCGTGAACCCCCGCGTCTATACATTAACAACGAATGTAATGCGTTCGCTGTATTATTATTTATTTTCCACCACCACTTGATTAGATCGGCGTGTTCCTTAAGTCGGCGCTATTATGGCACAAATGAACTGGGGGACTTATTGACTTAATCCCGCTTGAAGGACCAATAGGCGTGAAAACAATTTAGAGTCAGTTAACAGTTAAGCACAGTAAACCGTACACTTGAGATGCTATTAAATTGTATTATGCCTATTTTGACCATGGAACTGAATAGCCAGTATTCAATTGTACTGTAAATAGATTCTTCGAATATTTTTTTACCTACTTACTATAGCAATATGAGTTGTATTTCTTGGCATTATTATTAGTAAGAGGCTTTGTGGATAGGTAGACAAATTAATTCCTCGTGAATTTGCCACTTACGAAGGGGTAAAATGTACGTGTGTCTAGTTTTTACTAACTGTTGCTCACATTTGATTTTAGAAGATTTTGAATTTCAACCCGTTTTACCTCCCTTATAATGTAAAAAAGCGTTTCATAGTGGGCCTAAATTTTATGTTTCAAGTGTCTGTAGTCTAGGCACTCGTCGCAGTGCTATATATATAGTATAATTGTTATTAAAAAAAAAAAATATTCCATAAATTATGATAATTAAATACTTAATTATGTTTAGGTTCTTAAATAAAGCTTTTATTGCGGACACATTTCCTTGTACTAAAATATTGACACAAGCGAGCGTGTCTGACCTTGGTAAGACATCGGGATCTCTCGCTCGTACGTAATTGTGACCTGAAGCACGCACTAAATGCTATGTGATATTATAGGTGGAAAAAAAATCTCTACCAAATAACAATGAGCTCACTTAAACAACCACGTACTTATCCACGCCTATTTCTCGAACTCCACGCAAAGCAAGTCGTAGCGCCCAGTTCGGCCCACGTTTTCGATGTCTGATCTCAGAAAACCACTGTCCCTTTTGGATTAGCGGGAAGCATTTAATTTGAAAAAAAAAAGAAAGATCGGCTGTCTCATTAGACTAAAAGCAAACATTTAGAAATAACAACACCAAGTAAAAATAACCTGAACATAAAATGAACCGAATGTACCGGATTGAAAATACAAGTAACATGGTTGGTTCCTACGGAGAAATCCGATGCTTGCCTAAAATTAGTACAAAACTATTGTATAGGGACCTAACCTGAATACATGATGAAATGTTACGTTTAGAAATTCTTATTATACGAACCTATCGTAAAATATGTTATTCAAAAAACGAATAAAGAAGTGTTGAGCCACTTTCATTCGCAGTTAATAATATTTATAATATAAGCTTCTCAAAAATAAACCTTTTAAAATGTATTTCAGACTAAGCTGGATTGCTTATGTACATTAAGTACCTACTCGTAAACAGTGAAAGAGGCACCGTTATCATTTTAGTACAAACCGCGTTAGACGAGCGATCTTAGTTTGTCTTTCTAAACATCAGTGCATTTACATAACGCTATCAGGATTCATATTGTTATCTTAGAAGGGAACGTGCCCTTACATACGAAATCCATTTAACATTAAAGTAAGCCAGTTATATTTAAGAGCGTGCGCCTAAAAGACGATTGTGTACCTGACAGGGCGTCGTGAATTTATTATCAAACATCGTGCGCATGTCCTTCTGAAGCTAATATACTCAAGCGGGATTATTAATTGATATTGTCTGAGTATCGCGCCACTCGCCACTCTTCTCCTTCAAATATTGTAATATCCTTTGTTAATTGATTTGATTCCAATTCTGCTTGCTTTTTGTTTCTTGTTACAACGGATCAGTGTAGCTTTTAAAATCGCTTTAGCGATTCTGTTGTGTGTCTGTATCATTTTAAAAATATCTTTCGATGTTGTCGTGATTCTTTGCCATTCTAGTCAATTTATACACATATGGTGTCGAGCTAGGCTTAATATTAAGTTTTTCGAATTTGTTAGTCTTGTTTCACGTTTATTAAGACGATAGAGTTGAGTCTCGCCATAGAATACCTTAAAAAATTACGTCAATCAGTCCTAAACTTAGCGACAGCAAAATGTTACCTACATTATTCACTTATGGTATTAAACTTTTAATTTATAGTAACATAAACATATGCAAAAGTGTTTTGTATTAGTTAAGTATATAAGTCTGTATCGGAATTATCTCTTCGGTACGAAAACAGTTTTTCACGTATTCATTTTACATGTAATTCCTTAGGAACCGTTGCCTGAACCCCGGTAAGTACAGTCACTACCTAGAGCGGTGGCTGGCGGAGTACAGCAGTCACCAGCTGCACATCATCGACGGGTCGCTGCTGCGCTCCGAGCCCGCCGCCGTCATGAACACGCTGCAGAAGTTCCTCAAGATATCGCCGCACATCGACTATAACAAGCTGCTCAAGTGAGTACACTACATATAGGTACACAACACAACAGGTAACACATGTAACAACAAGTACAGCCACTACCTAGAGCGGTGGCAGAATGTAGTAGTCACCAGCTGCAATTTTATTACCTGCTGCTTGCATTCGCAAACAAGATGTGTCCCATATTTCCAACAGATTTTCAACCAAACTTTCAATCCCCTTTTTACCCTTTACGGATGAAATATTGAAAATCGCTTAATGGGACCTACATAAGAAACCACTACCACAATTTTGACATCTTACGAGATTTATTTATCTCTTCGATGATGTGTTAGATATGTTAATACAGGATGATTCGTAATTGCTTGTATTACCTTTGGGATGATTCGGGTGGTTCTAGGGTCATAATGGAGTATTTTTACCGCATACATATAGGGGTCCAAAATGCACCATTTTGGAATGGTTTTAAGACTTTTTGTGCAAATTTCAAATTTTTGATATAAACAATTAAATTGCCCATATTTTAAAATAAAATAAAGCTACTAACTCAACGTGGAATTTGAAAATAGAGCCGAAAAACACAGAAAAATGTTCGAATAAAATAAAATGCTGCCACAAAAATGCAATTATTTCGAAAAAAAAATATGTGACATGTTATGTCAACTGTTGGATAACTTCTTGGTATTACCAGCTATCCGAAAAGGTATAATATAGTCTTAGCCAGTTGGTGTGAATTTGGAGTAATAGCCGCTTTTGTTCAAAAAAGTGGTTCTGATTTCTCGCTCGGCAGAACATTTTTCCCAGTATTGATTCATAAGCTTTGCAATAAGCAGTGATTTATAGTAGGAAGACCAACCTACCGAAATGCATAGAATCTTGGGTTCGAATCCTTACTTGGTACTTGGTAGCACGGGCTGTTTCCGCAACTCCACGTCTTGGCGTGTATGTTGCTTGCGGTTGAGAATGGTCTTGTCACTCGAGCCACCCCAGCTCTTCGAGGAAGGCCAGCAGACTCTTGATGTGGCCCACTGCTTCCCTCAGGGTGCTGTTTCTGGTCAGGTACTGCTGCCTGTACTGTGCGACCTCAGGGCAGTCGAAGAGCAGGTAGGCTGCCGTCTCGTCTGCTGCCATACAGGCCCTGCACAGCGGGCTGTCGGTGATACCTATAGTAAATAGGTGTTTATTAAAGAATCCGTGTCCTGTGTAGGCGGCCGTGACTGTCCGCAGTTGTTTTTTGGACAGCCGGAGGATTTGTTTGGCTATCTTACCGTCTGCTGCGGGAAGAGCCTCCTTGGCCTGCCTACATGTTTCAAACCAATCCAGGACTGGTTGTGTTGGGTCCTGGTTCTATTTCGTACCAGGTTGCGATAAAAACCAGAAGGGAGGGGAATAATGGGCTCGGGTCCCACCACCTTTAAAGTGGCCCCTCTTCTGGCAAGTACGTCGGCTGCGTCATTCCCTCTTGAGCCACTATGGCCCTTGATCCACTGCTGTGTTAATTTGTTTAGTTTAGATTAGATTAGATTAGATAAATCTTTATTGTACACCATATAAGGAAAACATACATTGAAGGAGCACAAACAAGAAATGCACAATTGGCGGCCTTATACGCATACAGCAATTTCTTCCAGGCAACCATTAGGAATGGACTTTTGATTGTAGAAAGAGCCAAAAGTATTCGATGGTGTAGTTTAGAAATTTTTGACAAATATATTTTTCGCATAGTAGGTATACATAAAAATACCTTCTAAATAGGTACGTTGACATACATATTATATAATATATTATATATACACTACATATATAGGCAATACATATAATACATATATATACAATTATATATAAATATAATAAGATACATAATATTATAGTCTAATAAAAAGTTATGGATAATAATGCAGTCATCTTGACAAATATTGCTGTTTTAACATATTTTTAAAGATGTTCAGTGATTTTGCTCGTCTAATCTCAACTGGCAGCGCATTCCACAAACGTACAGCCTGAACTGAAAAAGATTTATCAAAGAAGTTTGTGGAATGCGTTGGCATCTGCAATCGCAGATCCTCTGACGACCTTAGGCACTTTGTATGTGTGTCATGAAGGAACTTGAACCGTTCTTTGAGATACAGGGGAGTGTTAGGATTGAACAATACATTATATAGTAATATTAGAATATGAGTATTCCTGCGAAGGCGAATTGGGAGCCACTTGAGCCTGCTACGAAATTCAGATACATGATCATATTTTGCGTAAACCAAATATAAATCTAATACAAAAGTTTTGGAGACGCTCAAGTTTCTCAAGTTGCTCCTCATTGAGATCAAGATAGCTGACATCGACATAATCGAGTATTGGGAGAAGCAGTGATTGTGCCAGCGCAATTTTGGTGGTTATGGGCAGAAAGTTTCGCAACCTGCGCAACGACCCTGCCGAAGCAAACAATTTCCGACTGGTTTCCTGCACCTGACATCCCCAGGATAGAGTCTTATCTAAATAAATACCCAGATTTTTAACACTGTCTGTTATTGGTAAGATGTTTCCATCAAATTGAATCTCAGGGAGTTGTGACGGATTGACCTTAGACATCATCCTGGAACTGCCAATCAGAATGATCTGGGTTTTGGTAGGATTTAATTATAGTCCATAATTTTTGCTCCACTCACAAATTTGCGCCAAGTCCCTGTTTATGGTAGAGAATGCATTTGAAATAGAGTCTAGCGGTGCCTGTGAGTATATCTGCAGGTCATCTGCGTAAAGGTGGTAGGACGAAAGTAGATGTTTGGTGATAGAATTTATAAAAATTGCGAAAAGTAGCGGAGATAAAACGCCACCCTGCGGTACACCGACAGTCGTATTACTCCATGAAGAGTATGATTCCTCAACGCGTATACGCTGTCGGCGTCCAGACAGGTAACTACGAAACCAGTCAATCACCGTTGGAGATATGTTAATAGAGCGGAGTATGCCGAGCATGACGTGGAAGTCCACGGTGTCGAATGCATTGCTAAAATCGAGTAAGGACAGTAGCGTGAGCTTTCCATAATCCATTCCCAGCCTAATCTCATCAGTGATATGTACCAATGCCGTGGTAGTACTGTGACCAGGACGAAAACCAGATTGGAAAGGATTTAGGAGAGTGTTTTTGGAAATAAAGGAAGAGAGTTGTGTATGTACAAGACGTTCAAGGACTTTGGAAAGGAACGGGAGTATGGATATAGGTCGGAAGTCAGAAAAGGAACAAGGTTTGGATTTTTTGGCAAAGGAATTATTTGGGCATCTTTCCACGCTGATGGAAAGATACCGGTAGAAACTGAGTAATTAAGGATATGACAGAGGACAGGTAGGATTTCATCAAGGATGGGCAGGATCATGTTTCGACTGCTGCAGTCATTACCAACAGCATTGGATGAGATTGAAATTATGCTCTTTTTAACATCACAACAGGAAAATTGCTCGAAATCGAAAGGTGAATATTTGGGAGTTGGGATACGTGAAAGATCTTGTAACGTATTTGTTTTAGTGGTCCCATCAAAACTGGACGAAGCCGTGAAATGTGCATTAAGTGCATCGATATTAATATCCTTTGGGAACTCGTCGTTGTGTGACTTACCAACTCCCAATGTTCTAAGAAATTTCCAGACTTTAACCGGATCTCCATTTTCAACAGTGTTGTGAATGTGTTGGCGTTGTGCATTCCTACACACCTTATTGCAGAGATTTCTTGCACTTATGTATTTTTCCAGGTTGACAGAGGTCGGGCGGCACTTATATCTTGCCTAGGCCGCGGCTTTTTTGGACATTATGTTTTTGATCTCTTCAGTCAGCCAAGGTGATGGTAGATGTTTTAATTTGATGGCACGGACAGGCGCATGCTTATCGTACAACTGCGTTAGTGTGTTTGTAAAAACTTGGACTTTAGTGTCTATACAGTCGGTTGTAAACAAAGGAGACCAATCAATCTTGCTGGCATCGTCGCAGAGCTTCGAACGATCCATTCCACCGAAACTGCGCTGCATAATGATTCTCGGTTTTGCCTTGGGTGGACGTATTTTATAGGAAAGATAGATCAAGTCATGGTAGGAGAAGGCGTCGGCAGAGCATTGACCATGCTTGGCAACAAAGGTAGAAGAGGAAACAAAAATAAGATCAAGAAGAGAAGGAACAGAGTTTGGGAAGTGGTGTGTAGTATTAAGAGGTAGAACAGATAAATTACTGGAATTTAAAATACGCTTAAGAGTGGCTGAACGTGTATCCTGTTTTATAATACAGGTGTTAAAATCTCCCATTAAAATTGTGTGACTGTAAGAAGGCATTAAAGTTTCTGGGATGTGTTCGAAAGAAGGAAACAAATTTACTCGTGATGAAGGGGAATAATAAACACCTAGAAGAACTTTCGAATGATTGAGTTCCACTTCCAAAAAGAGATGCTCGCCGGTGTTCGAGGGTGGTGGTTGTGATGAGATGCTTACTATACGGTAAGGTATTTGGGCACGTAGGTATATAGCAACACTACCACCACCACCGATCGCACGATCATTCCTAATTAGACGGAACCCAGGGAGAGAATAAGAAGTTGATGGCAGACATGGTTTTAGCCATGACTCTGAAACGAGAATAGCATGTAGGTTCTTACAGTCAAAGGTTGCCAGCATATCAGGGAAATGGGCTGGAATACTTTGAGCATTTATATGGACTACATTAAAGTTCTTTGGTACGTCAGAGAACTGAAACTGAAGGGTTTCTGCAAGTGACGGTAAACTAGTGAAGCTGTCATCGAGACTAGTAGCGGTCAAAAAGCTGTCATCATCACTGTTTAGGTCAAGCATTGGAAGTACCTATACATAAATATATTATAATAATGTAATATATAAGTTAGTTAAATATATAATAACGTATGTAATATAAAAATAAAGCATATTTTAAAGCAATTTAAAAATTAATAAGTCCTCCCGCCAGTTACGTGTTACAAAGATAGGTCTGGTATAAAAAATGAATAACACTAGCATTACAAAAAAACACTATAACACTGAAAGTGGATACAAATAATTAAATAAGAAGAACAAAGAAAGAAAAATGAAGTATTAGACCAGGTAAATTTTTGTTGAAAAAGAAAAAAAAATCATGACAACCCGTTTTAAAGATAAAAAGCCCAATGGTCAGAGAAAAAAAACCAAAAAATAAAATTGACAATTGTGACAGCTAACCATTGTCGTACGTCAAATGTCAATCAAAGAGAAATTTGTGTGTAAATTAAATAAAACTTTCAGGTACATGTAAATAAATAATTTAGAAAAAGGTACATAAACAGTGAAGTTCAGAATAATTTACCTGGTCGTAAACAAAGTTAAGAAGGCCTATTTTTTCGGCGCAGCAGTCCGTTTGGTCTTCGCAGTAGTCGCCTTTACAGCGGGTTTCTCCGTATCCGAGCCTTTCACCTTATCGAGATCGTTGAGGGACAGAATACGATGTCGCTGCCCATCCGCGCCAAGAACATAGATGGTGTCCTCTCTGGTCCAGCACTTTGCTACACCGAACTTCTCACGGGCTGCCATGAACGCTGTGTGTCTCGATCGGGTCAGGAATTCCGACAGCGTGAGACCGGCTCCCTTCAGTTTGGTCTTAGCATACCATATGCTGTCCCGCACCGATACAGAAAGAAGCTTGATAAGTATGGGTCTCGGCTTCTTGTTGGACTGCTCGCGACCCATTCTATGGCAGCGCTTGATGTCTGCAGAAGTGAAGGAATCAAGCTTGAGCCGCTGCTTGACAACCTGTACAACCACCTCGGCTGTCTCTTCATTCTTCTGCTCATCAACTCCATGCAGAAGTAACATTTTCCGGCGGCTGCGCATCTCCATAGTGTCGACCTGACGAGTAACCACCTCCACTAGCTGAGAGAAAGTTTTCAACGTTTGGAATACAAAATCCTTGAATTTTGAAAATTCCTCCTCTAGGCTGCTTGTGTTGGAAGTCTTGGACGTCTTTTGGAGATCTGCCTCAAATTTAGCCATCCTTTCTTCAAAATACTGCCGGAGATTGAGTGAAGAAGCTTCCATAGTGAGGGAGTGTTTTTGTGCTATGGTGGAGATAACACTTAACGGGCAGGTACCTGATGTTAGCTATCTATTTTACACATTAAATTTATATTTAAATTAAAATAACTATTTTATTTCAAAAAAGTTTTAACAGCTGATTCTAAAGCAGTTGTTTGATCAACTACCCACCTTTTTTTCCTACCTTTGTTAGTTTCTGGTGGCATTCAAGTGTGAGTGCCGAGGTGGCTTTTGAGGGCTGAAAGGACAGCCATACTAGCTGAGAGGATCCTAATGGATCGTTCCCTTACCTCACGTGCCATGATTGCTGTGGCGGCTAGGATTATACCAAAACATTCGGCCTGGTAGACAGTGGTGTAGGCTCCCAGCGGTGCTGCGATGTTGATGTTCGGGTCGGAGAACACTCCTGAACCCGTACCTGTATCCGTTTTAGACCCATCTGTGAAGATCGTGAGCTCGTTGTGGTTAACTGCTCCTACGTGTAGATCCTCGCACTGTTGGATTTTGTATTTCTTGTCAAACACAAATTGTTTCGGTATCTGGTCGCCGATGGCTTGTTAGAGGAACTTCTTTGAAGAGTGTATTTAGGTTGCTAGTATGCGGTGTATTGGTGTCTTTCCAGAGCTTTAGAGCTCTTAACCGATCCGCCGACATCGTTGCTTCCTGTTGTATGAACAGGTGCAACGGAGGCAGGTCCAGCAACACTTCAAGTGCCGCTGTAGGTGTGGTTTTCATGCAGCCCGTGGCCGCTAGGCAAGCAAGTCTTTGAAGCCTTTGAAGCTTGTTGGCGGCCGTTGTTAGATTGGTCCGAGGCCACCACACTACTGCGCCGTAGCTTACCATCGGACGTATTATTGTCTTATAGAGCCATAAGACAATTTTGGGGCATAAACCCCAGCGTTTGCCTATCATCTTCTTGCACTGCTAGAAGACGATGCTGGCTTTGTTGAGCTTATTTTCTATGTGGTTGTTCCAAGACAATTTGCTGTCGAGAATGACGCCCAGGTACTTGACCTCGGTAAACAGCTTCAGCTCTGTATTGAATAGCCTGGGTAGTTGGTAGGGACCCAGAGCGCGTTTGAGTGTGAACATGACTAGTTCAGTCTTGGTCGGGTTTACAGATAATCCGTACTCATTACACCACCGCTTCACTATTCGTAGGGCTTGTTGGGTGAGGTCGTACACTGTACTTACTACCTTACCTGAAGTGAGAATGGTCAGATCATCTGCGTATCCTATTGTGTAGAAGTATCTCGCGTTGAGTTTGTCTATGAGTTCATTGATGACTAAGTTCCACAATAGCGGGGAGAGAACACCTCCCTGCGGGCAACCTTTAGTTATCAAGGCTGTCTGGGTGTCTTCGTGAAGGCGTAGTACCCTTTTGCTGAGCATGTTTTGGATCCACTGTATGAGCATCTGATCCACTCCATGTCTGGCTAGGGCATTGCTTATGCTGGAAAAGTTTGTCTTGTCGAAGGCCCCTTCTATGTCAATGAAGGTGCCCAGACAGATGCTTTTTTGTTTTAAGCAGCTTCTATCTGGTTCACGACCCGATGTAAGGCCGATTCCGTCGATTTCCGTGAGCTGTATGCATGTTGGTTGGCATGTAAGGGCAGGTGTTTCAGAGCCCCACTTCTTAGTTCCCTCTCGCAAAGTCTTTCCATGGCTTCGAGCATGAAGGAGGTCAGGCTTATTGGTTTGAAGGATTTGGCATTTGTATAATCTTTTTTTAGTTTTGGTATAAATATTAGTTTGACTTCCCTCCATCTCTTCGGTACATATCTGAGGGTCAGGCTAACCCTCATGATTGCCAAGAGTCTTTTGAGGACAGGTTCACCTCCCCATTGTAATAACCCTGGGAAGATGCCGTCCGGTCCGGCTGCTTTGAAGGGGTGGAAGCTATCAATGGTCCCATCGGCGTTTTTCTTCTGTGACCATGGTGTTTGCGTGTCTCCGAATGGATTCGAGACGTGTTCGGTCGCCACTGTTGGTGTATCATGCCACGTTATTATCGGGGTGAGGACGCAGCCTGGGAAGTATGTTTCAAGTAGGACGCGTCTTGTCTCCTTCTCCGATGTGGTGTAGGTGTTGTCCGGTTTACGGAGAGTACCTGGTGCAACTGCCGGTTGCTTAGCTAGTACTTTCCTTACCCGGTTTGCTTGTTGGCAAGATTCAATACTCCCACATAATTTTCTCCATCCCATGGTGCGTCTGAATCTGAGGCATTTCCCATAGCTTGATTTGGCCGCTTTATAAGCGTCCCAATCTTCGTCCACGCTTGTGTTCATTGCCCTGTTTAAGGCCTTCCTTACCTTCTTGCGCTTGCGATCAAGCTCAGCGCCCCACCAGGGTTGTTTACCCGGGGTTGAAGGCGGGATGGTTTCCGGGCAAGCTGCGTGGTAGCTGTCTAGCATCGACTGTGTCAGTGTACATACCTGCTCGTCGATCTGTTCATTGTCACCCAGTACCGTCGGCGTAGCAGTAAGGGTGAGTTTATACTTAAGTAACTAGTTGTCAGTGTTGTGTGGTTTCCTGCGGGGCTGTTTGGATTGTATATCGACTTTCATGGAGAAGCTGATCCATCTATGGTCTGAGCACGATGCCTCTTTTGAGACGTGCCATCCCTTGATGCGTTCAGCCGCTCCTTCTGTTGCGAGAGTTAAGTCAATAATTGTCTGACTACGTTTTGTGACGAAGGTGGGCTCCCTACCTGTATTTAGTATGGTAAGATTAGTGGTGAATAAGTATTCGACCAGTGACTTACCTCTGTTGTTGTTGCAGTCCATGCCCCACATTTGGTGGTGGGCATTGGAGTCCGTTCCTATTACGACCTCCGTATTTGTTCTCTCGCACTGGTTAACCAAACGCGTGAGGTCTTCGGCCTCGGGGATGTAGACCGATGCGAAAACAACCGCTATAATCCTTGGCTGCTGTGTTATTTCAATTTGTATCGCTGTGATGTCTCTGGAACAGAACTCCGTTAAAAATTGGGCTCTGATGTTTTTTGTTGTCAGTATGCAGGTTCTTGGATGTGTGTGGTCAGTAGAAGAGTAAATCTTACCTCCCAGACTGGAGAGGCCTCTGATGAGGCCACCTCTTATCCAAGGTTCCTGGATGAGCACGATGGCTGATTGTTGGACCTCCACCCATTTGCGCAATTGCGCAGTGACCGTTTGGCTGTGGTGGAGGTTGATTTGAAGGCAGCTGACTTCATTAGGCGGAGGATTCATCCGTGGATGATGCCCCCTCCTCCCCGACCGTCAGCTGTGTTAGGCCAGTTAAGTTGTCGCCAGCCTCCACCCCGTCATCCCGCCGCACCGGACTCAGGAGTAGGCTCTCATCTACCGAGTTGCCCCCGGCTGATGGGCCAGCCCCCGAGCTAGACGCGGCCGGCTCTGACAGGCCGGGTTCTGCGGCGCGCTCTGGCTGCGTGTTGAGGTCCTGTTTCACCTCTTCGGAGTTATCACAACCCGGAGGGTGCTCGACATACCTGCCTGTTGAGTCCCGGAACCTGACGTAGACTGCGCCGAGCCCCAGCGCGAGGCGGCGCTCGTTCTGCACCAGGATCGGGACTTGTTCTTCCGGGACGCCCACTACGAGGAACCACCCACCTGTCTGCCTCTCGGAGTGCAGCAATGACCATTTATCGACCGCCAACCAGGGGTTCTGGAATTCCAGTGCGCGACCCACGTCACGTACGTCATTCAGAACTCCCTGTTCATTGGGGACGACTATACCGCACCGCACTCTCTTCGGGGCGTCTTCCTGGCCCCTGACCTCCAGTTCGAAGCCCGGTGGTGGGACCAGGAGAGAGACCGCCTCCATCAGCCAGGTGCGGGTTGCCTCGTCGGCGTACCAGAGTTTAAGAACCCGTCTGCGTACACGGGTTTCCCTGTGAACGCTGGAGCGGGGCGTTTGGGAGTTTTGGTAGACCAGGCATCGCTCAGGATCTTCCTCTGGATCTCCGTCAGTACCCGGTCCACCAACTCCTTCGGCAAGTTCCCTGTGCGTTTGCATGTTACTGCAACGCCCAGGGACGCCTTGGAGGCCTGTGCGTAGGACTTACCAGTAGTTGTCCTGGAGGAGTCGAGGTGGGGCTTCTTGTGCTCCCCTTGAGGCGAGCTGGTCTCGTTGAGAGCACGTTTGGTCTCACCTCTTACCTTGTTTTCGGCAGTATTACCTGCCGTGTTTCGTGGTGGTGCTGGGGCTGGATGCCGTCCAGGGTGACCAGCCCGCCGCTTGGCGCCAGGCGGCTTCCTTTCACTCACTTCTGAGCGTGGGCTGCGTGCTGGTCACATTGCTAGGACCTGCGACGGCAGCCTGCTCAGCTGTTTTAGTGGAGGCAGCACCGGCAGCAGCAGCGGCTTGTTCAGCCTTCCGCCTAATTGCCATGCGCTGTCTCTTGCTTTTGTTGTTCCTCTTTTTCTTCGTGGAACTGGTAGCAGCGGGGCCACTCGGTTGTGTGGTGGGCGGGCGTTGGACACGACCGGTGGTCTTGCCCTTACCCTTGCCCTTGTGGTGACTCACCACTTGCCAGCCCGCGAAGGAGGAATCGTCTTCCCGCTTGATCTCAAACGGGCTGACGATTGTAAGGACGGGACCAGTACTAGCGTTAGCCAGCGCTGAAGTCACGTCCTTGGGGGATGGTTTGACACCTGCAGCCGGGGCACGGCGTCGACCATCTGTATGGTTTTGGTTGTGGCGGCGGGAACAGCTTTCGCCGTCCCCGTCGCGGTTGGGGTAATAAAAGGTATTTCGGTATCCATAAGTTTACTTAAAGACTTCATCCCTCTGGCTTCCCACCCTCCATGGAGCCCGCAACAGGGAACGTCATACCGGACGTTAGGATTACCAGAGTGATATAGGAATGCAAGGCTGGTTTACAGCACGACATCGGGCGCCCGCTCGGGTCAACGGTCGGAGCCGAGTTACCAACTTCATTCGTCTTCCCTCCCTCGATCAACAGCCGAAATAAATTCCAACTGCTGATGCGGACACCACGTCCCTCGCCTGTGGCCCTCTGAAGGGACACGATGGCCATTTCCCCCGCTGTGGCTCACAGCGGGGGTTACCGTTTAGCGTGAAATCGGGACCAAAGAGGGCGTGTTGCCTCACGGTCACATTACCGCCAGCGCCGCTCGGCCCAACCCCCAGGACTCCGTCATCCCAGCGTACGGTGCTCAACTGCGCAGGTCCTAGCGCAGGTGGTCAGCTACTCTTACCCGTGACTTTTTACTACGAGCCCGCGCCCACCCGACCACGAGAGGGCGCGGTGAAGAGATGTGTCTCTGAGTGTGGATGTGTGCGTGTGTGAAGTGCCTTTTATTGTGTTTCGGCTGGAGGTTTTGGTTGCATCCATTTCTGAAGGAACTGGACCAAAAACGGGCGGCAACCTCGAGAAGGATAGTCCACCAGCCTTGCCTTAGGGATCTTCACGACCTGCGCTACCTCTGAGACCATTCGCCACTCCCTGCACCGGACTCAGGTGCAGGGAGTAGAAGTCAGTGCAGCTCAGTGAAGCTAAAGATGAGTTGAACTGCACGGGCTTCCGCCCTAGCGAATCCTTAGCGTGAATCAGTGTCTTTTGTACGTTAAATGCATATTAAGGTTTAAATTCTCACTTGTCCCGTGACTCAAAGAGCATGTTCAGCCAGTTGGTACCGGACGTCATGTTTATCTTCTTCTTCTTTCAGTGCCTCTCCAACTAGTGGAGTTTGGCCGTTAGCTCCGTGTACTTCTTCTTGTCTATAGCGAGGCGGAACATCTCGGCAGCGCTCGTGGTCCCCGTCCACTCCCTGATGTTGGGGAGTCAGGATTTCTTTCTTCGCCCGACTTTTCTCTTTCCAGCGTCTTTGCCCGTCATTATGAGTTGCAGCAGTCCATATCTATCGTGCCGCATCTGTTCTCTTTTTACAAGTCCGTAGGAGCTCTCGTTTCTTCCCAAACCGCCGCAAGACTTTCTCATTCGTGACTCTCTGAGTCCAACTGATGGCAAGCATTCGTCTGTACGCCCACATTTCATAATTATGCTTCTATGCGTTTTCTGAGGTCTTCTTTAATTGTCCAAGTCTCGAATCCGTACAAAAGTATTGGCCACACGTAGCACTGTAAGAGACGCGTCCGTAAGGGGATCTTCAGGTTACGGTTGCAGAGAACTTTTTCAAGGCACTACGGGCTATCTCTATGTGCGTTTTAATTTCAAGATCACTCTCCCAGCTTTCATCCAACCACGTTCCCAAGTACTTATATTTACGAACTTTGTCAAGTTTCTGGCCATTCATCGTAAACACGGGATCCAAATCAACTCTGTTAGAAACAATCATGTTTATCTTGAAAACTCTTTTAGGGGTAACAAAACCACAGATTACTAAATAGTTATGTCAAAACCCTCAAATAAATAAATAATTGTAAGAAAAAAGCTGTAACACTTATTTAAATCTTAAAATATCAGGTTTTCAGATGGGTTTGCTCTGGCAAAAACATTAAATACATGAAATCCTGTCTAAACAGCGTTGATACTCTAAAATAGGTTATGTCTTGTGAAAAAGAGACTATTACGAAAGCTTATCCATAATATGAGGTTCCAGGTTTGTTGGAAGAAGTTCCGCTGGATGCGAGATGGTGTATGATATTTTGCCCAGCACGAAAACCGCCCTGGCTGGGCAAAAACCAAATCGCTAACGTGTGGCAAAAAACGAGGCAAAAAAAACCTAATCGCCAGGCAGTAGGTGGACCTACAATATGCACAATACTTGTTCGGTAGGAGTGGAGTTCCTTGGCCTGCATCACAAAATTAAATGTTCAGTTTTGCAACAGATTGATCCCATTTGACATGCGTTATATGAATGCAGTGGGATATTTTATGGTTTAATTAGGTGTCACGGCTATTTTCTTTCGATTATTTATTTATTTGAGAGTATTGACTCCCTTAAAAGAGTTTCCAAGATAAACATGACGTCCGGTACGAACTGGCTGAACATGCTCTTCAAGTCACAGGACAAGTGAGAATTAAAACCCTAATATGCATTTAACGTACAAAAGACAGTGATTTACGCTAAGGATTCGAACCCAAGACTCTATGCATTTCGGTAGGTTGGTCTCCCTACTAGTAAATCACTGCTGAATGGAAAGCTTAAGAATAAACAGGAAAAAATGTTCTGCCGAGCGAGTCCTCCAGAAGCACTTTTTTGAACAAAATCGACTATTACTCAAAATTCACACCAACTGGCTAAGAGTAGAAAGTTATTCCAACAGTTTATTTAACATGCCAGATATAATTATTTCCAAATGATTGCATTTTTGTGGCGGCATTTTATTTTATTCGAACAGTTTTTCCGTGTTTTTTGGCTCTATTTTCAAATTCCACACTGAGTTAGCAGCTTTATATTATTTTAAAAGATGGGCCGTTTCAATTAAACGGCCCATCTTTTAAAATAATCCACTAAATTTGCTACCAAAGCTAGCAAAGTCAAAAAATTCAAAAAAAATTTCAAAACAGTCAAAAAATTTTTTTAGGAGATGTTTATATCAAAAAATTGGCATTTGCTCAAAAAATCTTAAAAACCGTTTATTCAAAATGGTGCATTTGCACCCCCATATGTAGGGGGTAAAAATACTCCATTATGGCCCCTAGAATCACCGAAGTCCCGAAGGGAATACGAGCAATTACAAATCATTCTGTATATTTATGTAGGTAGATAATTTAAATCGACTCTAGACGTGATTAATAACTTAAATATCAATTACAATTCTATGTCTCATTATTCTCAAATAGTATCTATACCATTACAGTGTGTTCATATTTTATTTGCCGTAAAACACGACCAGTTTAACGTGATTCAGATTGATATCTAATCCCAGAAAGGTCAACCGGCGTGAAACAGTTCGCATTTCATATAATGAAAGTTTCACAAAACTCATTATGTATGTGGCTGCCGTAGCGTTTTCACTACGCCGCCCGTATCCACAATGTTGGTACGCTGACTCTGAACTCTGAGAGCGAATGACAAATACGTATGGAGTTGTCAATGTTTAGGTACGGAAGTGTAATTATTTTTATCATCAGTCAGTGCTATCTCTGTTGCCAATAATTATAAAATTGAAAATTTTATGTTACACGTAGAAATTCATAATTGTAGCTTACAATCATAATCACGTCAGCCTTAACCAAAAAGAAAACGGCTTCGTAATCGGTCCATCTGTTTAGGAAATACAATGCCACAGACACGGCAAATCGCATAACGTACCCCTTTTGACTGCGAAAATAGCACAATTTATTTCTTATTTTGTTATAGTACCTAAGTAAATTTTGCAAATGGAAACTAATTTTCAGAAATACTGTATATTCCTTTCAATCTGCGTTATTTATTAAGGGCACAATTGCAGCGGCACATTGTATAGGTTATTTTAATAATGATAACTTAGCTTTTGTCTGTGGCAGTTAAATCCGTTTTAAAACTGGTGTGGCGACAGACACACACATTTTACGATTTAGTGTCAAAACAAACTGGAAGACATTAAATTTGTAACAGTTAGTATAAAGCGTTGGTTAATCTCATAGAGACTAGCAACATCTACAATTGGCGATAACTTAGCTATAATGGCCCCTTACACTAGGCACACAACTTCCTAGAAGCAACTCGCAGCGACTAATATCGCTGTATAATGCCCTATCAACATAAACCAGCTTGTTGCTATTCTAAGCCTTACTCAGGAAAATAGCCTTTAGTTCTCCACAAGCAGACTCCAATCTATTCAACTACATAAACACGTGTATACCAGTCCCACTTGACATTACATTTTATTAGCCCTAATGTAACTAGTTACTTTGAATCACTAAAGGGTCTTTCCATTCTTCGTATCGACAGAATAGAGGTACTGAATAATAGATTTCGGTAACTGTGTACATTCACAAGAACAGCACCAGTCTGCCAACCCGGAGGTTTCGGGCAAAATTGATGATGAAATTATTGAAAGATTCGGAGAATTATAGACTAGGAGAAGGGCACGTAAGTCAAAGAATAGAGGTAAATAATATAGACGACGAATCATTTGCGTCATTATCATCCCTATATATAAGCTGTCCCACTGCTGGGCACGAGCCTCTTCTCACTATGAGAAGAGTTAGGCCATAGTCCACCACGCTGGCCAAATGCGGGTTGGCAGACTTCACATCTCTTTCAAGAACATTATGGAGAACTCTCAGATATGCAGGTTTCCTCACGATGTTTTCCTTCACCGTTTAGCAAGCGATAATTAACAATTTAATACGCACATAACTCCGAAAAGTCATTCGTGCGTGCCGTGGATTCGAGCCCGGACCATCTATGTAGCAGTCTGTCGGGCTCTTCACTAGGCTATCGCTGTAATCGTTTGCTTACTCCCCTACAAATAATAATTTTGTTTACATCGGACAAGAAACGAATGGACGCACAGTGATCTATGATTGGACGGGAGACCCAAATATTTGAATGTACGTCGTTGTTGCAGGTACGACGCGAAAAAGGGTTTCTTCTGTCAAGCCTTAGGGAACGACAGGACGAAGTGTTTGGGTAAGTCGAAGGGTCGCGTGTACCCGCCCATGGAGGAGCGGTCGGCGAAGTTCCTGCGGCGCTACTACACGCCGCACAACGCCGCGCTGTCCAAGCTGCTGGTGCGCATCGGGCGCGCCGTACCGCAGTGGCTCAAGGACGACCTGTCCGCCGACGGATAGCGCCGGCGCACGCACCGCCCGCAGCCCGCGCACCCCACGCAGCCCGCGCTCATCAGCGTGTGCGTGCTCAGCGTGGCCTGACCACGCCCCCTCACGCGGTGCCGCGCGTTACAAACGCCGCGGTCGCCGCCCGCTTGTTCTTTCCGAGTGTTTCGATGTGAGAGTATCCTTGTTGAACAGATATCTTTGTCTATCGATTCTTGTAATATAATGTTTTAAAGAGTGATATTAAACGACTTAAAGGTCTTGATCTGTTTACGAGATGACGGATGATATTAACGTTGTTTTGTTTATTTTTTACTCTACGTAGGGTGTAGTGAATGACTTGTGTTCCCAGTGAAACGGTTCCGGTTCGATTTGCTCGCCTGACGTTGTTTCTTAGCCAAGTTTGTGCGGACAGTGCGACCGACGCCGACGCGTCGCTCTAGGTGCTATTTGTTAATAGTTGCATTCGTCAATATTGTGTTTAATTATTACTAAACTATGTCATTTGCTTTTAGACGCCGATATGTTGTTCCATCATGATTTTGCTAAATTAACGACATCGCTTTTGTAATTAGGTATAATTACTAACGAATATTTTGTTATACACGGGATGGTCGCTGTATATTTCATTCCACGCCGTGGCCGATCATCGCTACACGTTAATTATATTATTTCGTTTAATTATTACAATGTACGTACCTGATACAGTTTGTAAATGTGTAGTTAATTTTGTACGTTTCGTATAGAATAGGTGTAATGTTATTTTGCAATCTCCTTGTCTTTCTGTGCCATAAATATAAAATGAAACAAGTGGCGCTGGAATATTTTACATATTTTTTTATTTATTTTTTATTGTCAATGGATTTGAAACATAACGAACATGAGTCCGTCGTTGAACGAGGCAGCATCACATTTGTTCGAGCGCGCGGGAGATGGTTCGGCGCGTACCACTAAGTACATAGTATGAAGTACATGCAGAATACATCCATTATACTTTCAGTTACCGAATTAGCAGTAAGAATTTTTAATATACATTTTAAAGATGTCGCGTTATATTTTAAATAAATGATATCAATGTCGACCCAATGAATTAAACATAAATGTATTTGGTATATATTTTGATATGCATAAATTTATTGACGAGAAGACTCGGCAAGGACGATGGACGTTTTTGTAAAACTAAAGCACTATAGAACATTTCTTACTCTTTGTTGTAATAGATGTCAGTACTTAAAACTTGTAAAAAGAAATTCTTTTCTCATGAGAAATACATAGAAGAGTACAGAAAATAAATATAACGAAATCGATATTTGGATATAGCGTTAAATGTTCATATTTTTATGGTACATTATTATCTTTTTTTATTTAATGTTTTTCGAAGGCTTCATATTAAAAAATTATCTTCAAACTTCTGATGGTCTTGATATATTGTGCAGATGTGTGTTAAGTAGAAAACGGCCTTACAATGTTTAGGGCAAGCTATGAAACTTGTTAGGGTGTTGCAATTTGTGAACGTGTGTAGACAATACCGTTTACATGACTCAACTGAACGTAAGAGAGTGAACACGTGCTCGGTCGCACCGCTCGGTGTGCACTGAGCCGTATGTTTGACTTGCGACCACTCACTTGTATCATTATCCACAGTTACGACGCCCGTATTCATTTTTTCATCACAGTTACTTTATGTAGACAATCGTTAGTAACGATTACAGCCAATGACTGCTCTTAAAAATGTGTTCTTTATAAGAAATTAATACATCACTTATTTTATTAAATGATTTAAACCTTAAATGTGTGTTTGAATTTATCCTATCTGGGGACCGATCGAATTAATTCAAATTATAAGGAGTGTAATGGCCCTTATAAATGGTTAGATACGCTTGGGTCGAACACCCACGTAGTTAGGAGGCGACGCTTAGATATATTGGATCTCTTAAATATCCCTCTGCGTATTTGCACCAGTAATACGTTACAATAGAACGAATTCAATGCTGAGAAGATTCTGCGTAACGGCCCCGAGCGCTTTGAAAAATGTATTGTTCGATAGTCGATACAGTGCACTGTGGAAAATATGCTCGGCCATAAGGTATCAGTATGCGCATGTTTAAACTATTGGAACGTATTAGCTGTTCTTTATATTATGGGTTGAGACTTGAAGGGGAACAATGGGATGCTTTGCATGGACGTATCGGCTATTGTATCTACCAAGATCAAGGCGACGCATATATGTAGGTGTTTGAAATAGAATTAGTTTTTATTAAAAGTCAAATCGATTAGATCGATTGAGTAACATTTTGTTTAGTCTATTGAAAATTTCTGACAATGGTCACACTGAACTGTCACTTCCGTCCTTTCGCTTGAAAAATTAACACGCCGTATGCATCTCGCGTGCCTTGTAACCTAATTAAATTGATCGCCCTTTGAATTAACGCGAATTGAATAAACTTGTAATTAACTTAATACATACGTAATTACCGCTTTTGACTTCCGGCAAGGTTTGTTGTAAATTGATGACATATTAACTGTGTAGAATTCGGGCTAAGAATGGGTAAGTATTTTTTAACAGAGATCAGTGGAAGCGATTAATTCATCCAGTCTTAGCCCAAGACAAAGGATCTAACACATGGGCCAAGTTTCTTGGCGCTAAGAATTAAACAAATGTCTTACCAAATATCTCCTGGTGATGTTCTTGAGTGGAGTCCTGGAGGCAAGTTAGACACACACGAGACTAAAATTGGCCAATATTAGCAAGTGAATTATCTTTACTTTACCAGACTCCACGCAGCGTCTTCAATCAGCAAATTCTTCCGGCACCAACCACGTGCATCGGATTCACTCAAGTTTTACAATGTTCGTTAAAATACTATTTTTATCACAATTAACCGGTGCCAGTTATTGATCAAGGAAGTGGCAATCAAACGGGTTCTAAATACAAGATCAAAACGCTCACAACACGAAATCTATCCAGAGCTAGGTTTTTTCGCTGACCGCGGGAAACGACAATGAACGAAAAGATTGACAGTTCAGTGTGACCATTGTCAGAAATTTTCAATAGACTGAACAAAATGTTACTCAATCGATCTAATCGATTTGACTTATAATAAAAACTAATTCTATTTCAAACATCCACCCGCCCCGGACCGGCCTACCGGTCCGCTAATCGGTTGGTAGACGTGACAATGTTGCAACCGCTCTCCTCAGAATCGAACCGTCCACCAAGACCTCAGCAAATCGGGGAACTCCATCAGCCCCAGTTACCAAATGAAGGATGCGCCCCCTGCGCCATCTGAGTGGCGGAAGGTTAGCCTCCTTTATCAAAACGAGGTCACCAATCTTGGGTGGATCGGTCTTGTCGGTCCACTTAACGCGTTGCTGGAGTATGTGCAAATATTCCAAATTCCAGCGTTTCCAAAAGCTCTGAGTAATCTGGCGTACCAATTCAAAACGCGAGAGACGACCAGGTCTCGTATCAATATAGGGGTACTCAGGCAAGGCGACAAGTGGGCGACCAATCAAAAAATGGCCCGGCGTAAGGGCCTCCAAATCATTCGGATCTGAGGAGATCGGGCACAATGGCCGAGAGTTCAAAACGGCCTCAATCTTACAAAACACAGTTGCGAGTTCCTCAAATGTAAGGACAGATTCACCGATTGTCCTGCGCAAGTGTGTTTTGGCCGATTTTACGGCGGCCTCAAATATACCACCCCAGTGTGGACAATTTGGTGGGGAAAACAACCAATTTATCCCACGTCGGGCAAGCCTATCACCTATATCAGCTTTGTTGGTTTCAAGGAAATTAACAACATCATTCAAATAATTATAGGTGCCCTTGAAGTTAGTGCCGCAGTCAGAACGGATCAAGGAAGGCATCCCTCTGCGGGATACAAATCTGTCAAATGTGGCTACAAACGCCTCGGTCGTAAGCGAGGAGACCAGTTCTATGTGTACGGCCTTTGTGGAGAGACAAACAAAAACACACAAGTAGGCCTTAACAGTCTTGCTGTTTCGAAGTGTCGACGTTTTCACCAAAAAGGGACCTGCGAAGTCCGTGCCAACACCGTCAAACGTCCTGCTCTCAGTTACGCGATCTGCCGGTAAGTCTCCCATCAAGGGCTGCATGGTAGAAGCCTTGAGCTTATAGCAAGGGATGCAGCGAAAGACTACACTCCGAATAATTCTTCGGGCAGACAAAATCCAAAATTCGCGTTGCAAAATAGCCAACAAAGCATTACAACCAGCATGCGAGTTTTTAAGGTGACGGTCAGTTACCAACAAGCGTACCAAATGACCGTCCTTAGGTAACAAAAGGAGGTGACGTGCCCCGTAAGGGAGGTTGGCGTTCTTGAGACGCCCTCCAACGCGCAAGAGACCCGTTTCGTCTAAAAAGGGGTTCAATTTAGAGACAGCTCCCGATAGTTTCGATCTCCCTGATTTAAGGATAGCAATCTCCTTTTCAAAATGGGCCAATTGCACAGAACGAACCCAAAAGGTGAGGGACTCCTGTCGTTCCTGTGGTGAGAGAAACGGTGTCAGACGTTTCTGTTGTGGGTGCCTAAAATTAAAAACAAAACGCTTTATCCAAGCAGTAACACCTAACAACTTGTCAAGGGAGCTGTAGCGATTCAACAGGAAATCGGGGTCGAAGCCGCATTCTACCTTCTCAAGAGCGAGTGTTCGTAGACCCGGCAAATCAGAAGTATTCAAAACTGGCGTTCGAGGCCAATCAATTTCTGGTCGACTCAACCATTCCGGACCCCACCACAGCGAATGACCTATCAAACTAGGCGTCAAGCATCCGCGCGAGGCACAATCAGCGGGGTTGAGCTCACCTGGCACGTGTCTCCAAACAAGCTTGACTTCGGATTTCTGGATTTGGGAAACGCGATTAGCAACAAATACCTCCAAGGTGTGGACAGAAGCCTTCAACCAACAAAGAACAATTTGGCTGTCTGTCCAGGCGTAGGTCCCATTAATACGAATGCTTTTACCCAAAGTGTTAGACACGTGGTTCAATAAGCGTACAAGTAGAGCTGCTCCCGAGAGCTCCAATTTTGGAATGGTCAGAGATGTCCGAAGGGGTGCCACCTTGCTCTTTGCCATGATCAGGGAAACTCTCACCTGACCTGAGGCACTGACTGTGCGCAAGTACACCACGGCCGCGTGACCACGTTCCGAGGCATCACAAAACCCGTGAAGGGTGGCCCTGTACTTCCCGGGAGGAAGGATGGGACGAGGCAAGGAGATCTCGTTGACGGCAGGAAGTGAGGATACAAAAGAGGTCCATTCCTCAACAAGAGTACCGTGTAGAGGTTCGTCCCAGGTCAATCCTGCTGTCCAAAGCTTCTGCAAGAAGCATTTTGCCCAGAATATAATTGGACAGATCCAACCGTTCGGATCAAAGGTTCTGGCGACAGTAGACAATACGAGACGTTTAGTCCAAGAGCAAGGCAATTTCAAGTCTACGTTATATGTAAAGATGTCTTGGACTGGTCTGTACTGAACGCCGAGAACAGCCATCATGGCGGGGTTGTCAACAATCTCAAATAGATGTGGATCTTGCTGATGATCCTCTGGCAAGCCTTCCAAAAGCGCTGGTGAGTTGGAAATCCATTTGCGCAACTCATAACCAGCGGAGGCCAAAATACCTATCAATTCGTCCCGCAGGAGGATCGCCTCGTCCGCTGTGGAGGCGCCCGAGCAAATGTCATCGACGTAAATATCGTCCTTCAAGATGGCGGAGGCTCGTGGGAAACGTAAGCCTTCGCGGTCTGCGAGCTCCCAAAGAGAACGTATTGCCAAGTAGGGGCTTGACCTTAACCCGTACGTATTAGTATTGAGCTCGTAGACGACCATGGGATCGCGAGGAGACTCTCTCCAAAGGATCAGCTGGAAGCGACGGTCATCAGGGTGGATAATAGTCTGCCTGAACATCATTTTTATGTCAGCCACAAAGACAACCTGATGTCGTCGGAAGCTGGTGATGACGTCACAAAGGTCCTTGACCAACTTGGGACCAGAATGCAAGCACTGGTTCAAGGATACGCCTGTTGAAGTCTGCGCAGAACCATCAAACACTGTGCGCAGCTTGCCAGTCGATGGCTTCAATACCGCATGATGCGGGAGAAAGTAATGCTCCACCGAACGCCAATCCAAATTTGACACTGACATGTGTCCCAATTGTTCATATTCCCTCATGAACTCAATGTACTTCTGTCTGAGCTCCGGATCACGACCCATGCGACGCTCCATAGCCAACAATCTCTTTTCGGCTAAAGGTCGTGACTCACCAAGCGGAGGCCGAACAGACAGGAAGGGTAGCCTCGTAATAATCCGACCAGAACGGAGTCGACCAGTGTTGTTCTGGAAGAACAGCTCGCACTCCTCATGTTCTGGATTCAAACGGGCAGCTTGAGGGGGCTCCTCTACCTCCCAAAACCTCTGAACCGCATCAGAGAGAGCGGAGCCTACAGCCAACAAATTATCAAGTTCGGGTGGAGGGGGGTCCCTAGGTACAGGTCCCATCAAAGCAAATCCAAATATGGTCGGGATGGCAGTCAAACCATTTGGCACCAAGACCCGTTTCCCACCAATCAAAATTCCACCGAGGACATCAGAGCCAATCAACAAGTCGATTTGTCCCGGTGTGTCAAATTTGGGGTCTGCCAGTTCCAATCCCGATGTCAAATTCACCACAGCAGCGGGTAGCTGTTTCTGTGGGTGCATACCCAAAATATTCTTCAACACAATAGCCGAGGTTTTAATCCTCGGGTGTGAAGATTCAACAGGGCCAAACAAAACTTTAACTTGCCCTTCAACATTAGAGGCTACGTCACCTATGCCCCGTATACAATTTGGAAATAAACCCATATTTAATTTAACCTGCCCTACCAAATAAGTGGAAACAATGCAACCTTGTGAACCTGTGTCCAATATAGCACGGACAACAACAGAGGTCCCCGTGGGTCCCCAGACCCTAACAGCAACCGTTGGTAGGATAACGGTCTCAATGGGGGAGGTCAGCAAATTCTTCCGGCACCAACCACGTGCATCGGATTCACTCAAGTTTTACAATGTTCGTTAAAATACTATTTTTATCACAATTAACCGGTGCCAGTTATTGATCAAGGAAGTGGCAATCAAACGGGTTCTAAATACAAGATCAAAACGCTCACAACACGAAATCTATCCAGAGCTAGGTTTTTTCGCTGACCGCGGGAAACGACAATGAACGAAAAGATTGACAGTTCAGTGTGACCATTGTCAGAAATTTTCAATAGACTGAACAAAATGTTACTCAATCGATCTAATCGATTTGACTTATAATAAAAACTAATTCTATTTCAAACATTAACATTTGTGAAAAGTTTTGTGAACTTGCATCGTGCATTGAAGACGCTGCGTTGGAGTCTGGTAAAGTAAAGATAATTCACTTGCTAATATTGGCCAATTTTAGTCTCGTGTGTGTCTAACTTGCCTCCAGGACTCCACTCAAGAACATCACCAGGAGATATTTGGTAAGACATTTGTTTAATTCTTAGCGCCAAGAAACTTGGCCCATGTGTTTAGATCCTTTGCCTTGGGCTAAGACTGGATGAATTAATCGCTTCCACTGATCTCTGTATAAACTTACCCATTCATAGCTCAAACTCTAGACATAAGTTTTGGTAGCAGAGCGTGGTTGAAATTTAGCCGCTGTTGCATTACTGAGTATAAACTCAGATTGGTATGAGCTTGTATCTTATCACCTTGTAGACAGTATTGTAGTGTTTGTCAGGTCAGTTATTGTCTAAAATGCATAATACTTAATTGTATTAGTTGACCTAGATAATTTGAAACACATTGTCACATAGCCTCAATCAATAATTGTTGACTTTTTTTGATTTGTATTGTTGAAAAATCTAACTTAAATTTGTTGTTGCATTAATAAGTCACTTTGATTGGATACATATCAGTTATATGTATCAATTGATTTAGTTTATTGCATATATTGATATATTAAGTTTGAACCTTACATTGTTAAACCTTGTTATAATATAAAGATAATATTGTTAGGTAACACATATTCTGTGCTTACTTACTATTGTATATCTCAAATAATACAGCCAGTCTGTCTGTTGCAAGTAATTAGTTAATTTATTTTTATTCGAAGGTTCAACTTTTGATAACTTTGACTTTGTTTTGTGTCAATATATATTGAAACTATTAATTTTGTTGGACAGTAGATACCTGTCACTTGCCTGCACTTGCAGTAAACAGGCTAATACTTTGTTGGTTTCAAAGAATTAAGAAAAATTAAGTTTTGATTGTTAATATTATTTAACGCATGTCCGGGCTCTTTTGAATTTTGATTATGTCAGCTATCAAGGACTTGCGTGCGGCTGCTGGTGCTATTGCATCAGATTTGCGCTGGTTTGCCTCGGCCAGTGCTTTAGTGAACCGGCCTGATCGCCAGCAGGCCTTACTTCAAAGGTACGAGCGGATCGATGATCGCCTGGCAAGTGTGGAACAGCAGTTCCGCACTTTCAGCGCTTGCTGTCTCGAAGTGTCAGTCACTGATTTCACTGCTGACCAGCGAAATAAGGTCAGCGAAGACTATGCCCAGGTCTTAGACCTGTATGATGCTGTCTCCAATACTGCGAGACAACTAGTTGCCGATAGGGAAGGGCAACCCGGCCTGAAGCAGGAGCTTCCTAGGTCAGCACCGGGGCTGGTGAGTAGGCTCCCTACTTTGGACCTCCCCTATTTTGATGGCTGCCTAGGAAGCTACCTGGGCTTCATTAACTTGTTCGACAGCCTAGTCAATGATAGGGCTGACCTTCGGCCGGCACAAAAGTTGGCCTATCTAATGTCGGTTCTGGATGGGGAGGCTAAGGGCCTCATCCAGCATCTGCCCGTGTCTGACGAGGCGTACCAGACGGCTCGGGTTTATTACCATCTTAGTAATGAATTGATAGCAACTACTGTTCACTAATCAGAAAGAAGCACCACTAAATTTAATTCATCATTCAGTTAAGCTAAGGTCTTTGGACTCTGCATCTTCTAAGCAAATGCCTTTAATAAACTACCTTCATTTTCATTGCCTGTTTCGGCCAGATAGGCTTTAGCTTTACTAGTTACCAAGCTCCTCAAATCCACATACAGGCTTCACAAAGGCCCCGCGCCACACGCGGGCCGCGCGCCACACACGGGCCGCGCGCCACACACGGGTCGCGCGCCACACACGGACCGCGCGCCACACACGGGCCGCGCGCCACACCGGCTATGCTGGCCACCAAGCCACACTCGCCACGCGGTCGCGCCGGCCGCCAGGCCGCCCCAGCCACCATGCCGCGTCAGTCATCATGCCGCGCCGGCCTCCAGCCCGCGCCGGCCACTAGGCCACGCCGGCCACAAGGCTGCACCAGCTACCAGGCTCACCCAAAAAGGAATTAAATCTACCATTAGTATTTCAAAGATTCGTCTCATTGTATACGCACTTACTAGAGTATCCGTTCTTTCAGACTAATTCAACGTCCGCACTTCGTAAATTTTAAGCGATTATCAAATTCATTTACAATTTCACAACTGCACAGAACGTAACTCCCGTCCATACTCTAAATGAGCTATGTCAAAACTGGATTTGACCACTGACAAAAACTAAAACCAAAATATGTGAACATGGCGAGAACCGATAAGCTACTTTCCAACGAACTGATTTCCTTTGGCTACATAGAGGCAACGACTGCAGTTCTGAGATAACCAATCGACATTCTATGAGTTCTTTCAGATTCTCGCAACACGCTCTTGTCATACGACACAGAAACCAGTGGTAGATAATTTTAGCGATCAAAAATCAAATGAGAGCTACTTAAGTAGCAGGGTATCTGTGATTGCGATCAACAATCACACTTTAATGCACTTCGCTCTAGGAATAAAAGAAAATTATCGCTCAACACTCATTCTAGTCGTTCAGCTACTCCTGACCCAAGTCGTTGGGGAATAAAGTAACTCTGATCAGAATCATTACAGGTATTAATGAAAACCACAACTAACTCTTTCTCTCGAAGCTCACATGTTGAGCAACACACGTATTCGCTCAAATAATAGGAAACTCATTAAAATATTGCATTGCTCATACTCTGACATCCATGGGGTCTTCAACATCACGCTATGAAACCTCCATCCGGATACACAACACCACCCGGATAATCATTTCGAGCGTCTAACAAAGTAATCTTAAACTAGGTTTGTTCAACATGTTGCTTTGGTTTTCCTTACCACATAGCAGACTAAAAAAAAATCTTACTAGGCTGATAGTCTAGATGTTAAGTTTACTACCAAGTATCCAACCAGTCTTTATAGCGTTATAATTTTGTCATGGATAGTCTAAATACGAAGCTTATCCTAACCTAATCATTAGCGATACAGCAACAGATCTTTCGCGTTCAAGACGATGGACAACGTTTGTGATACTATGATTAATAAGTAATAAAGTGTATGCAAATCAATGACGGTAACGTGGGTACCACAAAATTATCACAACAACGACTAAGAAAGCACCCATTTAATGAGAATAAGGTTAAGCACACAATCATCAATCACTAACGATCACTAACCTAGTTTTACCTACAATGAAAATTAAAATCTCTGTAACTGATTATCGTAACGCACTACGATGCTAACTCAATCATTTTCTTCTACGTCTGATAATCGAGTTTAATAACTTCTACTAGAAACACTATCAATCCTAAACGTCCTAAGCATAACTCGGGGCACTTGATAACAATTCCCAGCGTATCACATGAATTTTAAAAACACACAGTAGGTAATTTTCACACGTAAAATCTTAAAATTGAATTTAATTTTACTAGTGGTGCCATCTAATAATCAGAGTAAGAAACATTTTAATGGGCCATGTTAAACATTTATGCACACAAAGAAACAGGTGTAATTGCTATACCGAGATCGTCTGTACAACTCAAAATTACAAAGAGTACCAGTGCCACTTTTTAGTTAGGCTCTGATCACGTTTAAACGAAAACCGTTACGTGTTATCAACACCACGAGTCGATAAAATAATGGCGCTAATAATATCTTTTGACTATGGTCAGGTTACTTTAACCAACCAACCGCACTCGTCTAGACAGCACTGCAGTTCACACGTCTATTTAAGAAATAAAAGCTACAAGCTGTTCTACACAAAATCAGAAGCAATAGCTCCGCACAGTGTCACACTATGAACTTAGTATGTACGATTCGATTAGTTTACCAACTTTAGCGCCGCTGCCCTGCGAAGGACAGTCTAGACCGGAGTTATAGTTCTAGATTTAGCAGAAAACCAACCAAAGCTGGCTGATGGTGTTAAAACCAATATTACAAGTATTACAACTGCACTACAACAATAACTAGACGACCGGTTGGCGCAGCGGGAGTGTAAGCGACTGCTACGCCGATGGTCGCGGGTTCGATTCCCGCTCAAGTCAAACATTTGTGTGCATGAACATGGATGTTTGTCTTGGTCTGGGTGTTTCTATGTATAATATGTATGTATTTACAAAAAAAAAAAAAGTATATATGTATATTTATCCATTATCTAGTACCCATAGTACAAGCTCTGCTTAGTTTGGGACTAGATGGTGTTGTGTGTATGTGATAGAATATTATTATATATTATATTATTAACTAGCACGTTTCACTCAAACAAACTTGCTTGGAACAATGCAAGTTTGTTTGCCTGTACGCTCAATCTCGTTACTATTACAGTCCATAAAGTAAGACCGAGACAAGATAATCTATTTGCAAGCAAGCATAATATGATCACAAGGTTCGTGAGTGCGAGCCACCCTCGCATGAAGAAATAAAAATAATCGCTTTTTTTTTAACCGGCGTATCAAACTCAAAACCTCCGTTCGATATCTACGCTATAGCTAGATCACAGGGGTAGTCAGACAACCATACGCTAACATAAAATACAGCAAAGGTCACAATTAAATCGTTCCGTACTACCCACATTTTCTTTTGTCTTTTTCCCTTTAAGCGATTAAAAAGAAGGTTATTCATGAGATCATGCCATGAGAAACACGACACCTTAAAAGTCTAACGGTCCTACAACTCTAATGTCTCGTGTAGGAATCGAACCCACAACACTCGGTACGATGTGATGGCGACATCATCACAACGATTATGACATTGCCAAGGTTGAACGCGTAGCAGTATTCTGCTAACCAAGAATGTTTTACAACTACCGTAACTTAATAAAATTTGATGTACCAAAAAAAAATCAGACAAAATACGCTCACCAAGGTTGCAGCAGAAAACCCAGCTGATTCACCAACATAGCAGCGTTAGCAGCCGCCTTCGCTCGCGCCTTGTTGGCACACTTCATTGAACGGGTCCATCCCAGGAAACGGCACGGTAGATAGCCAGGTCGAAGCTCCTCCCTTCAAGGCCCGGCTTAGTGTGACCATAAGCGGGGCACAATGCGAATCTCGATTGTCCAATCACATGTCTGCAGCCGTCACCAAAGCACGTGCATCTACATCTTGTTGCTCAGGATCGAAGTCCGGTAAACAAAGGCCATGTGACGATGTAGTAGGTATTTTCATGGCTTGGATCAGCGTCAGAAAATTGCGATTTTGTAGTTTCAACTGGCCCAGCTATTTTTCATTACTAGTGTCTTCATTTTGAACACGTGGGTCGTCCCAGCAGCCAGCATGGCATTATGGCATGATGGCCCTCACCTTGACGGCCTTGAGTAACGCTTTTTCACGCCCCACTTAAAGGACCCGGGATTATAAGTGGAGGGAAACACGTGGACTGGTAAAGAGTTCCACATCTTAATGGTACGGCAGAGATAAGAGGCGCCGAACCGTTTGGTGCGTGACGGTATCTGTTCTACCGTGTAAGAGTGGCACCTCAACCCAGCACGTGTCGTTCGGGATAGGAAAGGAGAGGGTGGGATTAGTTGAAAGAGCTCTTCGGAGCACTCACCGTGATAGATACGGTAGAAGACAGCCATTGAGGCCACGTCTCTGCGTAATTGCAGTGACTCAAGAGTCTTAGTGGCCTCTGGATCCCCGATGATACGGACAGCACGCCGCTGCAACCTATCGAGGGCGTCCAATAAGTACTGAGCGGAGCCATTCCAAAGGTGAGAGCAGTATTCTACGCAGGAGCGAACCTGGGTCTTGTATTACAGACACAACTGCTCCGGCGTGAAAAACCTCCTTACCTTGTTCAGGACTCCGAGTTTCTGAGATGCGGATTTGATGACACCCTCGATGTAGGTCTTCTGGTTGAGATTTCTGCGTATGTCCATACCTAGGATATTGAGACTGTCTACTGACAGCATTTACCAAACGTAAACGCTTATAATTGAATGAAAGGTGGACATCAAAATACTAAAGACAGCGATACATTAGTATTGGTTTGTCATCACAAAATCACTCTCCATATATTCATGCTTCACATATTGGTACTTGAGTACAAGGCAGCGTATCTCAGAGACGGCAGCTCCAGGGAGACGCAGAACATGATCCAGGTATATTAGTCATATAGTATTATCGGCGCCGAGTATTTCAGCGATATCCAGTGTATAGTATTGAGCGTACAGTAACAGTCTCAGAACTGATGTCACAAAACGCCTCCTTGCCGCAAGTCACAACATTGAAGCCCATACAAACATAGTCAATTAGAACGTATTAAGCCATCGCGCATAGTTTGCAGGGGAGCTCTCGTTACAATCGCCGCTAGATTAGCCGCACGGTCTTACTGCTACCGCGTGACTGACAGGTGGCTCTTCTTTCGCTCTTTAAAACCTTGTCAGCTGCTATGTACTGGCCTGTACGCAGGTTTAGACAGCGATTGTGAAAGTCCTGCATTCTACCACCTGATCGCGAATACGGAGACTCCCATCGTACATCGCTCGTCTTTACATCCATCATCAACAGGGTACGAACCACTACTAATGTTACACGCGGTTATTGATAATATAACTATGTACAATATCTCATAGAGAACTTTATATTTTAGTCAGCCTGGTATACATATATGGTGTGATATAGACATAGATACACAACAGAGTTATTAATGTTATACAGTTCCTGCAATAAATTACAGTAAAGTAAATAACAGACACTCACCGGACTTTTAGCTGCGACGCTGCCAAACTTACCCCTTGCACTGTGCTGATCACCTTCTCTTGAAGCCGCTCGCCTTGTTCTTCGATATCACTAAGCACTAATTATCGACCAACACCGAACCTCTTTCGCGCTAGGCCAGGTCCGATCTCTCTCGCGCCATAAGACCCACTGCCTGAACTACCACGCGAGTCCGTTCCCGAGATCTGCCCTCTTCCGCGTCCTAAGACTGACTATCTAAACCACCACGCTAGAGCGTTCCCGTGCTCTGCCCTCTTTCGCGTCCCAACATTGACTGTCCCATCCAACACCACCACTACCACGTCACGCTGTCCTGGGACCCGACTAGCCCCGCCTCCTAAGGCCCGACTGTCCAGTCAAACACAACTAACGCAACGCCTCTCGAACCCTTACTACCTGATAGGGCCCGTTTCTTATCGTTGATCCCCTTTTTTATGATCCTCAACTATACCGCATGTGAACACTACAGTGCCAATATTTTCTCATATTTCATGGCTATTTCTTTACTCATATGCCTGTTACATAATTCTTATAAATTTGTCAACCTCTTAGAATTTATGAGTTTACTAATTGCATAACTTTGGCGCCATCGTAGCGATAAGACAAACACATGTGGAAACAAGTGTGCGACCTAAGGACTATATATTATTATTTAATTTGGTGTAGCCAGCAACACCATTACACCACTCATCTGCTTAGTGACGCTTCCGTTCACGTTTCACCCGTAAGTTCATGCCGAAACGTGATGGACCCTATCGCATTAGTAAAATAGTTAGTCCTACTACTTACGAAGTCACTGATTTGGATTCGAAGCTGTTAGGAAAGTTTCATGCTTCTGACTTAAAGCCTTACCGTAACACGTCAGGTCAGATCTCAGCTCCAGTGCAGCCTCGGCGCCTTCGTGGACGGCCCCGTCGTTCTCGTAGTGTTTGTGCCGAGCCACCTACGGGACGTTTAAGTGACTCGGAGGGGGAGGGTATAACAGACGCGAATAACGAAACGCATCCCTCATCGCATCTTCCCGCTCTCGCCGACTCGTCTTCGCGCGAAAACCGCGAAGTCTCGACCAATCGTAGCGCAGATCGAGCCGCTACGCAATCGCGACGCGCGCGCCCCGCGCGTGCAACGAGGATTCCCGCTCGTTTTCTCTGAACAACATGTCTACGTTCGCGTCCGCCCTTAATTGTGATGTTAACTGCAATACTTCTGTGTAATTGTGTAATGTTATGTTTGTGGACAGGAGGCCTACCATGAACTTTTAACAAGCGATTCAGTTTTGGAGCAATTCAGTGTAGGTTCTTAAATTGAATTGTTTTAAAACGTACCATGAGTTTGTTTAAACTGAATCGTGTTTGGATTGTTAGAATGAATGAATGATATCGCTGGATCGCAATGACGCAATATAATCACATTGACAGAAAGAGACCAAGCTATACAGTTCGTGAATAATGCGGTCTCTTTCCCTTGTTTGCGTTCAGAAACTATTATTCAATCAGCCATTTTCGGCAAGTTACAATATTGTATGTACCTAGTTATAACTTGTACGCTACAACTAAATTAAGATTCTTTTATAACAAAGCGAATATATTTTGTACTAAAAATAACTACAATATTGAATAGTTAATTAAAATACGTTACGTTATTTTTTCTCACAAAAATACCTAGCAAAACGGTACAAATACTGACTCGGTGGAAGTTACGAACGTATGTTTTGATTGTTAGCATTTCAAGGTTAACAAAACAAGTAATACAATATCAAGGCCTATTTTATTCTTAGAAGTATTGTTTCCATATTTATTAATTATTGCTTTTAATGCTTAATTAAGTCTGAACCCAAGTTTAAAACTTTCTTATAATGGGATATGTAAATTAGAATTATTGGGATCGCTGTTATCTTTATCTCTCTTCTTTACTATGAAATATTAATAGATTCACTCATACAAAGATTTCGCAGCTAAACGAAATCGGCATTGTTATTTTAAGTGGTTTCTTTTTTGTATACAGTGAACCCTTGCGTCGAAGAGTACCTAACTAGGTAACAACCAACTTGTGCACTTGTGGGCTTTTTAAGATAAGTGTAGGGATATAGTTCTGTGATTCAGTAAATCGCCACAAGCTAGGGAACTATAACACAGGATTTGGAAAGAAATACACCTTAATTTAAATGCACATTGTAAGGGTACAGTAAAATTGGAAAGGGTGGTGCAAAGTATGTTCAGTAAGTAAATAAAAAATAAATACTTTATTAGCTCAGATAAAACTTATATTATCAAAACCATATAATATAAAAGTGTTGTACCAATAAAATTGACATTATGGAGTGATAGTGTTTTCTACAAATAAAAAATGTTCTTCAAGTTAGAAGGTAATGCTAGTTTGGCAATAGCAGCGCGAATGAGTGCCACGCAGAACATCATGAAAACCTTGATAAAACCTGAAACAAGTACAAAAATAAGTATTAATTATTCAATACTATTGAATTCTGTTGATTACTTTAACTTTTAACAAAAGCATACTTTACCTCAGTTTTAGTAAGCTCTTCTTATATTTTGGACAAGCAGAAATAATTATTTATCATTTGAGAAGAATCTCTTTCCGCAGTTTGCTATATCTGCTGCCACTGTCTGTTGAGCCATAGAATAAGCTGCATGTCACCAATCGGTTTTTGGTCTCATTTGGTTTGGTGTTTTCACCCAGGAGCAGAAAATGTCAGTGCAGTCACTATCTACAACAAATAAAGTAACAATTAAGTAATGATATGTTATCAATAAGTCTCTAAGTCAAGTAACTATTGACTTGTAAGTTAAAGATACTATGTAGGTACCTTAAAAGAATATTGTGTCTATACTGCAGTCACACTAAAATATTCTATGGTTTCATGAATTTATTAGCATATTTGGTACATAATGTTTCTTACCTTAAGCTATTGAGATCAGTGGACGTCACCGGCTGCATAGACAATGGTCTCAATGCTTCTCATAAAATATCTAGGGCCAATAGTTTAGCGAGGCGAAATCTTTTGATGAATAATTCTGTTTCATAGTGTGGTTTCATCAAATGCTCTTTGGTATGTATGAATACGAGTGTTCTCCAGCTTAGCGCCTTTGTTTACGACGTGAAGTGCTAGATACATTATCACATTCAATAAACCGAATAAAACTAGAGTCCTTGGCACATCGATTCACAAATTTCACAGAGTTTATGTAAGATTTAACACAGTATTATAGAAATTCTGACACAGAAACCGATCTATAATTAACTTAAACTGATTTAAATCCACATATAATGTTTAAAAACCCAATAATAATTCTAACTATCCAGTTTATCCACTACAAATTGTAACTTTTATTGAATCGCTAAATCTGACAGATACGCGGTTCAGTTTGAGCTGACGTTACACTCATGGTACGGTCTCCTACGGGAAAGGAACGAATGGTTTAAGATTTCGGTTCAAACGCTATCCAACTCACAGCTGCGTCGTATTGAAATGTAAACACCAAAACTGAGCCGCTATAATGAGGTCATAGTACGATATTGCGATTCTATTCAGTTTAGGTCGTAAACTGAATCGCAATAAGAGGTCATGGTAAGCCTCCAGTTATTATAAGGTTTTATTCAGTGAGCAGTTGTTTCAACACACACGACCCCAGTAGTTCTACGATATGAATCCCTCATACCTACAAAAAGCTAGCCGCCATTATAACACAAAAGGCCCACCATAAAGAACTCCGCTAAAAGTATCGAAACTCTATAGGTAATGTCAATCTGTAATTCGGATGTCACGTATAATAAATAAATTTGAATTTAAGCATACATTATTGATGAAGTTTTCTGATGACGAATATATGACAGCTGTACTAGTAGTTAAAGATTGGTAAAATTTACAATCACATACTTTTGAATCACTTCGACGCCACACAGTTCTGACGCGAACTCCGTTCATTAGTATTGAATTTCTAATTTGGATCATCTACTTTTGCTGTTGACTGTACAGTCTGACTTATCACCATTTTTGTGAATAGGAACTACATGCGCTACTTTCCACAGTTTTGGAAATACTCCTAGTTTCAAGGATCGGTTAAAGATATAGTAAAGGGGCAAGGATAACTCATCGGCACACTTAACTAGAAAAATTGGTGGAATCCCGTCGGGACCAGCACCTTTATTACGGTCTAGCATTCTAAGTTTTCGAAGAATGTCCCTCTGCTCAATACTAATTACTGATAATACCTAGTGAATTACTCTTCACGTCAACAAATTTAGTACCACAAGTTAATCCTGGGGGTGAACTCTCAAAAACAGAACCAAAATACTTCGCGAATAATTCAGTGATGACTTGACCTTCAGATGAAACTGTTTCATCGAGTCTCATAGTTTGTGGTAGCCCATTCGATCTTTTTTTTACTATTAACAAATTTCCAAAAACTTTTAATATTATTTGATAAACAATTTTCTGTGTATATTAAAAACGACCTGTAACATTGTTCAATAAGCATCTTGCATCTGTTTCTCAACAGTGTATCATAATCGCGCGGATTTCTATATTTTTTAAACCGATTGTGATATAAATTTTTCGCAAAGACACCTTATCAGTGCTGGTGAGTACCAGTGAGGGCAATTCGAGATATTTCTCTGGTATATTGGTGTATATTTAGCAATAACATAATTCAAAAAGGTATAGAAATCGCGCAATGCTAGGTCAATAATTATCATTTGCGAACAAGAAACTAGACCAATCTTTATTTGAAATATCCGCTTTAATCATTTCATAATTACATTTGTTGAAATTGTATCGCTTAACACATGAGTTCAGTTTCATTCGTTTACTAGGAATAGTACCTCTTACCTGTATGCAAATAGAAGGGTGATGTCCCTCACGTCGAACTAACGGCTCGTCAACCAACTCAACCTGAACACCTTCAGAAGTGCACAACACCAAATCTAAGAACCGGTTATTATTATTAATAATGTGATTAAATTGAGAAAGATTACATAGTGATAAAAAGTCCATAATGATGCAGGAATATGATTTAATTGTGGAACAGAGATGGTACCAAAATGATTCATGTCGATGCACTATCGCGTAACCCCAATCCTCTTGAACCTCAAAGCGGAATACAATCGGTTGATATTTTAGCAATAGATGATGACGCGTGGTTGCGCACTGTTCAGGAACAGGATTCGGAAATTCAAAGAGTAGTTGATATACTAGGTGATCCATCAGCAAAGGATATTGTCGAGATTCATAAGAACTATATCGTTAAAAATGGTCGTTTGTACAGAATAATCAGTGACAAAAACGATGACATCCAACTAAAATGGGTAGTCCCGAAGTCAGTAAGATGGCAGATAGTTCGTATGAATTACGATGATGCTGGACATTTCGGTTTTGACAAGACATATAGCAGAATTAAGCAGATTTACTGGTTTAAAGGAATGAGACGCTTTATCAAAAAGTATGGTAACTCTTGTCTAAGCTGCGCTCATAATAAGTTACCAGCAGGCGCTAAAGAAGGGGTTCTTCACCCCATCCCAAAGATTAACAAACTGTTTAATACTGTACATACTGATTATTGTGGTCCTTTCCCCATTAGTAAAAGGAGAAATTGTCATATTTTAGTAATTATTGCTGCCTTTACAAAATTTATATATATATATATATATAAAGCACGTTAAAAATGTAAAGAGCAGTACCAGTATTTAGAGAATATTTATCGTTATTTGGAGTGCCACGCCGTCTGATATCTGACCGCGGAACTAGGTTAGTAAACATGGTATAAAACACATCTTGAATGCGGTTGCCTCTCCTAGGGCTAACGGTCAGGTTGAGAGGTACAACCGAACCATAGTTAACGCATTAACGGCTGCTTATCATGACAAGCTCGAAAATTAGTGGGATTTGTGTTTACCACAAATACAGTGGTCATTAAATAATACGGTAAACAAATCCACCGGTCATACTCCTGCTGAGATGCTGTTTGGCCTTCAAACAACTGGTGCTTCAGATAGCTTCATGAATCCTTTAGTCTCCGAATCCCATGCCACGTTAGATTGCGATGCAATCAGATCTGATGCAGATTCACGAATGAAAATAAATCAACAGGAACAAAAGGAACGCTTTGACAGATCCCACAAGAAGCCAACCCAGTACAAGGTAGGCGACCTGATGATATGCGCATATAATGTACATGCTATGTAATAAGTGATTTTGAAATGGTAATATATTTAGAAAGTAAGAGATGAACTTGATTAAATAGTATGCGATTTAAATGTATAAGGGATGAATTTGATAAGGGAATGTGTTTGTAATACAATTAAAGTACAGGAAAATTATCTGATTAACAATGCATAGTTTTATGAAAATATATTATTAGGTATGTATTTGACAAGCGAATCTGTAATTATATGAGAAATGTGTAAGAGATGAATTTGATTAGGTAACGTGTAATTATAAGGGAATTATAATAGGGATGAAATTAATAAGAGAATGTGTAATCAATAATAATATATTAAGCATAGTAATAATAGTAGTAATATCATAAGACATGAGTTTGATTATTCTATGTGTAATTTTATGAAAACATTATTATAAGAGATGTATTAGATAAGCGAATATGTTAATTATATTAGAGTAATAAATAAATAATAAGAATAATATATGAGATTAATTTTATAAGACAATGTGTAATTATGTGAGAATTATATTGGAGCTGAAATTGATAAGAGAGTGTGTACATGTATAAGGTACCTACATATATAGTACAAGATATGAATGAATAAACAATGTGTAACTTTATGGGAGTATTATTATAAATGTATTTTATAAGTGAATCTGTACGTACATCAGAAGAGAATTTGATAAGACAATGTGTAGTTATAAGCATTGTATTAAAGATGAATTTGTGAAGATATTTGATTAAGCAATAAACTAAATGACGCTAGGATTAGAGATAAGTTTGGAAAGTGAATATGTAATTATATAAGTCCTGGACTAAACTTATAGTGATAGTAATCGAGTCAGAGATACAGTGATGATTATAAACTATTTTTGTAAGTTATAACTCCAGACATGATCTAAAGTGAGAAATGGTTCGAGTGATTGTAGTTCATGTCAGTTATAAGAGTGAGTCACTGCAGGCGAGAGTGCCTGTAGTTGATGTTAGTTATAAGAGTGAGCCACTACAGGTGAGAGTACTTTTAGTTGATGTTAGTTATAAGAGTGAGTCGCTACAGGTCAGAGTGCCTGTAGTTGATGTTAGTTATAAGAGTGAGTCACCTGTAGTGACAGGTGAGTACCTGTAGTTGATGTTAGTTATAAGAGTGAGTCAGTATAGGTGAAAATGCCTGTAGTTGATATGTAGTCATAAGTGTAAATGAGGAATTTTTGTATCATACTTTAGGTTATTTATATAATCATTAAAAATGATCTGTACCTAGGTTAAGATCGAATTTTGTAAACGCCAGGCTGCGTTTGACGTCAGGATTAGCCGAATGTTAGCATAGACAATAAATGGGTAATTAAGTATTTGAATACGGGAACACCGGTTTATAATATTTTAAGTCGTTGTTACTGGCAACACCGACTTTATTCAAAGCTAGTCGGTTGATGTTCGGTCTATTCCTTTCGGAGCTACGGATGTCGAAGGTTGCCTTGCCCGAAGACGAAGCTACTAGTGTCCAGTAAAGTAATATAATATTATTTGTGACGAAACTGTAGTTTTTTTTTCAACTACAATAGTGGCAAAGATAGCGTGACAAATTGTTATTGAACTGCCGTCGACAATGTCAATTAAAAGGAAATATTGAAATAGTCTCAATTTTCAAGAAAATAATTTGTCTTCGGGATTTTAGTTGCCTATTACAAACTTCCAATGCCAATTAGTATTTTCCTGAAAAGTTAATTAAATTGTGGCGCTCTTAGGAATGACAAACAGGTTGAGGAGTGTCCCCGGTACCTAAATTACGCACGAAGTCACCGTATTTCTTGATTCCAGAAAAATATTATAGCTTGATCCGGAAACTAGCCACGGTACCTGCTACATGATTACAAAATGTTGAATTTCAAAGCTCTGGCTGGAAGACGAGGCATGCGTGTGTTTTCTTTCAGGTATACCGACATATTTTGACGAATTAGAATTCCCAACATCCTAAGTGTTCTCGTCCTTAAAGATAATACTAACTTGTAATTTATTTCAGGTTTTCCTTCTAAAAAAGTCGGGCAAAAGTGTTACTAGGTTTTTCCGAATTCTCAGTAGCAGCTCGGAGTCTGGTGATGTGCCCGGTAACGGCAGAAGGCTCGCCCCCTATAACGTCGGACTTCAAAATTCATGGTGGAATGTGGGTGTAATATTTACACCTCTGCTTACTCCTTCGGCACTTCGGGGATACAGGCGACAGTCTATATAAAAATATTCCTTCTAAAGTTTTATAATTATGGTTAAAGTCGGCATTGTCTATTATTTATCGATAAAGTGCAGGCCAAACCGCAAGCTAACTTCTTTATCTTAGGTCACGTAGCTGCGGCATCTTTCCATACATAAGTTCGCTTGTTCGCTTAGCTTCATACTTAAAATATTGTGCGGCCAAATGTGTAATTTGAATTTGGACTAAATCTGGAACGACGAGATGGCTATGGCACAACGTATAGACATGGATCTATTCTATAATATAACATAACGTAACCTCACGCCGTCATCCCCGAAGGGCTAGGCAAAGGTGTATTATACACCCACACTTCGCCAGTTATGTTTTGAGTCCCAATGTAATAGGGGGCGAGCCTATTGCCATCTACCGGGTACATTATTAAGAAGCGAGAGACAATTAACATTTTTATATTACACCTGGGCTATCGCCGCTTTTGAAGAATTAATTCGTGGATGCACAGGAATGCAAATTGCTTCGTATTTTAACAGCGTCTTTTGTCCCGTAACGCCGGACGGCACCTAGCGCCAGACACCTACACTATCTCAATAAGTAATAATGCCTACGATTTAAAAACATGTGAAAAAGGTGCGGGAGAACATATCAATACTGGATCACGCTACGCGCTTTTCCAATGCTGCGCCTGTTCACAGTAGTGGCAGCCTTTTGCTGTTTATGGCGGCAAACCATTGCGTGACGTTGTTCTTAAGCAAGTATTCTATAAAAGGTTATATATTTACGAGTTATTGTCAATTTTCAATAAATATAATGTACCATCGGGATTCATAAAATATGGAAGATTCTCTTAGTATCCTTCATAGATTTTGTATAATACTCGTAATTTTGAAGATTGTCGGGGCCCTAGTACCGGACACTAAGAGGTTCCGTAGCACCAGTTGGTTAACAAATGGTTTGTACTTCTACGTATTTATACATAGCGTTATAAGTATTATAATTATGTTCTTTTAGGGTATTAAACAATGAAAGTATATAACACTAGTGTTATACCAGGGTAGTTTTCACCGCAGGGCTAGCCCTGCGGTGAAAATCTGTTTAGGCATTTGCTATCAAAGATCGAAAGATCCTATCAACAAACCATTAACTAGCAGAATGAAGCGGTCGACTAGTTTTGGTTCAGCAGTTGTTCAGATTATTGGAAAAGTGTCACTATTACTTGCTTCTACGATAAATAGATCAGCAGATCGACAAATAGAATACGAAGTAAACTTTCAAAAATCTGTCGAATTGTTGCTGAATAGGCAAAAGTCATGTAATGTCAGGAAAAAAATTACAAGAAATGGGCTTAAAATACCAATAGGTGAATACTATGGACAAACCAAATTTTTTAAAGCTTAAGGAAAAAGTGGAGGTAAGCTAACAAAAACGTGTCATTATCTCAAAAATTCAACACAGAAAAAACACGTGTCACGGCGAACCATGATGAAGACTGGTTACAAACGCTTCAGATGCTAAGGGTAGGCTCTTGAAGCTTGTGTAGACGTTCCGGAATGTGGAACAGCTTATACATGCGATCATTGCACGATGTTTTGCAAATGTCCGGCACTTGACTGTAAACCAACTGTGTGTCCGGTACTAGGTGCCAGTTTCTTCAATAAACATTTGTTTTACCAAAACTTAATTGAAATTCCTGATTATATTTTTGCAGAAATCATATTTTTGTTGATTGATTTGTTGACTACACCGATTTATATGGAAATTACCGTTTTTCAAAGTAGTTTTAATTTATTTCCTTAAAACCTTAGGTGTCCGCCACTGGGGGACTTCCCCCTACCTACATGAATAACTTTAGTTGCAAAGCGGTGCACTATAACTTTCGTATTTTTAACTACAAATAGAACTGATTGGTTAAAGGCGGCAAAAGTTCGAGAAACGCTTATTACGCCTCTGCTCTGTGATTACGCCTATAAGTGAACGTATGTAGGTAGGTACATTAGCAGGGAACTACGTATCCCGCCCCAGTTCGAAACTAGCGTTGGAGTTTCGATTCGATACGTACACATGTATAGCGTACACGTCAGTACCTATAGATGTACCTATACATAGTTGCGTGAACCCGCGGCGTTTCTACTTTATTACTTCGATCACGGAGAATATTTCGCGTGAATTAGGGGAATCTTATATCTAAGTATAATTCAATAGTTCACGATCTGGTCTGTCGAATGTACCTATTTAAATAAGTAGATATACAATTTGGTTTATAATATTTTGGGTCGTTATTTACAAGAGATGGAAAATGTGAGGGAGATATTGAAAGGAGAGTGTAAAGCAGGAAATTGTGTGAATGGCGCCTTACAGACCATTTTTAGCAGTAAAATTATACCGAGTAAGGCTCGCCTTGCTATACTGCAGGGAGTTTGGGCGTCAACACTGATGTATGGAAGTGAATCGTGGGTATGGCAGAAAAAGCATGAAAGTAGAATTAATACTGTGGAGATGAGAGCTTTGAGGAGTGTGTGCGGAGTAAGAATGACAGATAAAGTGAGAAATAGTGTTATTCGAGAAAGGTGTGGTTTGAAAGAAGATGTAGTGTCAAAGATTGAGAAAGGTATATATGATGCGATGGTTTGGACATTTGGAACGGATAGATGCAAGGAGATTTACAAAAGAAGTGTAAGGAAATGTCGGTAGAGGACGCCCAAGACGGACTTACGCCGACCAATTGGTGACGTACTGCGGAAGGGCCAAATCAAAAGTACCCAAAACCGACGAGCATGCATGACGAGTTTAATGAATGTCGAGGAAGCGAAAGAGGTATGTTTGAACCGGAGCATTTGGCGTTCCATAGTCTCTGCCTACCCTAATGGGAGACACGCGTGACGTTTAGATAGATAGACTTATTATATTTTATGGTTTTTTACTTTATACTAACTTTTTTAACATACCCCGTATAAGTATTGTATCCAAATAATATTATTCATTCCGGTAATTACCTATCGGTTCATATATTATCGGTTTATATTTTACTGTCAGCAATCATGTGCATAGAATGGTAAAGTACCTAATATGATCACACGTATAGGCAGAGTGTAGGGAAGAAGCAAGCCGGGCATTATGGCTTTTATTTTAAAATTACCGACAGTGATGGATGACGGCTGCCTACATAATTCATTTATCTGCGATTAAGGGTTGATGCTTGGCTGCTTCGTCAAACTAACTATAAATTGACACGTTAAAATGTTGTTACGCTAACGTCTTGCAACGTCGCCGTCGATATTCAGTTTGCAGGCGCTGCTTAATATAATAACTATGAGTTATAGTGAAGGTAATGCCCGTGTCTATGTAATCGTGTAACGTGAGGCTATAGACAATCTACCATCTACCATCATATCTACCATACCGAGTATTACATATTATAGAGTATCTACAGAATTTTATTCCAAATATATTATACAGAGTCTAAAAAGACCCTTTACGAAAATTGAAATCCCATATTATACCAATCATGACGAACAGTAGTCAGTACCGTACAGTGAACCGTAGTCTCTGCCTACCCCTCCGGGAAACAGGCGTGAGTCTATGTATGTATGTATGTATCATGAATTCATGAGTTCATGACGAACATTTTCGACTTCTGCACCATACCTGGGGAATTCCTGCTTCAGGAGATATTGAGACTGAAAACCAACATACTTACTTTATTTTCTGATTAAGTTCAAAACCGACGCATTTATCCCGCCAATTTGTTATATAGATGTGTTTTGTGACCCACCTGTCCATGCACCCATGGAGAGGTAGGTAGGTATCTCATGCGTTGCACGCGCGCGCTCTATATTGCGCCTTATAAAATTTGTCAACTTAAAAATATTTTCGATTACCAGGTATTATTTTTGCTTAGTATGACTTGGCATGATGTGCAAAACGAGTACGGCTTGGTGATGGTTCTTTTGACGCCTTGTATATTATGAAATTGTTTATATGTATTTAAAAAAATGCTGCCAGTGACGACGACGATGATTAAATGGCTGATAGAGATCTCTCATCTCCGTACGCCAGTTACTTAATCGTATCACATACACGTGCGATAATCTAGCGTAGAACGTAGGTAGGTATAGTGGCGATAGGCGGCATTTGATGTTAGATTACCTAACTAGCTGCCATGAGTGGTCTCACACCCGTAATTTCTGGATTTCGACAAATACTCCACCTCAGGGCAAATTAAATTTTATTAAGTCAAACAAACTAAACGCACCTTTTGCCAGCTCCTTAGGTATACGTATTGTAAGGCTATGATCCTTATCTATATATTAAAAGAATTTGTGTTTTATAATACGAGTCGGCCAGCCCGTTCTACGCAACCGATTCGCATGATTGTTTTTTTAAGTGAAAGCTCTCGCTGCATAGATTTGTCATCAAGCATTAGAAATTACCTAACTTGCACATTCATCAAGTTATATGCAAAAACAGTTCTCTCCCATACATTTTTTACGTTTTGGTAGCCGTAGTCAATGACTTTCTGCTTCTATATATCTGGTTCTCATTGAGGTAGGCGTTTCGTTATAGGCCTAAAACACGCGCTGAAAAGAGCTCTTTCATTTGATGGTATGCTCATTTAAATTGGGTAAGTTTGAAGGAAGATAGGTGTGGACATTGAACTTATTTTTCAATATTTTCCTATAAATTTCTTAAGATTCCATTGCTATCTCTCTACATGGACGGTTCTGAATTCAAAAATATTTTTATGGCATCTAATAAGTTCCTTGCGGTAACTGCCAGGAAAAAACGTTATGCCTCCTTAAGGTGACCTTGCCTTACTTTCAAACGGGTGTGAGTGTGGTGGTGTGTAAAATTATATCCGATGTTGGTCAAATTATCACTATAGTGAATTATCGCTTATAGCAGGTAATATTCCCCGAATGTTACCAGTTAACCCTTAATGTTGGGTGAACTGATTTTTCGTGTTTTTAAATTACGGACTTTCTTCGGGCATCTTAATTTTATTTTATGTTTTTTATCTATAGACTCACGCCTGTATCCCCGAAGGGGTAGGCAGAGGTGTTACACCCACATTTCGCCATGAATTTTTAAGTCCCACGTAATAGGGGGCGAGCCTATTGCCGTACCGGGCACATTACCAGACTCCGTGCTGCTACTGAGTATTTCCTAACGGAAAAACCCAATAACATTTTGCCCGACCCGGGAATTGAACCCGAGACCCGAGACCCAATCCCACGCGCACATTTATGCCGCGAAACCAACGAGGCAGTCTTATTTTTAAATGGAACATATTACAGCGGTTCATAATACTATTGTCGTATAATTATATTATTACAAGTGGTAGTTATGGTAGTAATTGTAGTTTTGGTAAGAATAGTAGTTTTGAGAGCAAAGATAGGTACTTTTGACAGCACCGGCGGTTTTGGTAGAAATGGTAGTTTAAAAAAAATGGTAGATATGATAGTGTTAGTCGAATAGTAGTTTTGATAGGAATAGTAGTTTCGGTAGGAATAGTAGTTTTTGGTAGAAATTGTATTTATGGCATATATTGTAGTTTTGGTAGCAATGTTACTTACGATTGCTACCAAAGCTACCATTCCTACCAAAACTACAATTTCGACCAAAATTATAAACGTCATTTTTAGATTTCTAAATTATGATGGATTAATCACACCCATACACAAAACAAAATAAATCGTGCTTCTCACAGACATATTTAGCTGGATAACAGAAATAAAACCTATTTTCTTAATTATAAAAAAAGTCGTTTTTCTATATTTTTTATTTTGACAGATAAAGAAAAAAGTGAATTAGCGTAAGTTAGTTACCTACTTAAGTTTCTGATTTAATAGCGTATTTTTGTGAGTAGTTGTGTTTTCAATTATAATGATGGTTCTTAGAAGGAAATTGAAAAATGCTCAGAGAAAGTTTGAACAAAGAATCTTGGTCAATAACGGCCCTGTTGGAGATTTGGTACCGGATGGTCCTCCTACTGCTAAAAAAATACGGGTGGTACCAGGTTCAGATTTGATTAATTCTACCATCAACAATTTTATTTTCAAGTGATTTCCATTCTTGGTGACGGTAATTGCTTATTCCGCGCAATTTCTTATTGTTTATATGGAAGTAAGAATAAACATTATGAAATTCGTTTGGCCACTGTTAATAAGTAACATAACATAGTCAATAAGTGGGATGTATATATAGTAACTTCATTGTTGGGGACGAAGCATATGGCCAGACCGTTACAAATGCAACAGATTAAAAACGTGTGATGGGTGCCAATGGACAGTACGCAGGGCATGCTGAACTTCAGTGTAAGTGAGCTATATCCCGAGTGTCAATTCAGAGTTCACCTGGAAAACAGTAATACGATTACTGACTATGGTACTGGCAAAATTGTTCATAACTTGCTATTGTCTGGGCAGCTGGACGAAGGACATTACAGTGTCCTAATGGAAAGAATGTTAGGGCAGCACAGTCAAATTGAAGAACTTTCTTTCGTCAATGTTCAGTTATACATATTATTTAAATCCCAATTGCGCGGCAAACCATTCAGTAATGCCAAGGTGGAAATTTCACGATACCTAAGGTGCAACGCAAAGCCAATGTTGTGAGAAAAGAAGTTTTGTGATAAATAATAATAATAATAATAATATTCTACCACATTCACACAACACCATCTAGTCCCAAACTAAGCAGAGCTTGTACTATGGGTACTAGATAATGGATAAACATACATATATACTTTTTTTTTTGTAAATACATACATATTATACATAGAAACACCCAGACCAAGACAAACATCCATGTTCACGCACACAAATGTTTGACTTGAGCGGGAATCGAACCCGCGACCTTCGGCGTGGAAGTCGCTTACACTCCCGCTGCGCCAACCGGTCGTCTATATCGATAAAGATATATATTTTTTCTTAGAATATCATCTTTTTACATATTAGATAAGGCTACAATGTGCTCATCATACCTATATGTAAGAGCTTTTTTATAATATTAAAATATGCTGTGGAGCAGCACGGGTCCTCTAGTTAATACTTAATTTTTATTTAATTTTCGTTATTTTTCAAACAAGTTTTGCCAATTCTTAGTACGTTAATAAATAATTAAATTCCCCGTACCTAACACGGAAAGTTTATTTTTACCCTGTTCTGCTAATTGCTATGTACTATTTTTCTAGGAACAAAAAAATACTAGCCGCTACATTAAATTATGGGACTAAAGAAACGACATAATTATTTTATTTAAGCAATAAAAAGTATTTCAAAAATCCAGCGACCCAGAGGTCTTTATAATCATATTATCAATTTATCGTGAAATGTACCTATCTGAAACGATACATTACCACATCTTCAAGAAACATGTCATAGTAAATCTATTTTATAGAACATACCTTACTTAACTGTATATGTAAAGTCGATTGTCATCATCCCCCTCTTGAGGTAGACATCAACCTGAAGGCGCGCGAGTCACTTAAGGCGCTGTTATACCTCAGAAGCCGTGAAACACCTAATTTTTCGTCGCGCAACTAGCCATAACGGTACATACTACAAACTTGCAAAAAATAGAGCTTTTAGTCAAAAGTCTGAACAAAAGACTTTTGAAAGAATTTTTCATGTATGTAAAATAGAATCACGGTAAAAAAATCACAAAAACGAGGCAGAAAATAATCTTTCGTCTCACTGTTTGCAATATTTTGATCGTAAGTTGTCATATTTTATTTAATAATATTGTAGGAAATCTAATGAACTAAAGAATTACCCTATTTATTTTCATATTATACGTGTATATTTTGTAAAATTAAATAAAATCTGCCAAACGTCTATGATTTTGACGCTCGGTAGATCCCATCAATATCAAACGCTTCGGCAATTTAAACCTTATTAGCATAAGCGGTGTACTGAGTGTCAGTTGCTAGTTTACGCCCCGTCCAGACCTCATCATTCGGCTATGAGCCCTGTGAGAGATAGGTCATGTCGCTTGCGCCTCCGCTGCACGAAATTTTACGTAAACCTGTTTGTTATTGTAATACGCCGATTTGAGTTCGTAATTTCATGTTTTAAGTTATAGACTGAATACTTTGATTCAAATAGGCTTTTCATGTGACTATGGGCACATATAATTAGGACCTAAGTTTATATTCTTGTTGCGTTTAATGTGTTATTGTTTCTGTGCTTATAAATATATCATTAGAAGAATAAAATACGGACAATTAGAGAAATAAAGTTCTACGAAGGATTTGTACAAGAAAGCATCGTAATAAAATAGAAATTCATCCATGGCCAGTGATTATGAAATATGAAACATTTTTACACAAATTATTTTCATAATATTTATGCATAATATAATTATATAAATTATTCTCACAATACATAGCTGCCACAGTTTTCAATATTTGAAAGAGTAATAACATAAAATCGAATCATTTTATGTACCTATATTGCAAATTCATCAGCTTGTCAGACAGAGCGCCTGGAGTGCTAAGATGCCGCCACTACGAACAATAAACAGCGCTAATACGGCGCTCCGCAGTCCGCACACAAGGGGTAACGAATGTTGTATTATTGTGTTGTGAACATAAATCTATTTAGGTACATCGGGTAAAACTTTAATTATTTATAAACTATTAGGTATGTCTCAGTACATATAATATCTTTTTAATTTCTAAAATCAATCATTTATAAGTAAGTAGGTGACTTCTCTGTTTGCTATAACACAAGTTATAGTATTTTTTTAATAATAAAGTACCTAACTAATTATCTTTTTTGTAATTACATTGAAGTTAAAGTTACAGTTTAGCAACGTCTTACACATATTTAACTGCAGTAATTCCTAACACGATTTGATTAAGAGTGATAATCAAAAAATACACGAGGGATAGCAGTGACTGGTCCGAATTTCGTAAGAATATGTTGACAGATTCAAATTTGGGTATAGTGGTAAAAAGAAGAGATAACAGCAGTAAAGCCAACTTAGTAAAAAATATTTTGTACAAATAAAATATTTGCAATGTAAAAGCAGTTGCGCATGGAGTCTAAAATGAACTACTGGCTATGCAACAACTGGCGAAGCAAGAAAATGTAACAATCGAGCCTTGTGGATTATCCGTTTATTGGTGCCACGCCAGATGGTCCAAACACGATTGTGGAAATTTAATGTTCTATAGTTGCCTATAAAAATGGCCTGGAGAATATTAGATTATATTATATAAGAGCAAATAAAATACAAATATGGAAACATGATAAAAAAGTTAACAGACTAGTCTAAACAAATATTTTAATTGTTATTACCAAATTCAGGGGCAACGCCACGTTACACGCAAACAAAAATGTTTATTTGCTGTGTTGAGTGGCGAAAGTATACCACTAAAAATGGAAATTATAGAAAGAGATGATGTTTTCTGGGAGACGAAAATGAAAGAAAAGCTTGTGGCGTTTTATATGAATTGGCAGTTGCCTGAAATTGTTGATTCTCGTCGAGCTCAAGGGATGGCATTGCGAAATCACGGAGAGGAAAATGACTCATCAGTGCTTGGAGTTTCTACAATACCAAGCCTTAAAAGGAAAGTAAATGAAAATGTGCCTCATGAACAACAGCAAATAATAAGTATTGAAGCCTCATCACCTCACACACTGCCATTAACTTTCGATGAGAATAAAGAAAACCTGCCGGGTTGTAGCAGACAGCTAACTTTTGATGAGCTGTAAACTCTGTATTTCGTTAGTAAATGATAAATAAATATGTTTGAATATTTATTTTCTTTGAAACAACACATATTTTAAGCGAAATTATTTTTTTATATTTTTCCATACAAACATGTATGAGGAGAGCCAACGAAAAAGCAGTAACTAAAATTTTAATTCTATAATTTGGGTTGGGTTTCGAAACGAGTCGCCTGAATTTGAGGGTATTGGTGGTGTAGGGGGCTTGAGGGAGTAGTTTTAATCCCCTAAAAGTAATTTTGGCTGCCGGAGTTGCGTATAAATATTTTTAAAAAATTCCAAAAATTTCTAGTAGTAGTTTTTATACTTTAGTACAGTTTTACAAATGTCATTTTTAAGTTTTATGTGAAAAACGTGAAACGAAATGCAAACCTGCCATCTTGGAATGATCATATTGACAGCTTATGTCAAATTTGTGCGTCATTACTTTCGAGTCCCTAGGGTTAGGTGCGACTGTAATAAGTAACTAAATAGGTTATGTTAGGTTGTCTTTTGACTCTTAATCCGGAAATAGGAACCCTGCGAAGCAGGGCTCAGTCAACCTTAGTTTATTAAACTACTGTGAAGAATGTGAAAGTTGGCAGTGCCATACACACCGATGTTTGGAGATTTTTTTTTCAGAGGAAACCAAGTATTTCCGGCAAGTGAAAATGGTGAGGGTGGGTTCCTCCTTTCCTACCCCTCAATCACTCACATCCCCTAAAAACGGCGACGTATTGCTAAACCTATACCATAATAATTATACCCATAATAACAATAAAACATCCATAAATTAATAAAATAAATCAACTTTTACTAAACTTCAATTATTTCGTAACTCACTTTAGTTGAGATACGGCTTTTGCGCTTAGTAGGGCATTATTGTGGTTTTTAGGGTACCGTAGCCAAAATTTGTAAAAGCCCTTTATATTTTGTAGGTTAGTATATATAGATAGTTTTTTATATATTGTAGGAACCCTTATAGATTCGCCATGTCTGTCTGTCTGTCCGCCCGTATGTCACAGCCAATTTATTGCAAAATAGATTTAATAGGTGGCAGGAATGGAATTAGATGTAGGTATTCTATGAACTGCTTCACCATTTTTATACAAAAACAAAACAAAATAATTAGGGCCTCCATATATGGAACTGACTTAATTATTTTTATCATCTTACGGCACGTAGGTATTTATCTTCTTTCGTCAACAATAATTTCATCAAAAAAAATATGAATACCTATAACGTCTAATGTAAACCAGTTTTGCTCATGGCTCCACTGAGAACAAAAATTGCGCTATGCCTATATTGTACAAACAGATTGATTTATGTAATATATATTTTAATATCAGTATCTCAATTAAATATGCTAAAACGTTTTGCTTGCGATTTTGAAATATTGGAATACGGATGTCGCCAGAATACGGCCGCACACGACGAGAATGAAGGGGGGGCGCCCCGCAGTAGACGGAGCTAAGCGCCCTTCACCTCCCCTGCTTCACCCCCTCATTTACCAAAACAGTCGCTTAGGACAGCGCCTTAAACCGAGACAGCCCTCTACTTTTAACTTTAGGTCGGCTGACTACGGCGTAATCAACGACAACAGTAAATTAAAAGAAATTGACTGGGAGAGGACTCTGAATGTGTGTACAGATGTAAACGCAATGACAAAGATCTTCTATGAATGTCTGTCTAAAATAATTTGTGAGAATATACCAATAATACGACAGTTAAGCAGTGACTATCCCCCGTGGTACTCTAAAACACTAGTTAACATCTTAAACGAAAAAGAAAAGTTACGTAAACGATACAAAAAATACGGCAATCCTCGTGACAAGTTTGAGTACAGGTTACTCGCCAATAGAGCAAGGTCATTTATCAAAGAGTGTTATAGGAATTATGTCCATACAATAGATAATCAAATTCACTCAAATCCAAAAGCGTTTTGGTCGTTCATTAAAAATAAAAGGGCTAAACTGAGTTCCATACCATCCGAAATAAAACTGAATGAGTCAAATGCATCAACAGGAGACGAAATTTGCATACTCTTTGCGTCTCAGTTTTCAACGACGTTTTTATCCGGAGTCCAGAATTATGCATCACCACCAAACGCAAATCTCCATTCATTCCCACAACATACACTCAGTACGGTTACGTTCACTGAGAGAGAAGTATTTAAGGCCTTGAACGCAGTCAACATAACTAAAGGAGCGGGCCCGGATGGGATACCACCTTTATTTGTAAAAAAATGTGCTCGCTATCTAGCACTTCCCCTAAGACTAATTTTCAACAAATCCCTCGCATCTTCCACATTCCCAACCGAGTGGAAAAAAGCCAATATCGTCCCTATATATAAAAAGGGTGACGCAGGTGATGCTAAAAACTATCGCCCGATTTCTCTCTTGTCGACCTTTTCTAAAACTTTCGAATCCTTAGTCTGCCTTATTTTAACATCTCACGTAAAACAACAGCTTGCTCCACAGCAGCACGGCTTCTGCAGTAACAAATCCACTGTCACTAATTTAGTGTCATTTGTGGATGAGCTTTCAATGTCAATCGACGCTGGTCAACAAGTTGACGCCCTTTACACTGATTTCAGCAATGCCTTTGATAGGGTGGACCACGAAATCCTACTGCGTAAATTACAAGACCATGGGATACACGGGCAACTACTGGGGTGGTTCAGATCATATCTTTGCGAGCGACCTCAAAAAGTGGTCGTGAATGGTTACCAATCGCCTGAGTATATCGCTACATCTGGAGTCCCCCAAGGCTCACACACTGGTCCCATTTTATTCACTATATTTGTGAACGACGTAGTTAATTGCATCAGGTACAGCCAGTGCTCCCTGTTCGCAGATGACCTCAAAATATATCGTCAAGTCGGTAACCGCGAAGATGTCGCTCTACTTTAATCAGACCTGGACTCTTTGCACAACTGGTGTATCGCTAATAGAATGACCTTAAACATCGCAAAATGCTACCATATCACATTTACTCGGAAAAAACACCGGGTGCCATCTACCTACTTCCTCAATGGAACAACACTGGAACAGGTGGACAACATTCGAGACCTAGCTAATACCACCCGTATTAAGTAGTGACCTCTCGTTTGTCGCACATATTGACAACATAGTAAATAAGGCATCCAAAATGGCTGGATTCTTCAGTAGAGTGGGCAAAGAGTTCAGGGGTACTCTTGCGACAAAGACGCTGTATAATTCCTATGTGCGAAGTGTTGTCGAATACGCATCACTGGTTTGGAACCCAATATACAAAGTCCACATTACACGTATTGAACGAATACAGAAAAAAATCACGAGATATTTGAGATTCAAGGACCATCAATGTCCATACAGAGCCAGGTTAAAATATTTAAGTCTCTGCGCATAGTCATGCGCAGAGACTTAAATATTTTAACCTGGTCTCATTGGAACGGCGTAGAACATTGATCGACCTAAGTACTTTGTATAAAATTGCCAATAGGTTGACATCAACACCTGATCTAGTAAAAAAAATAAACTTAGACGTACCTCGTCAGTGGCACGTTCGGTCTAAAAAAATAACAAGAACTTTCGTTGTTAGATCATGTCGGACAAATCTCGGCCAACATGCTCCCGTCAACAGGATGATGTCAACTTACAATAGAGTCTGCTCATGTAACTGTGATATTGACATTTATTTCAACAGTCTTAAGATATTTAAGGATAGAGTTGCACATATTGAAAACTTGTAGTTCTTATTTCTATTTGCTTTATGATATTTTTTTTCTTTTGTTAACGGTATTCTGATTTTATTTAATTTTATTGGATCCATGTTAATTGTGACAAAGTGTATTTATTGACTTTTTCTTTTATTTTATTTTAATTTAGTTTACATTTCAGTTGATTTTGATTTCATGTTTGTTTAATTTTAACTTGTATTTAATTTGATTTTGATTCAACGAATATTTAATTTTAATTTCATTTGATTTTGATTTTATGTTTATTTAATTTTAATTTGATTTTGATTTAATGTTTATTTAATTGTAATTTGATTTATGTTAATTTAAAATATATTTATTTTTAATTTGATTTTATCCTGACATTGACTTAGGCCCACTTGCACAACGATTCTTAAATTGAATTAAGATGTATTTAACGAGAAAAAAAATATTAAACACCACTAGCGTCTTGCACAACGAAAAATTTGTCGAGTAATATGATTTAAGAACTGTCAAAATTAATCACCGAAAATCGGCTGTTTAGTGGCTAATTTCATTTAAGAACTGTCACACTGATGTTGGCATCTTGTCATTAGCGACGAAAATTATCAATAATTATATAACTGGACCGGACGACGCAGCAGGGGGAGACCTATGTCCAGCAGTGGACGTCCCTAGGCTGACATGATGATGATGATGATATAACTGATAACAATGTACCTACTTGTGTTTTTGTTAACCCTAGAATCCTACACTATTTGGCGCACATGTTATTCCTACACTGGGGTGCTGGAACACCCCATACTAAAATGACTATAATCCTTAAAATAAAAAAAACAATTTTTGAAAATACGTTTTATTAAACATAATCGGTAACTTCAGATCACAAATCAGCCTTATTACACAAAGTTAAATGTAGTTTGAGCAACAGCGCTTGTAGGATTTGGTCCTTTTTTGAGGATCACTGCAATGGACTAAGTTGGCATCCGGTAACGGTCCTCCAAATGTTCATGTATCAGTTCCAAACCTAATTTCAAAACTGTCTGCTGAAACTTTATATTTGGCTTATTATTTGATCTTGAACACTTGTAAAGAACCCAGGAATTACAACTGGTCCCAACTTTTATTTTCTTCCTCGCCAGATTTGTGGCCTAGAATAGAGGTTATTTCTTCGTAATTCAAACCTCTGACAGCCATCAGAAACAAAATAAATAAGCTTTATTGAATTTTACCTTCATAATATCTAAAAATATCTGTATTTAATTCATATAAGACTATTGTTTTAATAAATAATCACATTTAATAACTTATTACATATAAATGCATCAATCGTAATAAATAAATAATCTTACGATTTTACTACACTGGGGTACTGGCGTACCCCACAGCACTTATACAGGTGACCACACAACGCGGTCCCTCATCACGGTATTGACGTAACGCGAGCGGTTGACACCAAACTAAAAATACTCCGACGCGCGCATTCGTGGATATTAAAGAAATTGAGATATTTAGAAAATAAATCGGTGTGGGGTGCACCTGCACCCCATGTAGGGTTCTAGGGTTAATGCTCAAAAGTTTCTAGTTATTATTTGTCAATTGTCATTTCGTTGCTAGGCGACGACAATGCGTTTTGTTTTATGCTCAAAGTATATATAGTCTAAGGTTTTATGCGAAACCATACGCATAACATCGTTAAAATCGTAACAAAAAGGCTTCATGCCATGAAACAAAACGTAGAAACTACTTTACCGACCTCATAAAATGTTTAACTAAATCTAAGCGTTGTTGTCGTTGTGCAAGAGGATGCTAAATACTTTTAACTTAAATTATTTTATGCTATTAATTTTGTTCAACGAATTTAAATTAAGGAGTGACTTAAATCAAACGTTACGCAAGTGGGCCTTAATTTTGTCTTGAATTAATTTTGATTTTATTTGGTCTCGATTCAATTTAAATTTAATAATACCAATAAATGAAATTTCCATATCACTGCAAGTACCAATTATATTTCTAAATTGTTTACCATAATCCACGATAAATGTACTATGAATGGTGTGCGCACCTTTAAGTGACATATTTACACAGCATTACAGATAAATAACCAAGTAAAAATGTTACAATTAAGATTTTGTAATTATTTTGTTCAATCAATCAGCCTATCGCAGTCAACTGCTGGACATAGGCCTCTCCCAACACGCGCCACAGTACACGGTCCTCAGCATTCCGCATCCAGTCTGTCCCAGCCACCTTTTTCAGGTCGTCACCTAGCCGGGGGCCGCCCTACCTTACGCTTGCCGAGACGTGGTCTCCACTCTAAGATACGCTTGCTCCATCGGCCATCAGTCGTTCTACAGATATGGCCAGCCTACTGCCACTTGAGTCTACTGATTCTGTGAGCTATGTAGGTAACTATGGTTCTTTGTCGGATAACTTCGTTTTGGATTTTATCCTTCAAAGAGACGCCCGTTCCATAGCTCGCTGAGTGACTTTTAGTTTGTGGACTAGTCCCACTGTGAGTGTCCACGTCTCGGCACCGTACGTCATAACAGGTAGGACGCATTGGTTGAAGACTTTGGTTTTCAGGCATTGCGGTAGGGGCGAAGAAAAAACTCGACGTAGCTTGCCAAACGCTGCCCAACCCAACTGAATCCTGCGGTCGATTTCTTTTTCGAAGTTGTTTCTACCAAGCTGGACTACTTGCCCAAGGTAGACATACTCTTGAACAACCTCGAGCATCGATCCGTCGACATAAACCGGTGCCGGCACAATGTGTTCGTTGAACATAATCTTGGTTTTATCCAAGTTCATGCCGAGACCGACCCGTCGAGAGGCTCCATTTAGGCTGTGCAGCATCTCGCTCAGCTCTTCCAGGCTCTCTGCCACGATGACGATATCGTCGGCAAACCGAAGGTGGGATATGTACTCGCCATTAATGTTTATGCCCCGTCCAGTCCAGTCCAGCGTCTTAAAGACGTCTTCGAGTGCGTTGGTGAAGAGCTTAGGGGATATTACATCCCCCTGCCTCACCCCTCTACGCAACTCAATGGGGCTGGTTTTAATGTCCCGGAGCTTGACGGTCATAGTGGCCGTGTCGTACAAACATCTCAACACCTCGATGTAGCGCCAATCGATGCGACACCGCTGCAGAGCATCCAGAACCGCCCAGGTTTCGATGGAGTCGAAGGCTTTCTCGTAGTCCACGAAAGCCATACACAGCGGCTGATTGTATTCGTTGGTCTTCTGTACAATCTGCCGAACAGTATGGATGTGGTCTACGGTGCTGTAGCCTTTTCGAAACCCGGCTTGTTCCGGTGGCTGGATATCGTCGAGTTTTCTGGCGAGGCGATTTGTTAGGACTCTCGAGAACAACTTGTAGACGTGACTCAGGAGTGAGATGGGTCTGTAGTTTTTCAGCATGGTTTTGTCACCTTTTTGAAAACCAGAACCACCGCACTCCCACTCCATGCCTGAGGTGTTAGGCCTTGGTGGATAACGGAATTAAACAGGCTCGCCAGCTCTTTCAGAACTGCTGTCCCACCTGTTTTTAAGAGCTCTGTGGTGATTCCGTCATCCCCTGGAGACTTGTTGTTCTTGAGCTGCTCGAGAGCCACTCTTACCTTGCCCTGGTTGACATCAGGGATGTCCTCCATGTAATGGCGCGTGAGTTGGGCTCTGTGGTCATCATCGCTGGGTCTCGTGGGTTTAGGCATCCGTGATGCGTACAAGTACTTGTAGAAACTCTCAATTTCAGCGAGAATCTCGGACTTGGAGGTTACGGTTTTGCCATTCGCAGTATTGAGTTTCGACAGATGAATTCTACCAAGCTGGCGAGCGAAGACTTTGGTGCCTTAATTCTGTTCAATAGCAGCCGTAATGGCGCGGGTATTGGAACATCGAAGGTCACGTCGCACCAGCTTCCGGATCTTCCGGTTTAGGTTTCTTCCATCTGTCGAAGACGTCTGCGCATATGACATTCCCCTTCTTTGCCTCATAAGTTCGAGAGTCTCGAGCGAGAGTTTACTTTTCTTGTTAACGCTTTTTCCGGGAAACACCCTTCGAGACACATCTTGAAGCGTTTTGACCACATCGTCGGTTTTCTCGTCAACAGTGCCATGGGTTTCCAGCAGTCCGAAACGGTTTTGAAGTTTCAGTTGAAACTTTTCGGATCCTACTGCTAGCTGAGGTGCAGTAGGTCTAAGAGTAAACTTCATCATGCGAAGCCTCTCAGCTCTGAAGTCTATATTTAGAGTGCCTCGGACAAGTCGGTGATCGCTACCGGTATTAAACCTGTTGATCACTGAGACGTCTCTAAATATATACCTCCGATCAGACATGATGAAGTCTATCTCGTTCCTTGTCACAGTATCGGGGCTTCGCCATGTCCACTTTTTATGAGGCTTCTTCTTAAAGAAGGAGTTCATTAAGAAGAGCCCCTGAGACTCCAGAAAATTGACCAGCATTTGCCCCCTGTGATTTTGGCACCCCACGCCATAGGATCCGATTCTCGTTTCGCCGCGTTCTTGTACTCCCACTTTGGCATTAAAATCCCCCATAACAACGCTGCAGTGTGTCTTGGTGGTATGATGTAGAGCCTTAGTAATGTCCTCATACATGGCTTCGACTATGTCATCGCAGTATGTTGAGGTCGGCGCATATACCTGTACCACCTTCAGGGAGTACCTGTCGGTGATCCTTAATATCAGGTACGCTACCCGTGTCGACACACTGCTGATTTCTACAACGTTGTTAGCGAGAGATTTGTTAACGAGGAAACTGACACCGCCCTGAGAGGGCTGATCGCCTTCTCGAAAGTAGAACAGGTTACCTGACTCAAGGGTTATCGTGTCCTCTCCCTGTCTTCGGACTTCAGACAACCCCAATATATGCCAGTTTATATGACCTAGTTCTACTTCGAGTTCGGTGATATGTTGGTCCAGCCGTAGAGAGCGTCCATTGTATGTAGCCAGGGTCAGTTTCTTGTGGTAGCCGTTTGCCGTAGCCCGGAGATTCTTAGCACCCCCTGCCCCGCTGTTACCGCGACCGCTACCGTAGTTGCGGACAGCGGGACTACCGGGAACTGGGGGCCTATTCGTTGGTGCGCTCATTGGGTGGTATTTGGCCTACTATACCGCGCTGGCCAGACGAGTTTGTATAGGGTTTGGTTTCAAGTTTTCCATCTCTTCGCAAAGATATTATTCGCTTTTTTGCAATTTCCTTAGTCGCCTTTTACGACACCCACGGAATGAAATGGGGTAGTGACACTTGTATTCTTTATCCGTCACTACACGGATATTATGTTGTTGGTGTGCCTTAAATAAATAAATATACGAATGCGAAAATCAGAAGCTAAAAAGCTCATCACGTCAGAAGAGATGTGTAAACTCTAGAGGGTGATTGATCTATTAATACCACAGAAAGCTCCATCGTAACTTATAGAGCTAAAGGTCAGTAAACATAAAGTAGGACAAATGTAGATAAACTTTTCAAATATGTATATACGAAATATTGAATAAAACGTCACGTACTTCGCGCTCTCGCTTTTCCGCGAATAGTAACTACAGAATTTTATACAAAGTACTACATTAGTATATTTCACTAAATAAATAATGAAGGAGTGCTTCTTTGAAGAGCCTAACTTTCAATTTATATATTTTTTACTATTCTTATGCATACTTATCACTAGCCCGAACTGTTACTTAAATTTAAACCAACCTAGGCACGTTATATAATTATGCTTTCTTTTTTAAGAAAACGTTCAATTAAATCGTAGGTATAACATGCATATAACGCTAAGTACAGAAAACCCTGTAACAGATTACACAAGGCTATGCAATCCTGTAAACAGCATATTGTGAACATATGTAGCACGTCAGTATTAAGAGTATAGTACTAATATGTATGTGCTTGCAGTAATGTGCATCTCATGTCAGTCACATAACCTACTTGACACGCCGTATTTGCCCTACGACAGATCTAGTACGTATGTACCAAAAAAATAATCAGAGAGTTTGATTAGGTACAGTTGGGTCGCGTTTAGTCAACTACACTGATATTGATTTGATAGGTGTCACCGACGGTTAACCAGATCCAAGCTTCAAAACTTTATGTGGTAATCACCGTAAACCCAACTGTGTGTGAATCGCACTATAGATGAGCAATTTATTGCTTTACTGTATATATGTATTTCCATGCGTAGGTACGGCTTGAGAAGTTTCATTATATATTAGGTATAGTAAACTTGTATCGCCGTGCTACGAAGTGTGGGTGCCATGACTGACATTTCTTTACAAAAGGCTGGCAGATATTACCAGCGTATATAAGTGTGTTTAGCATCATAATGGATACTGGTTAAACACGTCGATCGTTGTTCTTAAAACATAATAAATTGTTACTATTTACACACCGGGAACTTACAACACTAATTAATAGTCTGTTCATGACGCGGGATGAAAACCGTGAACTTATCAGACAAATGTTTCTTCGTGTGGCAATCAAAGCCGTGACACTTGTCAGGGCGTAGTAGCTATCGTATGAACCTTAACCAATGTTTCATCCGTGTAATCAAACAATATAATGATAAACTATTTCCAAGACATTTTCTTTCATGTCACGTTGTCGTAGCGGTGTCTACGATGTTCCGTAGCTTGATGTCTAAGAAACATTGTAGATGCTGCTATGATAGTATATCGAGTTCATCACTGAAGTCAAAGTAAACGCAATATCGTGCTCTACTGCAACAAGTCTTTAACTTGTACAGAATCGTTTAACTTTTCTTGTAATAATTGAAAAAAGACAGTACAATTGGGGTTGCTCGTACCTTTTGTCTCAGATGGAGTCACTCTCAGCGACGAGTTGACATCTTTTGAGAGTATTCAAAACGACGTGAAGATGCCACTGATTTATGTGTGCCTATTATTCTTATTTAGTGTGACGTAAACACATGCCGTTCATTCCACAGCCCAATACGTAGCGAAATAAAGCGAAATACGAGTCGTGCGTAAGCCTTAATTTTTATATTTGAGAGATGTTTAATGAGTGCTTTCGCCGCTGGTTTTATATGGCGAGATTATAGCCATTACTTAGTTTCGCACCACGTTACGCCCTGTTAATTCTTATGTAAATTTTTGACTTGCATTATTAATTTAAGTCTTTACAAAATGTTGTTGACATTACTCGGGTAAAAATACAATAAGGCAAGGTTTAGGTAGGTATGTATTGAAATAGGGACGCGGCTTGTCGGATGGGTACCTTCGTCAGAAAATGTAGGAGACGGAATCTTGGCAACACAAATAGTAATAAGCCTGAGAAGTCGCTCAAACTCTGCCGAGGCTTTCGGAGTCTTGGCAAATATTACGACAAAGCGAAACAAACTTAGATATTGTTTGTTGGACATCCTTCTGTCGCACAACTTGCAGATTGTGCCGCAAGACACATTTTAATATCTATTAGAGAAGCACGTCATCGTATATTAGTTTATATATAATGTTGTAGTAACACGCATTATTTTATGATCGCTTTATAGAATAATTACAGGCGATTTCTCCCCAAAATTCTTGAAAATAAAATATCTTTAAATAGACTTCAAGAAAGTAAGTATGGCAAACAATAATGGCAAACAACTATCAACATCACATAACTTATATATTCAAGAAAAAGACAAATACCACCTCAGTCTGCTGTGACCATGAATCCTGTAAAGAATTCGAAACGTCGCCTATTAATAAATTAAAATGTAGTTTCTAGATCTTTCGGTTTAAATGCAATAACTAAAGTTAGAAACCAAAAAATTGCGATAAAATCCGTAAACTGTAGTAGTATTTCAAAGCTTAATGTTTATAATAATAGAGCAAAATTACTATTTCCATATCGTTAAGGGCATTATTTCTGTAGCTTTTTCGTAGCATTTGTTGAAATGATGTCACACATCTACCAATAGCTAGGAATGTCTAAGTTCGTATCTGTAAGGTGAATTAAGACGAACATTATAACTAGATAGAACGCTCACCCTAGGTCAAGTAGCTCGTCAAAATCGCGTTATCACCCAGCTCTAACAAATAGATAACAGACGGGCGCGCGCAATCACACTTCACACCTTCGTCCTATTTCCAAATACATGACCGTGTTCTAAAGAACCGTATTGCATCTACACAAGTACATAAACCACAGTCTTCAGAATATAGTGCAACGATATCTTGGTGTTTGTAATAAAGCTCGGTGGCGTCGTCACGTCATAAAACGGCAAAATACATCGTCTGCAACTAGATCTAGCCTCATATCACCCCGTAATACTATCACCCATATAATTGGTTGATGCAAATGCACTCCGGTGCATGTTCTAAGACATTTTTTTTTGCCCTGGAAAGATTTAATATCGTTTTATGTAAAACGCTTTAGTCGGTTTAATTTCATTTTATTCCGCCTTTATTAAATGCGTTTATTCATAAAAATAACTCAGCTGTAGTCGTTTGCTTGCACGTCTTGTTTTGTAACTGTAAGACGTTAATATAGAGCTCGAGTTGCTTGCCGCGGTGTAAACATTAAACCTACTGGGATCTAGGCGACGCATCAACTTTAGATCGAATATTGACAGAGTCCCAGAAACAGCGCCCCGGGTACGTAATTATTATATAATGTACGAACTTCCATCTTTGACAGTAACCGTTTCATTATCGAAATGGTTCCAGAGATATGAATTCTCATCTGTTAGCCTTATTTTATATATTTTCTTTTATTTTGCTAAAACAACGATAGGTATGAATTATGCGGTTGATTAAGAGTATTATTTTATACCTATAGGCTTCAATTATGAAACTCCATAGGAGAGAAAGTCGTGTTGCACAGAACTCATGTAAACATGTGCCAGATATTGATCAATTTGGCCCAAGGTCGAGACGACTAGAACACCTAGCGTATACAACAAAGTATGAGTAGCCAGATTTTTAATTAAATTGCATATATTATGTAATATGTACTTTGACCACCTGTTTGAAAAACATTCTGTTAGACACAAACAAGCTGTCAACTTATCTACTTATACTATTGTATACGTATGTTTTATCTTATTTATTCTAACAATATTTTTTATTTTTTTTATTTCTGCCCAACAAATTGACTCCATGCTGCCTGATGTTAAGCAGTAAGTGAAGTCCCATAGTGATGGCCATCATCCCAGCAGCCAGCATGGCATTATGGCATGATGGCCCTCACCTTGACGGCCTTGAGAAAAGCTTTTTCACGCCCCGCTTAAAGGACCCAGGATCATAAGTGGAGAGAAACACGTGGGCTGGTAAAGAGTTCCACATCTTTATGGTACGGCAGAGATAAGAGGCGCCGAACCGTTTAGTGCGTGACGGAATCTGTTCTACTGTGTAAGAGTGGCACCTTAACGAGATGCGGACGAGTTTCCGAGATGCGGATTTGATGACACCCTCGATCTAGTTCTTCTGGTTGAGATTTCTGCGTATGTCCATACCCAGGATATTGAGGCTGTCTTGAATCGGTAGTGGATTGTCCAGAAGAGAGGGATGGGGAAGGAATGGAAATACCTTGGCTGAGAATGCGCACACCTGTGTTGTCTTGGCGTTGAACTCGACCAGGTTCTCATCACCCCAATGCGAGATGCAATTCAAAACCCAGTCAAGCTCAGCAACAATAAGTAAGTAAATAAATGAAGTAGAACAGTTCAACGCACTTTTGAAACAAATAAGAGGGAATTTTTACATATTTTTATTTAGTAGCATCTTGACTCATATACAGGGTGTAAAAAGACCCTTAACGAAAACTGAAACCCCATATTGTACCAATTATAACGATATTTTTTTACTTCGGCACCATACCTGGGAAATAACTGGTTCAGGAGATATTGAGGCTCAAAGTCACGATTATTTTTTTCTAATCATTCCAAAATCTATATAAATGTAAACTTTCTTTCAAATAAACAGAAACACAATTTTCAATATTTCCCTAAAATAAACGGCTTTAAAGTTCCCTAAACGGAGTGTATGCCTACTAGCAATCAGCTGCGATTTCGTTCTCCTCGGCCGCGCGACCACGTGATCATAAACTGCCGCCGTTAGGGCGGTTGCAAACTATAATAACTAATTTTTGGATGCGCATGTAGGCGCGTATAGGCGTACTTTTGTGGCACACGCGCAACTCGTACGAGCGTTGACGCGCGTCTAAGCTCGTATAAGCGCTATACTGACACGATATCACTACCGTGTCGAGCGAACACGCCGAAATATGCCCGTTTACGCGAGTCCGGTTTTTTGTAACGTATAATGTAGCGCACGTGTAAACGCGTATGCTGAAACGACCATATACGCCCAGAAAATATGCTAATCTGAAACCGCCCTTAGGTCGACCGCGGCGCACGGTGTAGGTACGATGCATTTCTCTTTCCAATTTTTCTGCAAGCGCGCGCTATACAGCTAAGCTTAAAAAATATTTTGTTCCCAGGTATTTATTATTATTCCCAGTACATATTATTTTCGCGTAGTATAACTTGGCATGATGTGCAAAACGAGTAGACTACGGCAGCAAGTCAGATATTCATTTCTTATAATTCAATGATATTCAAAACAGAATTGGAAGTTGGTAACGCGACGGCGAATTTGACTACGCGCCAATTAATCTGAAACTCAAACAGAACAGATATCCTGAGCGAGGTGACGTAAAGTCGAATGAAGCTTTCTGCCAAAAAGTTCTGATGAAAGTTGTTATAGCAGGTAGGCGGTGTAGCCGAGGCGGCAGCTCGGCGCTCGGCCGCACCGCCGCGCGGCCAAACTTGCGCGGCCGGCGAGCGTTTATTGAGCGGAAAGGGAGTGAGGCGGCCAGTCGACGATACCCGCCGCGTGCCGCCACCACCGACCACCTTGCTGCCCAATCTTATTTTGTTTTGAAGTTTCGCCTTCACTTTTTGTAATAACAGGTAGGTAACAGTTATCTCGTGGCTCTTAATTAAGCATTTAACTGATGGGAAACTTTCGTTTGATGCGGCGATGACTGTACTCTCATAGTAAAAGTTGATTTTGCAGAACGTTGATTCGCAAGTATTTGTTAGAAAACCAAACAATTTCATGGGTCCCTTTTCATAGAGGAGAACTTTTATAAAACCAGGGCGCCGGATAACTGCTGCTGCCGTAATCTTCGGAAAACTCCAATAAATTTCGTCAATACAGGCGAGACCAGCGTAATGTTTTAGCAAACAACGTTTAGCGACAATATAACGAGAGGTGGCCGCAACTACGCTTTAGTTAGTAAATTATGTCATACTTAGGTAATATTGAGTCCAATAAAACAGGCATACACAGTTATTATGTTACTAGCTGACCCGGCGAACTCCGTATCGCCTTTTTAAGGTCTTTTTTCTCATTCCTTTTTTTCCATCCATCCATCCATCCCATCAGGACTTAAGAAATTGACCAAAAAAATATTATTTCGGAGGAGTATTATGTATCACTAACACTGTGAAATTGCTGAATTGTTTCACTAACGCAGCTGTAAAACGATTGATTAACTCCAGTATGCGACTGGCGCGTATGACTGATCTAGTGATATGATTAACTTACTAACTACGGGATTCAATATTCGAATTATAGATAGATCTGTAGATTTTAGATTCGTTTTTGACAGTTTTTGACATAAGCTCCATACAAAATATGTCAAACACGAATCAAAAATCTACAGATCTATCTATATTGAAATTAAACTACAGTTTACGGATTTTATCGCGTTGTATTGGTTTCACTAAGTTAATACATTTGAAACTAAAGATCTAGAAACAATATTTTTAATTTATTACTAGCCGACGCTTCGAATTCTTTACAGAATTCATGTTCACGGCAGACTGAGGTGATATTTGTTTTTATCTTGAATGTATAAGTTATCTCAAAGTACCCAAACATTTTTCAACTACTGGTGATACTATTTACGCAGAATGAGCTCACAGTGTCCTTAGGTCTTCTGGTGACTTGAAGACCAACCATTTTTCTCATAAAGGAACTTACGCGGTACGCCTAACCTTTACACAAATATATTCATGCTCGTAATGAATTGTAATATTTAAGCATTTTCTTAACTGATTTTGAGACCAATAACTTATCTACTAGACCACAGGATAAAATATTTTCCCATTTACTCGGGTAACTGTTGAGAAGCTGACAACACAATTCTTCACGCATGCGTATTGATGCTTTTGTTTGACACACACTGTCATAATAAGTTGCTTCATTTACGGAGCTATTTTTCTTAGGCACCACGGAGTCTAGTATAGCGAAGCGATACCAATCATTTGTCTAAGACTAAATATTATCACCATAAACTGTACTTTGTGACAAAATAGTTTATTATGATAAGGAGTAATGACATGTGTAAAATAAATACGTTTAAATGAAGTCCTAAAAAAATTCAAGATTTTTTAATAAAAAGTGGTTGCTTTGCTTAACTCGAAATAGATAGGTATAGTGTGTCGCGGACTTTTTTGTAGATATTTTTAAGGTCTTTAATTAATTAGAACATTTTATGGTTCTATCTTTTATAGTTTAGGCGGCGTACGACAAATAAGGAACATTTTTGGATGATTTTTTACACCTTGAGTCCCAAGAACCCAAATATCTTACGGACCCCTATTTTTTCTAAAATAAAATGTAGCCTATGTTACTCACAAATAATGTAGCTTTCTAACAGTTAAAGAATTTTTAAAATCGGTCCATTAGTTTTTGAGTTTATCTATTACAAACAAACAAAACTACATTTTTTTCTTCTTTATAATAAGTGTAGATAAACCGCAATAAAAGTATTAGAAAAGTAGGCAATTTAGGTTCAACGAGCTAAAACCATGTAAGTCTCAGCCTCTCAGCACAGATATTTTGTGGTGATTCTTGATTAACACTATTAACCCGTAAATATACTGATGAATTATCCGTGTGGTGACGGATTAAGAATACGAAATGTCACCACCCCATATCATCCCATGGGTGTCGTAAGAGCCGACAGAGGGAGCATATTATACAGAGAACAGCACTGCAAGAGAAGGAAAACTTGATACAAACCCTATACCAACCCGTTTGGCCAGCGTGGTGTAGTAGGCCCATTCCTCCTTTCAAAGGAGAGGCCTAGTCCAGCAGTGGACTGTAAAAGGCTGTAGATGATGATGATGATGATACTGATATATTTTGCATTAGAATAGAGGACTGCTAGTGTATAGATGTTCTTACTGAAACTTCGTTAATCTTTATAAAATCGCACCAAATGAACTATCAACCAATTCCTATATAGATATTAAGAAATGTTTCATATTTTTGTTAGCAGCTACTCGGATCGCTCGACACTTTTAATATTCGAACTCACTAAATGAACATACGGCAACATGAAAAGGAACGGAAAATTAATCAAATGTTCGAGTGAATCTAGCGACTTAATAGACGGAGTACAGAAATACTTGGACCAATTAACAATGATTTTGTTTGGAGCGTATTTGACCGACGCCCGGCAGTGACCTCGTCAAAGCTATCATTAAGCAAATATTTCCTGATAGTCGGTGGAGGCGAGCGCTCACCGTACTCCACGCCCTAACGACTCGATTGATTATATACGTACTTCGAATCTTATTAGCTGGTCGTGCGATCAATCCCCGCAACACAGCCTGGACTAGATAGATAGAAAATTCTTTATTGTACACCAGATACGATACAAATGCTACAAAACATGATACAATTCAATATAGGTATGTACAATAGGCGGCCTTATCGCTGAAAGCAATTTCTTCCAGGCAACCTTGGGATGGACTGGAAAAGATCAGAGAAAGAAAAACAGTGGTGTAGTCATAAAATTAAGTAAAGATAGATGTATAGATACACAAGTACATAAATACATCAATACATAAATATATAAATACATAAATACATGTAATATACATATAGCCATACAAAATACGTAGTTACATCGAACTAAATAGAATATGAAAATTCAGTCACATAGCCATGTAATGCCGTTTTAAGGTGTTTCTGAATATGCCAAGCGAGTTTGCTTGCCTAATTTCTATCGGCAACGCATTCCACAAGCGTACTGCTTGCACAGTAAAGGACTTGTCATAGAAATTTGTGGAATGTGTTGGCATCTGCAGCCTCAGATCCTTAGACGACCTCAGAAACTTTGCGTGTGTGTCATGAAGGAACTTAAAACGTCCTTTGAGATACGAAGGGATGTCCGGGTTGAATAGGATATTATACAGTAATGTAAGAATATGAGTATTCCTGCGAAGACGAATTGGGAGCCACTTGAGTTTGCTACGAAATTCTGATACGTGATCATATTTACGTAATCCAAATATGAATCTAATACAAAAGTTTTGGAGACGCTCAAGTTTATCAAGTTGCTCCTCAGTAAGGTCAAGATAGCTGACATCAGCATAATCGAGTACTGGGAGAAGTAATGACTGTGCCAGCGCAATTTTAGTGGCCGTTGAGAGAAAATTCCGTAGCCTACGCAACGAGCCTGCTGACGCGAATAGTTTTCGACTAGTCTCCTGCATTTGTTAAAGTTTTATCCATGCATAACCCCAAGTTTTTCACATGATCAGTAAGAGCTAATACGTTTCCGTCGAATTTAATCTCAGGTAGTATTGATCAATTTAACTTAGAGATCATTCTGGGACTGCCGATAAGAATTATTTGCGTTTTAGATGGATTAATCTTGAGCCCATACTTTTTACTCCACTCACAGATTTGTGCTAAGTCCGAGTTTATAGCAGAAAATACATCTGCTACCGATTCTAGTGGTGCCTGCGAGTAAATTTGTAAGTCATCTGCGTAAAGGTGGTAGGACGAAATTAACTGTTGAGAGATAGAATGTATAAAAATTGCGAAGAGTAACGGAGATAAAACGCCACCCTGCGGAACACCGGCAGTCGTATCATACCAAGAAGAGTACGATTCCTCAACGCGTATACGCTGTCGCCGCCCAAACAGGTAACTATGAAACCAGTCAATCACTGTTGGAGATATGTTAATAGAGCGGAGTATGCCAAGCAGGATGTGGAAATCTACTGTGTTGAAAGCATTGCTAAAATCAAGTAGAGAAAGTAGCGTGAGCTTTCCACTATCCATACCCAGTCTAATCTCATCGGTAATATGTACCAGTGCTGTGGCAGTACTATGTCCAGGACGAAAACCTGATTGGAAGGGATTTAGGAGAGTGTTCTTAGTGAGGAATGTGGAAAGTTGTTTATGTATCAGACGCTCAAGAACTTTGGATAGGAATGGCAATATAGATATAGGGCGGTAATCAGAGAAGGAAGATGGTTTCGGATTTATTGGGAGAGGAATTATTTGCGCGTCTTTCCACGCTGAGGGAAAGATACCGGTAGTTATAGAATGATTTAAAATATGGCATAGGATAGAAAGGATTTCATCAAGGATAGGGAGAATCATGTTTCGACTGATACAGTCACTACCAACAGCATTGGTTGAGATTGAAGTTATGCTCTTTTGAACATCACAACAAGTAAATTGCTCGAAAACAAAAGGAGAAAATTTGGGAGCTGGGATTTTTGAAAGATCTTGTAAAGTGTTTGTTTTAGTGGTCCCGTCAAAATTGGACGAAGCTGTGGATTGTACGTTTAAAGAATTTATATCTATGTCTTTGAGGAGGACTTCATCACGTGACTTGCCAACTCCCAGTTTTTTAAGAAATTTCCAGACTTTAGCCGGATCTCCGTTTTGAACAGAGATATGGATATGTTGGCGTTGTGCTTTCCTACACACCTTGTTGCAAAGATTTCTTACATTAACATATTTCTCCAAGTTTATGGAAGTTGGTCGTCGCTTGTATCTCGCTTTGGCCGCAGCTTTTTTGGACAATAAGTTTTTAATATCTTGTGTCAGCCAAGGCACTGGTAAGTGTTTCAACTTTATAGGCCGTATTGGAGCATGTTTATCATAGAACTGTATTATGTTCTCTGTAAATATCTGCAGTTTATCGTCCACACAGTCTGAGTTAAGCAAAGGAGACCAATCAATTTTGAAGGCGTCTTCGCAGAGTAGCGAACGATCCATGTCACTGAAATTGCGCTGCATAATAACTCTCGCTTTTGCTTTAGGGGTACGTATTCTATAAGAAAGATAGAGCAAGTCATGATAGGAGAAAGCATCAGCAGAGCATTGGCCGTGCCTGCAAACTAGACTAGGGGAAGAAACAAAGATGAGGTCGAGAAGAGAAGGAACAGAATTTGGAAAGTGATGCGTAGCACTAAGAGGAAGAAGAGTTAAATTATTAGATTCTAGAACGCGTTTAAGAGAAGACGAGCGTGTGTCCTGTTTTAAAATACAGGTATTAAAATCTCCCATTATGATTGTGTGACTGTAAGAAGGGATTAAGGATTCAAGAAGTTGGTCGAAAGATGAAAAGAAATTTATGCGTGAAGAAGGAGAGTAATAGACGCCTAGAAGGACTTTAGAATGGTTTAGTTCCACTTCTAAAAAGAGATGCTCGCCGGCGTCTGATGGCGGTGGCTGTGCTGAGATGCTTATTACACGAAAAGGTATTTGTTCACGAAGATATATAGCAACACCGCCACCAGCACGATCCGCCTGATCATTCCTGATTAGGTGGAAACCATTCAGGTTTCGTTTGATCCAGCTTATTAGGAAATTAATCTTCAACACAAACTCAATATTAATCAATGTACTCTCGAAATGTAGGTAAGTACCGAACTATAAAAAATGTAATCAAATAATATTTATGAGGTACGCGAGTATCGAATGATTTGTAACGAATACAATCTACATAATATAAATATATCGATGATTGTTATTCTGGCTACACACTTGTGTGGTCCGTGTATCAGTTTTCGGATTTTTCCGACTGAATTCGTAGGTATATTAGCCGAGGGACAGGCACGTTCACAATTTGCGGCTGCGGATCGACACGAGCGGAGCGTGCAATATCAAAGTTGCGGCGGTATATAGGTTCGAATATTGGACTCGATCGCCGAATGACGGACTACCAGTGTTCGCAAACCGCACGGGGCCGACCACCGCGCCGACCCATCACCCCACGCTTTGCACTATGATTTGTAATTCAATTATGACTAGTAGAGACCGCAATTCTTGCTACAACCGTCCGTTCTCAAAATTCATGAGACTGTTGTTACATTCATGAGATAAATTGGGTAAAAATACTGTGTAAATACGTTTGCGATACACCAGAGATGTAGATTTTATGACCGCGTGTCACGAACTTGGATTCCGCGGAACACTTTATTCGTCGTGTATTTTTTTAACTCTGCGAAGGCGCAGTAACGAGCCACTGGAACTAAACTTGTCTATTAGTAACGGATCATAAAATAAATCGCTTACCTTGGACATGAGCAAGTTTCGTTCATAGTTCATTAGTATAAAAATAAATGATGGGTTATTTATTGACCATAACGGTTGAAACTTTGGCAAAATGAAATTTCCTTGTAGGTAATGGCTTTAACTATATATAATACGACTTCGATATGTATGTACAATGTTTTACTTATGTGTTTAGTATTTGTGTCTGTCACCGATATTGATGAACTAACTGAAGGATTATTTAACCTACAACGCTTCAGAAGAGGGAGTTACCTATAAGTAACTAGTTGCAGCTTAAGATGTATGTCACATTTTGCAAAAACCAACTATTTGTTAATTACATATATTTTAAAACTAAAAATAATAACCGAGTTTCATTTTCTTCTCATTGTTAATTATATTTTACGTGCACTTTTTATATACCACGTGAAAGAAAATATGCTGCATTTAATTCGTTGTATAAAATCTGAAATGTATTTTCATCAGCTTAAAAAGAGCGCCTCATGCTGATGAATAATCAAGTGAATATATTCAAAATAATAGCAGGCTGTGAAGGAATCCTTACAATTAAACAAAAAATCTTGATTTGTACAGCTCTAAACAAAAAAAAATATTTTAAAATAAAAAAACCGACTTCAAAAACACTAAGGAACTAAAAAATAATGGGTTTTGGAGCAAAAATTTTTGGACTCGGTGACAAGCCAAGTATTTCTGATCTGACTATGAAACCTCTACACTTTTTTATATAACTTTCGTTGTTGATAGAATAGGTAGTATGTAATTTAGTTACTTTTTGCGAAAGGGCTTGGCACCTACTCCAAAAATGTTTGCTCCAAAACCAATTAATTTTCAGTTTTTTAGTTCCTTAGTGTTTTTTGAAGTAGGTTTTTTTATTTAAAAATAATTTTTATTTTTTGCTTTTTAGTAGTAGGTATACTAATAAAAAATAGTAATAGCTGGTAAGTAGGTACATAGGATAGTGTAGGTGGTACATGATGGGGAGGCCTTCCTTACGTGCCTCAATTCTGAAATGTAGACCTACCTTTCTGACAATTTCAAGTACTTTTTTTTGTTTTCAACTAACTAGCCTAAACACGTTCGTTTCAGGTCCATCATCAGACCATGGAAATCATCCAGCATCAAAGTCTATGCAAAGACGACTCAAACGAGGCCAAACTCATAATTGTATTACAAATATCCCATGGCTACCTTCCTACTCCATCATCAGAGTTTGGTAAACATTCAGCACTAAAGTCCATGTAATGACGAATCAAACGAGCCCAAACTCAATGGGATTGCGTCTTTGTATTTCAAAGATCCCATGGCCACCTTCCTGCTCCATCATCAGAACCTGGAAAACATCCAGTACCAAAGACCATGTAACGACAAATCAAACGACCCTAAACTCGATGAGATTAGGTTACCTTCCAGCTCTGACATCAGACGATGGAAATCATCCAGCATCAAAGTCTATGCAAAGACGATTGAAACGAGGCCAAACTCGATGGGATTTCGTGATTATATTACAAATATCCCATGGCTACCTTCCTGCTCCATCATCAGAGTTTGGTAAACATTCAGCTCTAAAGTCCATGTAAAGACGAGTCAAACGAGCCCAAACTCAACACCTTCCTGCTCCATCATCAGACACTGAAAAACATCCAGTACCAAAGTCCATGTAAAGACGAATCAAACGACCCTAAACTCGATGAGATTGGGTTGTTGTATCACAAAGATCTCATGGTTACTTTCCAGCTCTATCATAAGACCATGGAAACCATCCAGCATCAAAGTCTATGTATAGACGACTATATTACTTATTACGATATTACTTATTAGACTATATATTAACTGTGCATTGTGTGCGCCTCGATACCCTCGCGACCGGCCGCCCCTCCACCGCGCAACTTCCTCCAAAAACTTATTGTTTACTATGGATTAATCGCCCTTCAGCTTTCCGAACACCTGTGTCTGCTGTCCTTTTTCAATAAATGTTATCCGGCATACATGTTTGTTTAATGGTTGGCCTTACTGCTAAGGGTAGGTATATCTTTACGTGACGAGTATGTTAGGCATTATTTATAGTTTTTTAATGGATAGATTTAACTTATTTTTCATAATCATCATCAGCCTGCCGTAGTCCACTGCTGGATATAGGCCCGATTTTCGGCTCTTCGTGTCCAGCCGCTGCCAGCCACTTTGCATATAACGTCACTCCACCTAGCCGGAGGGCGTTCTACATTACGTTTGCCAAGGCGCGGTCTCTCACTTATTTTTAGCTTTAATATAATTGGTGCCCACATTAATGATCCACAAATCCCTTTTGATTTAAAAACAAACAGATATCAAAGATTATACTTCCTTAACTTGTAATTAATGGGTTTTGCCTAACCGGTGCTGGAATTTTTTTCAATGTCGATAGCTCGTACTGTTTTTACAAGTTTACCGTTTTACAGCATTTTTCGAGTGAAGTTTGTTGAGAAGTCCAATTTTACTTCAAGTAATCTAGCAAACAAAACTCGCGGTTGTTTTCTAAATCACTCTTCGGAACATCGATACGTCTTCAAAATGTCGTGTTTAATACTGGACCGGTATAAACTTAGACTATATTTTCCATAAAATGTCGACTCACGTGAAATGTATCAACTAAATATACTGTTCCAGTATTGTTTGCAGAAAGGGAACAAACAATGCTATTGAATTTACCATTAATAGTTGTAGAATAGCTTTCATAAATATTGCAGCGTCATATTGAAAAGGCAGCTTTAAACAATAACAAATACAAAGCTTATCATGTATTGACATTCATTACACAAACAAAATATTAAAGCTATAAAATTCATTCCGGCACTATTGAAAACCACTCGTGTTTACCGATAGTGGATGATTTGTGGCCATCCAAACCAATATTTTGCTATTATATCTTATTAAGTATTTCTTGCTATTTGATATTAGTTTGTTGCAAAGTTAAGCGGTGTTAAACTCTTACAATTACATAAAAGATGTGAAGGAAATACACATGCATCGCTGAAATAGCAACTGTGAGATCAGAACAGACAAGAAGCAGAAATACGAATACTTAGTATCTCGATGAGATGCAGGAACAACAAGAAATTAGAAAGGCAAGTAGATCGTATTTTGATAAGGATGATGAAATAGCAGCCTTAATATCATTTAATTTGTGATATTATTGTCATTTATTAAAGTCAATTAAACGCAAAAACAAGCACATAATCATAAACTAACCGTACCATGAGTTTCTTTTAAGATAACTTTGGTCTAAATACTATTAAATGTGAAAAACTTCGGGTTTACCAGAAAGATGATGAACATCGGTCGTGTAATTATATGTGTAATGTTCCGTGAGCAAAAACATTAAGGTATATTATATGGTTAACATTAGTACACGAGGGGGCGTATCTCATGATTTAAGCAACTGTGCTATTATTGACTTTTGTAAGAATCCACGGTCGCCATAACATGAACAGGCGGGGCCTAATTCCGAGAGGCCTCGCAAATTACAAGCGCCAGGCCTCCCACATAAATCCAACCTTTTCAAGTTAATTAAAATGATTTAAGTAAGCACTAAAAGGATCTTTTTCTCGCTGAGAACACGGAATTTATAATGGTAATAACTTGGCCGATTGATAGAAATGTTGTGCGCGATATGACGACGCGGTGTACGCCGCTCGCAGCTAACGTTCACAGAAGAGTTGATAATCGTTCGAGGAGATACTGAACGTACATTCCTCGCAGCTCCCGAAAGCTTTTAATTTCGCAGATTAATAACTGGGAGATAAAAGTTGTGCTAGGCGCAAACAATAGTGGTAGAGCGTAACCGTAATCAGTGGAAACATTTAGAGAATTACGAGTGGCCGCCTGCCGCCTGTCCCCCGGATATCGCCGCGCCGATTCATCCTCAAATACTGCCCTCCTTTCATTGTATGTACTTTGACTTACTTTAGTTGGTTTTATTGAAATTATTGTACCTAACCGATCTGCGTATGTCTCTTGGAACTTTCTATTATTGTAGGGAAGATACGATTTATAAAGATCACTTCAAAATCCTTTAAGCTAAGAATGAACCGACGCACGGTTTGAATTGAAATCTTTCAATTTGTCATTTTGCCGAGGAGCTATAAATTAAATGGAATGGATGGCAAAATTCTTTATTATTGCATCAATCTAACTATTAAAAAGGAAAAGATTTTAAAGATTCTATGACAATCAGAAGACTTATGTTAAATCTACATTTGTGGATAAGTTTACGGCTGAATAAGCGAACCTGATCGTAATGGAATTGGAACTAACATCGGCTGAACCACCTACAGCTACCACTGTATAAGACATTTTTTTTATGTTAATAGGCGGCAAACGAGCAGACGAATTGCCTGATGGTAAGCAATTACCGCCGCCCATGGACACAAGCAACACCACAGGAGTCACAAGTGCGTTGCCGCCTCTTGGGGTTGGGAAAAGGGATAGGATGAGGAGTGGGATCAGGGAGAAGGAATAGGGGATAGGGCCTCCAGCACTCTCACTCACCGAACGAAACGCAACAGTTTAGGTACTGTTACTTTACGTCGATTTTCTGTGAGAGGGTAGTCCTCCCCCGGTCGAGCCGGCCCATTCATGCTGAAATCAGCAAGGCTCTACTACCTGGAAAACATCAGGAAAATTCAACAACACATTAACATAATGAGTCATTATGTACCACACAATATTCTGCCAACAATCACAGCGAAATCTCACATTCTACGCTAAATGTCATAAATCGTTAACCAATTACGTATTAAATCCCCAATATTATCATTTAAAAGCCATAAATAATCTGTCACATATACAACAATAATTATTATTAGTGTGACATGTCAGGCCCCGATAGAAACCACTTCGATAACAAATGAGGCTCATAATGCGCGCCGCATAAATCCACGGAGGTAATTGACCAAATCACTGTCAATCTCTAATGACAAAACCGTTTGTCCGTCCGACAGACCCATTAATATCAACTTCAAAGTAACTTTAATATAAAATAAAGCGTCTTTATGTTCAAAAATGCAATACAACGTTCATATTTTCTGAAAACGCATGAACTTACTTATTAAAAAGGAATGAGATTTTCACAAACTAAAGTATGAGTGTGAATGTTTATTTTTCGTATTGGAATGAATGGAATGAAATAAGTGGAATTTTGAGAAATTTACTCCTTAACGTTCGTGTGGTGTTTAGAGAAAATGCATTGCTTCAGCGTTTTATGACCGTTTGCAATTTCAAATACTTTTATTTAAGAAATTATTGCATTCTTATATTTAATGTCCTTAACAACATTTCTTATCTTTGAGTGATGACATAGATCCTTTGAATTGGTATTTGTTACTCAAAAGTCAAATAAACAGAATTGTGGATTTGATGTGTGTAACTACTAAAATTAGCACACAGCCTAGTCTTACTAAAAGTTGAACCTGTAGGTATATTAAGTATAAGATATATTTATTTAAAAATTAAATACATTTATATTAACTTTGATCCAGATTCATAGTCACAATAAGTAATCATATCGAACCGCGTTTCTAATCAATTTATTATTCTAAGAAAACTGTAGGTACACAAAGACACATAAACAGTCCGGAGGTTTTCTGCGAAATTCAATATAGATTTTATTGTTTAATGTTAAACTTCAAATCAACAAGATGTTGTTCGTGCAGAAAATAATAAGAGTTTGACTAAATATATATTAACAGCAAATTTTACCGCATTTCAGTTTGAAAACTAAGAGGCGTATTAAGCTGATTTTCCACCAGAGTTGCGAGACGAGGCGAGGCGAGGAGAGAATTGAAATTTGTATGGCAAATTTTCAATTCTCTCCCAGCGCATCTTTGGTGGAAACAGTGTGGATTGGCGAGAATATGCGAGGCGTGAATTGAAATATTTGTTTGTGTAAAAATGAACCGTATTGCTTCCGACATAGAGTATAAATTAACTTTGCAACAGAAACACGCTTCTCGCGATAGAAATTGCGTGTGTACCTATTGCAAGACGAACTCAAACAGCACTGTACCCATATCTTTGAACAAGGAGGGTAGTTGAGACAGCTAGTATTATTTAAAATTGCTCTATATATAAAAATCAATAAAATAGTAAATTTTAGATATTTAAATAATTTAATGAAAATATTCTATAGCTAACAGTGTGTACCTGCTGGTTAAGTGTTATCTTCAAGAACTGACAAGTATTTCACCAACACATAATACACTTGAAATGGAAGCATTCAAGGTCACTAATATTCTTGACATGCAATCCTATTTTGAGGACCGTATGGCCCAGTTTGAGGAAGAGCTACAAAAAAAGTCCTCACAGAACACTGGCAACTTAGCAGATGACTTTGCTGCGTTCAAATCATTTGTGCTACAGGCGCTCAAGTCCTTCTCACAGCAGCTTGACTGTATTGGCCATGAAGTCGACAAAATGGAGATGCGTAGCCGCAGAAAAATGTTACTTCTTCATGGTGTGGAGGAACACAAGGATGAGGAGACAGCCCAGGTGGTGGCAGACGTTGTCAAACAGCGTCTCAAGATAGACAATTTCACACCTGCTGATGTCCGGCGCTGTCACAGGATGGGGCGTCCAACTTCCAGCAACAAGGCGAGGCCGATTCTGATAAAACTTGAATCTGTCGCGGTGCGGGACAGCATTTGGTTTGCGAAGACAAAGCTGAAGAGTTCGGGAATCACTTTGTCGGAGTTCCTGACCCGCTCCCGACACAACGCTTTCATGGCTGCGCGTGCGAGGTTCGGGGTTGCGAAATGCTGGACAAGGGAAGGCCACATCTACATCTTGGCTCCTGACGGTAACCGCCACCACATAACAACCGTTACTGATCTTAGCAAGATAAAGCTCCCAGATGCAGAGAAGCCCGTTGGTAAACCGACCGCAGCCAAGGCCAGGCGAGTTGCTGCCAAGAAATAGGTTTCCCATGATCCTCGGATGTCTGTGGGTATTTATATTTACTTCCAAATATACTTGTTTGCAATGCACCGTCATAACTTATCACTTGTTTATAGTTTTCTAATTACCGCAACAAGTATTTTTATTAACTTGTCAAACTCTCATCTGTCACAACTGTCAGTAATGACATAACGTCGTTCTCTATCATGAAGGTATAGATAAACATGGAGGCCACAGCTGGAACAAAGGCTTGAGTCAAATACCTACATTTCTCTATCTCACTCTCTGTGGTCTGACCTCTCATTTTAGCGTGGATTTAGTATTGCTATCTTCTTATTAAAATCTCCGAGTAAGCTCTTAAAAAGAGCCGACATATTAAGCAAATCAGAAGTTTACACGGTCAATTAATGTGTATTTAAATCAAGAGTTGAAATCCAATCACTTGTTAAAACTCCCAATATTGTAGGTCTCGAACGGTTATAATCATGGTTGGCGAGATAGTGAATTATAATCCCATTTCCTAAGGATTTGGTAATGTGGCAACATTGGCCACCATATGTCAAGTAAATCTTGTCAGTATAGCAGTGGTTGGTTGAAAAGAGATGGTGTGACCACAGTGAGCGAGATAGCGATACATCATTTGAGCTTCAAGTAGGTATTCGGAGTGCGGTCTCCATGTTTATCTATAACTTCATGTTCTCTATGTAGTAACGTTCCTTTTCGCACTAGATTTTTATTGTTATTTATGTTTTGTTAACATTGTTTATAATTTTTAAATACCCATAGGTACTCTATATGTGTCTTAATTTTATTGTTCTGTAAAATACTCTGGTGTTTATATTTGTTAGTTACATATTTCATCTTGGAAAATTTTGTTCTCTTTGCTTTGTTAATACGCAACTGGCAGGTGGACACACAGTTGAGTTTATAGGAATATTTAGATATTTTGTTTTTTACGTGTACCTATATTTACTTATTAGATATTCTTTGTATATAAATATTTATACTTATATATATATATATTTTTCATATATGTCACAAACCGACTCGAAAAGCGACGATGAAAGCTTTCATTCAGCAACTAGCTTTGATGACAGCTTTGTTAGTGTACCTTCTCTGGGAGACATTCTTCGGTCTCAGTTTTCAGACGTACCCAAGCACTTTAATGTAGTTCATATAAATGCACAGAGTATTCCTGCTCATTTCTCTGATATGCTGGCTAACTTAGACTGCCATAATATACATGCCATTCTTGTGTCCGAGTCATGGTTGAAACCATGCCTACCATCAATTTCTTATATTCTTCCAGGTTTCCAACTAATCAGGAATGATCGCAGTATCGGCGGTGGTGGCGGTGTTGCCATATATTTACGCACTTACATTCCTTATCAGATTGTTTCTACGTCATCACAACCGCCACCGTCGAATGCTGGCGAGCATCTCTTTTTAGAAGTGGAACTTCAACACACAAAACTTTTATTGGGCGTATATTATTCTCCTTCGCGTCATATTAACTATTTTTCTTCATTTGAGCAAATCCTGGAAAATCTCACACCTTCCTATGATCATACCATTATTATGGGTGATTTTAATACTTGCCTTCTCAAGCAGGATTCAAGAACTACATCTTTACGACGTGTTACAGAATCCTGCAATTTGACTATTCTAAATCTCGATGCAACACATCACTTTCCTAATACTACTCCTTCTCTTCTCGACCTTATTCTAGTTTCTTCTACCAATCATGTTCATAGGCATGGTCAATGTTCAGCTGACGCATTTTCTTACCATGACCTCATCTATCTCTCTTACAATATACGCCCACCTAAACTGAAGCCAAGGATCATACTGCAGCGCAATTTTGGTGGAATGGATCATGATAAAATTCGTGAGGACGCGGCTAATATAGATTGGGAATCACTGTTCTCCTCAGATTGCGTCGACACTAAAGTCCATATTTTAACAACTCAACTAATTAAGTTGTATGACGTGCATGCGCCAGTTCGTGCAATCAGAATCAAACATCTACCTGCCCCGTGGCTGACAGATGACATTAAAAAGCTCATGGCGAAGAAAAGTGCAGCGAAGTCAAGATTTAAGCATAAACCAACTCCAACGAACCACGAAAAATACGTGGCCATAAGAAATTACTGCAACAAGGTGTGTAGGAAAGCACAACGCCAACATATCCATAAGTCAGTTGAAAACGGTGATCCAGCAAAGGTCTGGAAATTTCTCAAAACTTTGGGTGTTGGTAAGACACAGCAAAAATCTATTCCAAATAATATCAATATTGACTCTCTTAACATACATTTCTCTTCCTCGTCCAAGTTGGATGAAAATATTAAAAGTAACACTCTACAGCATCTTTCCTCTTTACCAACCCCAGATTATTCTCCTTTTATCTTCTCTCAATTCACCGCTTGTGATGTTAAGAAGAGCATTCTCGAAATCACGTCTAATGCAATCGGTAATGACTGTGTAAGCCGCAAAATGATCCTTCCCATCCTTGACCAAATCCTTCCAGTCCTATGCAATATCTTAAATCAGTCTATTTCCTGTGGCATCTTTCCCTCAGCGTGGAAAGAAGCACTGATTATTCCCCTGCCTAAAAAACCTAAACCTTGTACTTTAACAGATTACCGTCCTATATCAATATTACCATTCCTATCAAAAGTCCTAGAACGTCTCATCCATAAACAACTTAGTTCCTTCCTTTCTGAAAATTCCCTCCTTAATCCTTACCAATCAGGTTTCCGACCTGGACACAGTACCACCACGGCTTTAGTTTGTGTTACAGATGACATTAGGCAAGGGATGGACAGTGGCAATCTAACAGTGCTCTCGTTACTTGACTTCAGTAATGCGTTCAACACTGTGGATTTCCACATCATGCTTGGCATCCTCGGCTCTCTTAACATATCTCCATCGGTAATTGACTGGTTTCAAAGTTACCTGTTTGGTCGCCGGCAACGTGTCCGCGTTGAAGATACTTATTCCACTTGGTCTAACACGAATGCAGGTGTACCACAGGGTGGCGTGCTATCCCCCTTACTCTTCACAATATTTATTAATGCTATTTCAAACCAATTAGTTTCATCCTACCACCTTTACGCAGATGATTTACAAATTTACACGCAAGCTCCCTTTGACAAGCTAGCAGAAGCCTGTAAGACTATTAACTCGGACCTCGAGCGGATCTGCGAATGGACTCAGAAGTATGGACTCGTAGTGAACCCTGAAAAAACCCAACTGATTGTTATTGGCAGCCCAAGAATGTTGGCTAAAATTGTCTGGTGTGATCTACCACGAATCAGTTTTAATGGCAAAGACCTAGCATTTAGGAAAACCGTTAAAAATTTGGGTGTCCATATAGATGAAACAATGTCTTGGCGACTTCAGATACAAGAAACAAGTCGAAAACTGTTTGCTTCAGCCGCATCAATACGAAAATTACGCAATTTCCTTCCAACTGCAACTAAAATTGCACTTGCACAATCTTTGCTTCTGCCGATCCTTGACTACGCTGATGTCAGCTATCTTGACCCCACAGAGGAGCAACTGAACAAACTTGAGCGTCTCCAAAATTTCTGCATACGTTTTATATTTGGTTTACGCAAATATGATCATATTTCAGAATTCCGCAACAGGCTCAAGTGGCTTCCGATTCGCCTTCGCAGAAATACTCATATTCTTACATTACTGTATAATATCCTGTTTAATCCCAATAGTCCCTCATATCTTAAAGAACGTTTTAAGTTCCTTCATGACACACATTCAAGGTCCTTGAGGTCGTCTGTGGACTTGAGGCTGGAGATGCCAATGCATTCCACTAATTATTTTGACAAATCTTTTACTGTACAAGCTGTGCGCCTGTGGAATGCATTGCCTCTAGATATTCGTAGAGCAAAATCACCTAGTATATTTAAAGGTTTGTTGAAATCGCACTATCTTTCATCCATATAACATCTTTCATTATAGTTATAGTATGTATTATATATTATTTTTATATTATATATATATATATTTATATGTGTATGTCGTGTATGTATATGTAGGTATATGTATGTGTGTATGTATATATGTTTCTGTATATCTATGAACTACTTGTATACCATTCTGGTTGTCTTTAAACTACACCATTTATCGCACTAAACTTATTTACCATCTGTCCATCCTAAGGTTGCCTGGCAGAGATTGCTTTTAGCGATAAGGCCGCCATTTGTACATTCTGTTTGTGTTTTGTATATATTTTGTTCTATAATGTAACTTTTTGTAAGGTGTACAATAAAGAATAATCAATCAATCAATCAATCAATCTTTATCTAATGAAGCCTACGGGCGGCGCGGCGGTCACGCGCGAGCTCGCGATGGCAATTTTTAGTGGAAAAGGTCAGTGCGATTGCAATTCTCTTCTCGCCTAGTCTCGTCTCGCCACTCTGGTGGAAAATCACCTTTATAAAGGATTTTTCGAGTGAGCGGTATGAGTGTCCTTTCTATACAAACATTTTACAAAGTGATCCGTACTTATTGGAAACAACATGGGGCAAGCGTGGGTGAGGGATGCGAGCTTTTGAACGTACCCTTACTAACATATGGATCTCCACCAGAGATGAATGTAGCTAAGATGTGCGTCGAAAACACCACACAAAGTTATTCCACACTCTTAAATAACATAGCATCGCTCAGCTCAAGTTACATTATTGGTTAATGTTTTGCTCCGAACATTTTCAGCTACATAGCACATCTTTGGTAGACATGCAGCCTTACATCAATTCAAAACTACCATCAGTCTCTGTCCACCCACGACATAATACTATCACTAATAACTCCCTTACTTAGCAAATTCTGCTATCTTCGCTCTGCTTTCATTGTCACTTGCCAACTTTTTCACTGTAAATGTAAAAATAATGGCACAATAATTCACCGTTTTAACTTATATAACTTCGCAAGTCGTAGTTAAATAAGATTTCAGATTGTAGCAAAAGCAAGTGTGTAAGTATTTGTGAATTCAATAAAAAGGAAATATGATATTGGCAGAGTTCCTATAAGTTATAATTGTCAAACAAGTAAAGTGCATTCAGTTCCATATGGATCATGTTTATGAAGTATTATATACAATTTACTTACCTAAATAGTTTTCCAGTTCAGACGCAATGCATACTGCATTCATAAAAAAATATTTTGGAACAGAGTAGTGAGATGATAGTCATCATCATCATCCTCTTAGGGTTATCCCAGTTCCAACCCGGGGTCCGCTTTCTACTCTAACCGGATTTGGCTGATGTGGAAGTGGTGAGATGATAGTATGAAGCAATATACGAGTACTATCTGAGTAACGTATATCAAAATGATTGCAAGCACAAGTGCTGAAATCCGAATATCTCGGAGGCGGTGCCTAGAGACATCAGTCATCTCGTGATCATGGCTGCTGATTTTGCTTTTTATTTTCTTCAACGTAACAGCACTATTGTAACTTCGGAGAAAATATAAAGATATTTTCGCTTTTTATAAAGTTGGTTCAATTATCTTTCAAACCCTATAAAGTTTCTATCTGGTAAACTACTGCGAACAATACAAGTAAATGGAAAAAGACAACAAGCTGACCCACTTGTAACATCGACGACAAAACGAGAAGAAAGCAAACTGGAAGAGAGAACTGAATCTCATTAGACTATGAAACCCTGTCGACGTCAACATTGTCTATTACTATAATAAAACTGTAGAGGTGAAAAAGTCTGTACATTAAAGATTTTTTGACGAAAATTTGCTAAAAAATCTAGGAAAATGCTGAAAAGCAATATTTGATGTTTTTTAGAAATTATGTCTGTCTGTCTTTCCCTATGTTGCTAAAGATCTCTTAAATGGCGGAATTGATTTCAATAAAACTTACACTCATGTACAAAGGATACTCAAATCTATAAATTAGTATACACACATCAACAAAGTCTAGGGATATTTTATATTTCATCAAATATCTAAAAATCTATGAAGAATTTTCTGATACAGTAAATAGAAGAATCATAGATTATTTTAAGGTCTTTAATAAAAATAAAAAACATTTCGTGTTTTTTTTTGTTTTAAATAAAAAAATTAATTTTTTTAATCATCATGGAAAATTAGTATGATAACAACAAACATTTCTTCTTAAAAAACTATTAATTTTAATAAAAATGGAAAAAATCTTGTAAAATCTAATCATTAATAATCAGTGTTGCCACCTCTTACATTGATTACACATCGACATCGATTGTTAATACTTAAAATTAAATTGTCAATGTCTTGCTGCGGTATGAGGTCCCATGTCCTTTGCAAGTGTTCGTAAAGTTGTTGTTCAGTCGTCAAATTTGGTGGAAAATCTCTCAAAGCTTTTCGTTGTAACATGTCCCAGGCATGCTCGATAGGATTTAAGTCGGGCGACTGTGCAGGCCAATCCAAAACTTGAATATCGTGCTCTCGGAGAGCGGTCGATACCAGCCGCGCCGTATGGCAAGGAGCATTATCGTGCATGAGTAGAAATTCATGGCCTATTTGAGTTCTGTGTGGGACAATAACGGGCTCTACTACCTCCTCGTGGTATTTTTGTGCAGTCATGCTGCCTTGGATCCAAACGAGTTGGGTTCGTCCGCCAAGACGAATTCCTGCCCACACCATGATTGTCCCGCCTTGGTATGGGTGGACCTCCTGAGGGTGCCGTAGACGGCTAACTCTCCCTGGAGCTCTCCAAACGCGTGTTCTTCGTGAATCCGGGTGAAACCCAAACCGGGACTCATCGGTGAACAGCACCAAAGACCATTGTTCGTCACTCCATGGTAAATGCTCCCGAGCCCACGAAAGCCGCCGACCGCGATTGCCACGTCGCAATGCTGGAACACGCAATGGTCTTCGAGCATGAAGATCAACTTCATGTAACCTTCTTCGCACGGTTTGGTCGCTTACCAGCAGCTGGTGGTCCTCCTGGAGCCTTTGCACTAGTTGCAGCGCTGTGATATTGGGTTGTCTTCTGGCGGTCATTTGGAGAAATCGATCCTGTCTCTGCGTAGTAACACGATATCTACCTGTGTGCTGTTCGGCCACATCTCCAGTACTGCGATAACGTGACCACAACCTTGATATCACATTTTGACTGGTATGTAGGGCCTCAGCAACGACGCGTTGAATTGCACCATTTTCTAACATGCCCACGGCTCGTAACATTTCATCTCGACTCAAATGACGACGTGACATGACTTTTAAAGTTCGTACGTCACGTTAAATTAAAAAAAAAACCATTAAAAACCCTTTTCATTAATAATTATAATAAAACAGTTTTAACTTTCTTTAATGTAACGAATTACTAGCAAATTTGCCGCCATATTTTGTTTATTATTTTGTTTTTTTTCTTTCCATGTTCAAATTTTGAAAATAGAATAAAAGAGGTTTTAATCTGTATATAAACTTTTTGTGGAAACTAACAAGGTTCTAAACTATAAACTCGTAAATAATTTAGGATTAAGATATCCCTAGACTTTGTTGATGTGTGTATGTTACATCACAATCGGTTGAGTGGTTTTCGGTGTACAGCTTGACCTCTCCTTTGTACGTAGTCCCAAACAAAACCGGGATCATCCAAAACTGGTTATATATATGGTGCCATCTATGATCATTATAAGTTTGTTAGTCAAAGTATAGTTATTCTAAATAGGTACCTTCAAAGTGTTTTATGGCTACTTACCGATCGATAGATGTCACTATTTTCAAATAATTTTCTAGCAAAATACATATTTCTTGCAAAAAAGACAATAATTATGTGTCGGGTATATTTCTGTTATTAAAAAATAATAGAGTATAATATTCGGCACTTTCATAAACAAAAAGTCTCTGTGTCAAAATTTATTACAATGTCCACTTAATTTAAACGGTCAATCTCATGTATTTCAAATTATTATGTTTATATAATAGTTATATAATCATTTCATTTTTATTTATTTTAAATGATAAATACAATGACTATAGATCCTTTTTTCAATAAATTGACGATTAGTCCGTAATTATTATTTTCTATCTCGGTCGGTTTGTATATGTAAACATAGATGGCGTTGACAAATGACGTCATTTTCTGAATTTGATCATGTCCTCGGATAATTAATTGCTCTCATCATCGTTCGAATACTTGGATTGGATATTTGACGTTACTTATGAGTTAATGATTGTTGAATGTTATCGAGTTTCTTTGATTTCTTTCGTTCGTTCGTGTTCTGTTCTTATATAGGTGTCTCATTATTCCCAATTTCCCACTCCTCACGTCACGTACGTGGGAATCTCTGAGCGGTAGACTGCGCCCTGAATTCAGATACCTCTTGAATTACTCACAGTCGTAGTCCTGTGTGTATTTTCTAAATAAATCGCAGAGACAGACACTTGGAACAGCTGGAATCGACATCCGAACATGTTGTTTTTCACATGATCGGTAAAAATAATTTACATGTTCTATGTATGGTAATGAAAGTTGGGTATGGCAGAAGAGTCATGAAAGTAGAATAAATGCTGTAGAAATAAGAGCACTGAGAAGTATGTGTGGTGTGTCTATGACCGACAGAGTAAAGAATTGTGTGATACGAGAGTGGTGTGCGGTAAAAGAAGATGTAGTGACAAGCATCGGAAAAGGCAATGTCGGTAGTATATACCCATACTGCTGACATGTATGATATAAAAATGTTATAAATGATATAGGGTCGATCAGGAATGATAAAAGAAACCGCCCGAGCTGAATGCTGTAAGTGCACTGATTTATTCGTAATAAAATGATAGGTAGGTACTACACCGATGCAACGGTGTCGCGCATATAATGTAAATGCCGAGTAAACATTTTGTACAGGTAGGTAAACTGTACATCCTGCCCACTCAAAAGATGATATCAGTATAATGATAAAGAATCTATAAAAACAATGAAAAATAAAATGAATTCTTACACTAAATGAAATTAGATGATATATAGAATGATAATGAACAATTTATATTGTTAGTACTTAGCTACGAGTATGTTTAAAGTTCACTAAATCGCGATCTAAGAGGAGTAGGGTAGGTCCCCACGTCTACACTTAGCACTAATCTTTTGAATTCACTTGGTACGCACTCTATTGGCCTGATCACTTCATTCACAGTTTCACAAATTGCACTATCACTTTTCTTGTACTGCTGTAGAGGGGATACGCCTGCCTCGCAGCATGCCTCCCACGGCATGGCTGCGTCTGGGCAAGGTGTGCGGCCGCAAGGTCCTCTCCTCAACTTGACTTTTATTATTCGTAATAAAATGATAGATACTACACCGATGCAACGGTGTCGCGCATATAATGTAAATGCCGAGTAAGCATTTTGTACAGGTAAACTGTACAGGTATGTTGAGATGGTTTGGACACATGGAGAAGATGGATGACGAATAAAATTATTTTTAAGTAAAAAAGAACCGACTTCAAAAACACTAAAGAACTAAAAAGCAAAAAATAATTGGTTATGGAGCAAAACTTTTTGGAGTCGGTACCAAGCCAAGTATTTCTGATCTGACTATAAAACCTCTACACTTTTTTATATAACTTTCGTTGTTAATAGGATAGGTAGTTTGTAATTTAGTAACATTTTGCGTAAGGGCTTGGCACCAAAGAGATTGGACGTTTAGACTAGAGAGAACATGCCCTATAAATTTCCTTGTACCGAACGTGCAACATGTAATGTCAGTTGGTCTTAGTTGGTTAATCATAACGTCAAATTACGCGTCTCATTTAAAGAGGCATATACTCTTTACATACTCATATCTTTGACTACATTCTCTAAATAGCCGTGCTGTGATCTGTCAACAGTATAAAATTTGTTGGATGTTTGTGTTTACATTTTTAATAACTTTTTTGCATTTAAATAATAAGTAAGCTCATAATAATTAAATAGTGTACTCATTAATTAATAAACATCGTGTATGTGATATCGGGATGTGGATTCCGCTATTCTCGGAACGGAAATAACAGGAGAAACTTTATCTTCTAGCAGTGAGTCGGAATTTTCCTACAAATGTATTTACTTTTCTAGTATTAATGCTATAATGAGTGTTAAGTTTACACAATATCATTGTATTGCAAATCAAAGGAACAGCTTGCATACGTATGTGTTATGAATTTTACTCACAAATTGTTATTTTGTACATTTATTGATTTAATAGCCTTAGTGATGGGATTTGACAGTGAAAGGAGATATCGATGTTTTTTGAATGAGGGATAAATACAGAAACTAACTATCGGACATGAATGTAAAACTGTAGCTGGAAGCGACAGCGGGAAGCCGCGGTTGCTAAGTTGACAATAAACAAAGACATCCAGCGGTCTAATTTTCTATCGCGCGTTTGATAGTAAGCGCAGTTTAATGTACATAATTTACTTAGATACCTATCTTAAAAGTAGCGTCTATTAACCTAAAGCCAAGTGTTCCAGTGTAAGCGCGTGTGTGTAGGCTTACATTTCTGCATCTATAAAATAGTAGATGGATTAGGGATGCGAGTAGCATTTTTTCATTATTAAGAAGGTGTTTTTTATTACAGGTTGCCTATTAATGACGTCACAAGAAAACTTTGGATAAATGCCGTTGGACGGCCTAGTTTGATTTAGCAGAAGTACCATCATATTTGTTCACGTCATTTTGAGAAAGACTGTTTTTTAAAGACAGAAAGCACCTGGCGTCGTTTAAAACCGAAAGCTGTGCTTACATTACATTTATGCCCGGACATTGCACACCCGGTAGAATTATTTATCCAAAGCTAAACAAAAAGTGTGTAATTTTAGTTTGAACATATTAATAAAATATAATAATTACAACGATTTTAATTAATCTACCTACTTCTATATTATTTATCATATTAGTGCTATCCTGACTGATCAAAGACGTCTTGCCTTGTAGTCCGCTACATAATATTCTACCATAAAATATAATATTCTTTCACATTCACACAACATTATCTGGTCCCAAACTAAGCATATCTTGTACTACGGGTACTAGACAATCGATAAACATGCATATATACTTTTCTGTTAATATATTACATATTACACATAGTACCATCCAGACCAAGACAAACATCCATATTCATGCACACAAATGTTTGACTTGAGCGGGAATCAAACCCGCAAACTTCGGCGTGGCAGTCGGATTACCTACAACTCTAAAAAAATCAACGTGATATGAGGCGACGCAAACAAATTGCCAAAGCCTGCCGTGGCGCATTAGCCAATCTGGTATAATTCGTACAATACATAATCTAAGTGACAGTTTCTTAGCATCGCATCGCAACGCATCGCTCATTAGTTTATTAATACTTTTTGTCAATAGATTTTATGGCTAAAACGAACAATGAAGGCGCACACAAACTGTTCGGACGCGACTTACTATCGCGACAGTAAGTCGCGACACATAGTGTGCACACACTTTCGGACGCGGCTTTCTGTCGCGTCCGCGTCCGATACAACCATAGACACGCCATGCTGTCTATGCAATACACTAAGGCTAGGTAGGAGCATATTTTTCTTAATTCAGGGCACTAGCAGTTAGCACTATTAAATTATATTATTGGTATACCTTGAAGTAAAGCAGAACTGTTGAATTGAAAGTGAATTTATCATTTTTGACTATATTCGGTATAAAATCAATATTAAGGCCGTACCATGGACAATATACGGATGACAGTAAACGTCCGCAGACGCTTACTGTCATTTTTCCAGATTGCTATCGGACGTCTGAACGCTCAAGGTCACGTCCGCGATAGACGTCCGATATTGAGCACACTTGAATGGATTTTCCTTGTCCAGATACAGGCCTTGCCACACGGCACAATTTTACGTCCAACTTGACTAAATCACTTGATGAAATCGTGACGTGTAGACGCCAGTCGTCCAACTCAAGTTCATCGGGTGGGCGGTACCACCTGATTTTAACCAATCGGGTGGGCGGAATGCAAATCAGTGATTTGATTGTGTCGTGTAGACGGGCAAATCCAATTCGATTGAAAATTTGATCAGTGGTAAAATTGTATCGTGTGGCAAGGCCTTACCCTTCTGTCGCGACTTACTGTCGCGACAGTAAGTCACGACAGATAGTTTGTGCGGGCCTTTAAACACGTGATTTTTTTAGTACTGTCTGTCTGGCAAGTCTTTGCAAAGCACTGTCCGGCGTCAACAGCAAAAACTACAATTTCAATATTTTAGTTGTTTATTTATACGGCTTAAATATATCGACACATACTAAAGTTAGACATTTGACCAAAAATATTTATCGATAAATCATCACTGTTACGAACAACACTCGGTTTCCTAACTCTATGTTTTGTCTACTGTTTGCCTACCACGATTCTGCTATAAGAGCGTGCTGCTAAACCTATCGACAGCTCTTTCTATCATACTGCATGTGCCATTAGAAAGAAGATATCAATCATAGCAACCGCTGTTGTTATTTAGTGTTACTTCTATGCCTAAGGTTATATTTCTTTGCTTGGCACCGACTCCAAAAAGTTTTGCTCCATAACCAATTATTTTTTGCTTTTTAGTTCTTTAGTGTTTTTGAAGTCGGTTCTTTTTTACTTAAAAATAATTTTATTTTTTGCTTTTTAGTGGTATACTAAAAAAAAATAGTAATAGGTGGTAAGTAGGTACATAGGATAGTGTAGGTGGTACATGATGGGGAGGCCTTCATTACTTGCCTCAATTCTGAAATATAGACCTGTAACTTTCTGGCATATTCAAGTATTTTTTTGTTTTCAACTAGCCTAAACACGTTCGTTTCAGTTCCATCATCAGATTCCGAAAATCATCCAGTACCAAAGTGTTTGCCAAGACAAAGCAAACGAGCCTAAACTCGATGAGATTGCGTTATTGTATTACAAAGATCCCATGGCCACTTTCCTACTCTATCATCAGACTTTGGAAAACATTCAGCACTAAAGTCCGTGTAAGACAAATCGAAAGAGTTTACGAGTCCAAACTCAATGGGATTGCGTATTTGTATTACAAATATCCCATGGCTACCATCCTGCTCCATCATCAGAGTTTGGTAAACATTCAGCACTAAAGTCCATGTAAAGATGAATCAAATGAGCCCAAGCTTAATGGGATTGCATCTTTGTATTACAAAGATCCCATGTGCCCGGTAGATGGCAATAGGCTCGCCCCCTATTATATTGGGACCTAAACATAACTGGCGAAATGTGGGTGTGTATACACCTCTGCTTACCCCTTCGGGGATAAAAGGCGTGAAGTTATGTTATGTTATGTTAAGGATCCCATGCCCACCTTCCTGCTCCATCATTAGACCCTGGAAAACATCCAGTACCAAAGTCCATGTAAAAACTAATCAAACGACCCTAAACTCGATAAGATTGGGTTGTTGTATCACAAAGATCTCATGGTTACCTTCCAGCTCCATCATCAGACCATGGAAATCATCCAGCATCAAAGTCTATGTAAAGACGACTCAAACGAGCCCAAACTCGACGGCATTGGGTTGTTATCGTCAAATCGCTTTAAGTGTGCTTATAAAATTTGGAGAGTTCCTTCGATTTTTTCAGGATTCCATGATCAGATCCTGACCCGATAATCATGGGACCAACTGGGAGGTATACTCTTTCAATACAAACAAGAAATTTTGAAATCGGTCCAGGCGTCTAAGAGGAATCGGGGAACATACATAAAAAAAAAAAGATTCCGACGAATTGTAAACCTCCTCCTTTTTTTGAAGTCGGTTAAAGACTGACAAATAAGATATATAAGGCAAGTGTTAATGGGACAGGACGAAGGGGAAGACCTAGGCGGACGTTCTCTGATCAGATTGGAGACATCCTAAAAAAAGGACAGGTCAGAAGTACCCTAAACAGGAGAGCATGCATGAGAAACTTGATGGGAGTGAATGAAGCAAGAGAGGTATGTCAGGACCGTTGCAAGTGGCGTTCCATGGTCTCTGCCTACCCCTCCGGGAAACAGGCGTGAGTCTATGTATGTATGTTCTATGTGAAGGTGGTAAAACAGTTAATGTTGTGTAAGTATAAAGAAATTCTCTTAAGATATATATTAGCTGTCTTACTAATAAAAATTACGACACAGTGTATACAAGTACTATAAGCATTGCGTAACAAAAACGCAACTAATAAAAAATATTTTGACAGATTGCGTGTATACATGCGTTATAAGAGATCAAAATATCTATTTAGACCAAAGAGATTGGATAAATTTAGACTTACACAAGCTCTACACACGCTTGCACACTTGTATAAGGAGTGCGTAAGAGCAAAATGGCGGCTATTTGGCCAGCTGAGGACGCTGAGGTTGTCACTTTACTCAGATTATGCCACAGATTATGCGCGCAATCTATGACAGAGAGGTTGGACTAGGAAGGTTATATTTCTTTGATCTATGAAATGAATGTTATTGTCGGTGGAGGCGTTTGGAAGCTATGAGTACAAATCAAAACTTATTTATCCTTCAGAAAATAACAACCATTAGTCTTTAGTTTTTGTACATTAGATTAATAGATAAGGGATATTTTTAAGAAGAAACTCCATTTAATATATAATTAAGCTAGTAAAATTATATATAAACAATAAAATACAATTAAATTAATTATTAAAACCAAGTTACGATTAGAAGTTTTTGAACGTACTTCATAAAAGGTTGTCAGCATATTTGATGTACACACAGCTACACATCAACCTATACAAAACCAATATTAGCTGAACTACTCAACAACAGGTTGGTCACATTAAGGGAGTTCGCCTAATATTGGGCTTGTTTAGGTTAATGTGTAGCTGTGTGTACACAGACTACACAGCGTGAGTAGTTACACAAGCTTGTCTTTGCGTTTATTAGTAGCGATGTTGTGTAAACCCTGTATAACTCCTATACAGCCGTTATACGCTGTGTAAGTATTCATACGTTAAACGTGTCAGTAATATTTTTTTATTAGTAAGACAGTAGGTATATAACTCTTAGCATAAATGTCATACTAATTAAATTCCAACATTTACGCGAACGAAGTCGCGGGCACAGCTAGTTTTTAAATAAAACTCATGGCGGGACTAACCGCGGCTAGCAAATACACGAATAATAAATAGTGAAACTGTTGCTTCGTCTTCGAGTTCAACATTTAATACATCCGTTTAGACGAAATTCGTATTTAAGCCGATATTTGGTAGTCTATAGCAATACCTAATTACCTATATCACCACTTTATGTTATAGGCCGACCCCACCTTAGACGTCAGCGTTCCTCGAGCGTGCGCGCAACGTGCGCTCGGCGTTCACTCTGTAGTACAAAGTGAACGCCGGACGCACGCCGAATGGACGCCGAGCGTACGCTCGAGGAACGCTGACGCCTAATGTGGGGGAGGCCATAGAGACGCGCGCCAGCCTATACTGACCTACTCTTGGGCACCCTTCTAGTAAATGAAGGAAAATACCAGTGTCATTTCACTAACAGTAGTTTTGGGGAGCATTTTCATGTACTTATCTGTAACAGTGGTTTTACAATTATTTGTCCATCCCACAATTGTTTATTTCATATGGATATCGCACTCTATAGTTACCGCAGCATCCATAGAGGTGATCTGCTTTATATTTACTGTTTACTTTGTGAAAAATTATTTTACCTTATGACAGAGACTAATTACTTTCTAAATCATAGGTATAATTCAATAATTAAATTTGTTTAACATTTCATCATCACATTTACGTGTTCTAGAGTTACCCTAGACAGGTTGGAATTGTTGCAGAAGGCAGTGGAAGCTAGTTTACATCCACTTGACCAGGGCAAACAAGATTGTGACATATATTGACTGAGTTACTCAGTGCTAAAAATCAAATACAATATGTTCAGTGGTGTCAGTCCTGGAGCCAAGCTAGGTAAATACACAAAACTAAAGTGGCCACGTTAGACTGACTGATATATCTACTTAGCTTCTGTATTCCAACGTGATGTCTTCAAGACACGAGGCACGATGTTCCACAATTCATAATTTTACAAAATGTCAATAGTGCCAATATAATATCACAAAGTTATCATCAAGGGCTGTCTGAACTGTGCCAGACAAATCAAATAGTGGCAATTTTACAAGGGTTCAAAAAATTTATTAAATAGCTCAAAAAAAGAATGTGAATGACTTGGCAGTTCTTACAAATGAGACAAGAGTTAAAATTAATTACCATAGATAACAAATGTTACCAAACTGATATTCTCGATCTATACTAATGATCATACAATATATCTATTTCAAACAGTCAAATTACGCCATTTTACGCAGCATAAACAAAATGAAAAAATAAATTGCATTAGTTGCCAATCTACTACAAACAGCAGATTTTATACGGACTCTTCTAAAATAAAAACAACTTAAAACAATACGAAACGACGACCTTTTTCTTGAAGGAGTAACAAAAATCCATATAATATTCTCTCAAACTTTCACGCTTTTAATAGTAAAAATATTTCATCAAGGTATTAAGAACTATGACCAAATATATCGACACACATATGTCCCAGGTGAACGCAATGATTGTTAACACTTTGATGTACAACAGTTTTCACATTTCCGTAGCATTCAAATTTTAAACAAATGTATCTCGTACGTTAATAATTCAGAAAATTTTATATTACTACATTTAATACGAGCTTGTAGAGATTCAGCTCTTTCTAATAATCCACCGCACTTATAAAAAAATCTTGTAAATATAAAATAAATTTTCAACAAATCAGAAATTGTACTATAAAATCTGTCCTTGTGCAAAATAAACTATTTGTGCAATTTTATGATTGGAATCGCATCTCACTCATTTACATTTCAGATTATACGACTCATGATCATTCTCTTAGGGTTATCCTAGTTTCAATCTGGGGTCCGCTTACTAGATTTGGCTGAATATTAGCTTTTCCACGGAGCGACTGCCTGTCTGACCTCCGCAACCCAAAGGGATAGCGATATGCCATTTAGACCAGTGTCAGCCTTAACGTGCTCTCCGAGGCAAGGGGCAAGCGATAATGAACAATTTTTAATATATTTTTATATAGATAAATTTAAGTTTCAGATTTTACGACTATATATATTTATGTAACAGGCCTATATGGCGTAATTATTTGAACATATAGGTAAAATACGACTAGGAACCGTACGATAAGATAGCTATTTAGGATGCCCAAAAGAATGTGTGGTTCTCTAAGGCCATTGAATTTAATTGATGATGTGCCTGTTAGCGAAGATAAGAACAAAACCCTAATTAATTAGAAATATATTTATATACATAACGAGTTTTATAAATGTGTTAATTTTTAGGCAACTCCTACAGATTATTTATACGTTTTCACGATTTAAATTTAAAGTTGGTTTACTTTGCCTCCCTCGTCAATTGTCCCATAGACGAGAGTAGCTAATTTACTGTCGCGTTTCACATTTTAATTAAAAGGGTTCCGTTATTTCAACACCACTGTTGAGATGTACTCGAATAAATTTCTAGAATAAATCAGCTTTTTGAGAACGCTAAGCTTTAATAGCTAAGCAATGTTATACGCTTTGAATATACGTATTTCTGTGTAAGTAAATAATATTTAATTTGAGAGTTTCTGATAAAGCTTTACGTAGAATCAATAAGGATTTAAATCTAATACTGCTAACGCAGTGTAGTACGACAGTGGAAAATAAAACCGTTACTGAGTGACACTCAATATAGTGGGAAATTTCCACGCGCACCCATTACGGTTGATCGACTATCAGAGTCAACACTCTCGTAAAGATCAGAGGGGGCGAATCATTGAGTAAGTATCTATAGTGAAAGAAAGCCCTGCCCGAGGTAATTTTATCAGCCGTTCGCACGTCGAATGAAAAATAAAAAAATGCTCTCACCCGCCACTATTTATATCGATGCAAGTACCGACGTATATGGAACGTAGAAAAATCTGTTTAAGTTGTGCATTCACGAAAAGGTCACTGCATACATAAAGGAGCCAATATGAGAGCAGTCTACGAAGAGGTGGTTGTTACGTATAGTATTGAGTTTACGTTAAACGGGCGACCGAGCGACAGAACAACCGGGCGAATTCTGTCATGACAGCCACTTGCATAATAGGGTATTACACCATTTTTTAAAAAGTGTCTCAAGATGATCCTATGACTATAAGAAAGTAGTAGAAAAATTACAAAAAATATATTTAGTTGATAAGTATTTTTTAAACAACTTTTAAATTTACATTTTAAATGTTCGCGGTTTATCAGACAAAAACGTTGGAAGCCATCTTGCTTACGCAAACATATTACAACGTAGCTACTGGTTGATGCTTGCTTTTTTTGACAGTCACGTGGTTTAGTTGTTTAAAATTCTACTAAGTTTATGACGTCATTTGACGTTAATGACATTCGTCATGGCGGCTGCCGTTTTGCGTAATTAAATCCAGATAATAAAACGGAATTCTTTAAAATGGTTTTAAAATTCTATTTATTCATTTTATGAGCTGTAACTGATATATTCCGCATATTTTCCGGTAATACTATCTTAAATATACGTTATTATATTTTTTTTCACATGGGGTAAAATTCCCTATTACACACCTTCATACTTTTTCTTTCTTTATGCCAGACACTCCTCCCTCAAATTTAATCAACTTAAGTGAGCTTAATATTAAATTGGTTGTACAGTGCCACCTCAGATGTTACTTATTTATAATTAATTGTCACAGAATGTTTGCTAGCTACTAATTTAACTTATATATCGTCAACGTACGAGCAAATTAATTGTATCATAATTTACAAAAAGAGGAAACCGGTAACATAAAGTTGATAGTAACAATGCGGTGATTCGATGAAACCTAAGCGGATTATAGCATAATTTCCTATTCGCTCATACTACGAAAATGCTCGAAATTTATTTTAAAGCAATCTCTGAATATTATTATTTAAGTCAGAGCGTTTTTCTGCGATTCAATCTGCAGTAACTTTTCATCGTGCCAGGTTTTGTAGTATAAAGAGGGCCATTATTTTTCAAAAGACATGATTATATGCGGTGAGAAATCACAAGAAAACTGTGTGTATCAACGGAAGGATGCTAGGATAAAGTTTTGTATGCTTTGTGATGGAGTCGCGCTTGAGTTTGTAAACAAAGTCAGCGAATTTATATCAACGCGAATAGCAAAATGTAAAGATAGTATCTATCATATTTGCGACTGTAAAATGTGAGTGGGACACACAGTTTATTGCTGTGCTGGAATCAATCAGGCGGATTGGATCATGGTTGAGATTCGTGCGGAATTGCAACCTGTGCCGATCATTCCGACCCGACTGTTTAATCACGAGCTTACCGTGTGATCAAATATATGCGATGTTTTTATTGCTTTATGTTGTTTGTTCACGTGGACTCAACCAGATGTAAGCACGTTCTGTTGTACGTCATATTATGCCTGTATTGCAGTATTCTGAATTTGAAAGAGTGTGTTAGTGAGTTAACATGTTTCATTATTATTAGAAAGATTATGGTGATTAGTTGCAAAATATATTATATTTGTGTTGTATTTTATTATATTATAAAATAATATTGTTTAATTTTACATAACCTAGGAAAATACTGAAATAACTGAACCAAGTATAGTAAATGACGTAACTTACTGAGTTTACCTATACGACTCCACTGTCTTATGGCTTAATGTTAGGGTAATCATTAGGTTATTTTGACGCTTCTAGTAGTTCTAAGATTTTAATTTTGAAAGAATTAATTTTATGTTCAAAGTATGTGTACTTTTTCAATTAAAGCCACTTGATGCATTGTCACTACTATGTAAAAAATACATTTATATACATTTACTTATACCTAATAGTACCTATGCTATTGAATGCCTCATATAATTTTTGTTTCATCATGTCAGCCTAGAGACGTCCACTGCTGGACTGGACATGGGCCTCCCCCAAGGTTCTCCACACAGACCGATTTTGTGCTGCCGGCATCCAACTGCTTCCCACGATCTTAACCAGATCGTCGGTCCACCTTGCGGGAGGCCTACCCCTGCTGCGTCGTCCGGTACGTGGTCGTAATAAAGGTAATGTTTGTTTAATTACTTTGAAATGTCGATTTGCCCACAAAGGCAGCGTGAATAACAAAAATAATTATTTGCTAATACAGGCCAAGGTTTCAATATTAGTAACTACATTATGAGTAACTACAAAACGTTTTTAATTCGTTAAGTTTGAATCATTTAAAACAGTTGCGATATTTAGAAGCGTTGTAATAATTGTGGCAAGGAAAAGTAAAATATTATATAATTATAAATAGGCATTAAAATGCTATAAAGGTAAGTTAATACTTAAACAAAAACATAATAACAAAGATGTATGTCCATATACATACAAGGCATCCATATTGCGTCACACATTAAATAATTCACGGGACGGCACTTAAACTAATCCTAAGCGAGTACCGTGTGAGGCTGTATTTAAAAGGAGGTTGGAAGACAGGCGCCACATAGGACGTGTCAAATGCAATCAAGAGGTCCAAAGAGGTTCGCTAATTACTTTACGTTTATGTGGCCATACCGCCAGCGGCGATACCTGGCCGGTATATTAAGAGCATTTTCATTATGAATAATGTATCTGTAATGGCTGTTTAAAGGACATACGTGTGAATACGTATTTTGTTTGCTAATCTTTCGTAAATTTTGACGTTTTTAGCTTGGGAATGTCTACATTTTTACCCCACTACGGCGAAGCCAAAAGGAAGGGTCATGTTTTTGTTATAAGAGATATGCGAATCTTTATTTTTGTTTTTGTTGCTATGTGTGTTGTTTTTATGTAATGTTAATAATGCTTTCATGTTTCAGGCACATGATGAGCTCAACTAAACTTGTAGCCGTGTGTCTAAGTAACTAATAGTACGAACTTATAGAAAAAGAAAAGTTGGCAAACCGTTCTGACTGATTATAATCATATTGTTACTTACCTATTCAACTTGTCTGAACCACAAACGATGATATATTGATAAGAGGAAGAGATACGTGAAGGTGCGAAGAGGCTATAGTAAAAATGTTTAACTGATTTACTCTTAAAAGGAAGGTTACAGCACTACTTCAACAACTATTGCATGGCTTTAACCTTTCCCGAAGCCTCATAAAAGTACAATACACTACAATACTTTGTATCATCATTTTCAATATTCAGGTCAACGTTTAACTTGACATCTGAAAAAAGTTTCTTTGGAAATGTTTATTGGTCAACTACTATTTTTTTAGTTCTGAAAATCATGATTCCATACAGATTAAATTTATTTTATTTATAGTCTCACGCCTGTATCCCCGAAGGGGTAGGCAGAGGTGTAAATATCACACCCACATTTCACCATGAATTTTTAGGTCCCACGTAATAGGGGGCGAGCCTATTGCCGTTACCGGGCACATGACCAGACTCCGTGCTGCTACTGAGTATTCGGAAAAACCCAGTAACAATTTTCCCGACCCGGGAATCAAACCCGGAACCTCTGATCAGCAGTCACATACGCTATCCACTGGACCACGGAGGCAGTCGAGGCACAGATTAAATACCTATATATAAAATAGCAAACCCTAGCTTTGTAAGTGTATGATATTTTAATCATACTGCTTGATAGTCTATTTATATCTATTTAATTTTCCATCGAAGTAAATCAGTTGCAATTGATCGTATGCAGTGAACAGATATAACTTTTTTTAATATTCATAAACTCACCAATATTAGATATTGACGTGTCCCTGTCCATTAATTAAACGACAAAATATCTAAAGTTTAATAATAAAAATTATCTGAGAATTTCGATATAATTATACAGTTCTTATAGCAGAGATAAAAATTTCAAAATTAAATAGCAATATCTAAAAGCTTAATATGTCTTCTGGCTGTCGTCCTCCAACATCAACGCACACCATTTTTGGAACTCACTAAAAGGCGCAAGGACTTAGCATGCCACCCACGTAGGTGCAGTTTCTCATGGACTAAAAGATTCTTTTGTTACCAGGGTCCTCACCTACACAATAAATTGAACAAAATATTGGACATTTATCCAAAATCTCAAGGCGCTGTTAAAACCATGTTAACAGACTGGTTAAAGAAGTATAACTATCTAGATACTGAGGCTCTTATTCTATCAGAGCACTAAATTCACACATACACATACACACACCCACACACACACAACTACTCTCACGTTATGGTTCTAGTTCCTGTATTCCAAACTATAATTATAATTTAAGTTTTGTTTCTAATATATTTTTTTATTTTTTATTTTTTTTATTGATATTTTATTTAAAGCAAGATGTTATTAGACACTACCACGATGATGTAACCTATATGTCGTAAGAGTTAAACGCTTCCTAGGGCCTGGCACTAACACTTGTAATACAAGTTGCCACAGCAACTTAGCAAGAGTGTTAGTTCGACTTATTGATATCTTTTATGTGTAATTTTATTGTAACTCTCATTATACAATGTAAACCAGAATGTCAATGTATGTGTCAACTGCTTTATACGCAAATAAATATTATTATTATTATTATTATTAATAAATAACTTTCGAAATATTTACTAAATTTAATTTAGTAACATTATTTTTCTTCCTAGAAAACGTAAATTGCTTCAGCTGTTTTAAATAACATTCTTTGAATTCATGACGCAGGTAGCGTTTTTGGTTTGTCACCCGTCGTTGAAAGCATAATTTTAATTAAGTATAGGTATCGCGAAATATTTCTCGGCCACAAAAAAAAGTAAACTTGTGGGAATTTGCCAGATTATTTAGGTGTATGAATAATGCTTCGCTCCTCGCTCGTAGCGTGATGCCTTAAAGTCTCCTTGAATGAAAGTATTGAAAAAATCAAGAACATTAATATCTCAGTTTATCTGATCAAACAAACTCTTCAGTGTTGTAATATGAGTATAAATAGCTTAATTCGTCTTTATGGTCATTTATAAATTATAAAACATGGACTAAATTGAGTGAATTTAAAGTTAGATTTATCTGTTTCAACTTCTAAATAACGACCTTTGGTCGATGGTGTATCGTAGTGCAAATCTAAGACTAAATCTGGTAGTAAAGTTAGTCCATATATTTCGTAATAAGGCTGTAATACATATTTATCATTTTGTTACAAAAATAATGCTCTATGAATTTTTTTCTGGAAAATACCAAGAATCATTGTTCACCATCTCTATGGGATTTGAAAATTATTATTTTGATTCAAATATACATTTATACTGCGTTGGTTGCATTTTGGCCTTGTATAGCTTTGTTAATAATTTAAAAATGTTATCTATTCAGATATTTTGGCGTTGGTATTTATGCTTGCGAATGTTCTGCTTAATTGTAAAAAAATAAAAACACGGTTATATTTAGTAGGTAAGTACATTAAATAACATATGTATAATATACACGTTTACGTTACTATAAATTAATTGTATATTCCAAAATTTTTTAAATCTAAATGTACCGGTGGATCTTACTTTAGGTATTTACCATTATGTGAATGATTTAATGTGTACTTGGGTTTAGGCGAATGTCATACATTGTTTAAATATATTTAAACATCTTTATCATCAACTTTAGCTTTGGACACGTGACTGGAGTGAAGTGTCAGTTCCACCGAGCACAAAATGGCGAGGCCCATATTGCATTAACATCTAATTTACCTCTTCTAAGGCTCGCATCTTACGGATAACTTAATTGACTTGCTAACATCATTTGTGTAAGTGAATTTAATAGGTCTTAGTAGCGCAATTAATGCTATAGTCATTTGATCTTCGGTTGAATGCCTCTGAATGTCATTACGAACAGGTAAACGCGATGCAAAACTACCCCGATACCTGTAAAAGTACAGAGCGACCAATAAAATTTTAGAAGCCACTAGACAGGCATAGGAATGACGGTAATTGAGCCTGGCAGGATTTTCAGAGGCGACTCTACAATGGCGGTGAGCAAAAAATTGGATAAAAGTTCCGAACATGGTCATGAAAGCATTTGGGCTGGTTTTGAAGAGTTTTGGTATAACGAAGAAGGAGCCATTGGTTTAATAAAAATATAGGTTAGTGGAGTGAGCCTTTTTTCGGAATCTTTTTCCAATAATCATGAAAATATACAAATGGTTTGTTGGCGATGGTGCTGTCACTCATTTCTATTCTAAATGACATTTACACTTGAATTCTAATGTCAAAAGGTGAAAATGTTAGCAGATGATATAAATAAGAAAAGCGGACCGTGAGGAGCTTACGAAACCGGTGTTCAATCTTAAACTATATATATACAGTTATAGACACGTCAAAATTTAATAGAACTTCATTTGAAACTTTGGTACTTCGTTCATAGACATTTTGATTTATTCGTATAAAGATTGTGACGCATTAACATAGTGACGTTATAACTTTATCGATACTTTTATTTTACAGACTAGCTTTGGCCCACGTATTCGCCGATGTGGGTGACAGTTATTGCAAAAAAGGTAGCCTTTGCACTAATGTGATGTAGAAGCTATACTGCAATATTTCTTTGAAAATAAGTATACTTGAATATAATTATATATCTCAAGAAAAGTGTTTTCATCGATAATCACAAACTTTCGTGTTTATAAAAGTTCAAATAAAACCATCTGCTGCTAACAACTAAGTTTAAGCTTGTGTAATTAAATGCAAGACTTCTCATGTAGATCGATAAGATTAAATGTACTGAGTACTGAGTAGTCATTGACTACTTTTTTGCAGTGGCGGCAGATTGCCGGACTAATAGGAAGGACTAGTATGCCAATCTTAAAATGATAAATTACCATGATGCTAATCGTGTGAGTCATTATCATGATTAAATAATCGTAGCCATGATAAACCTGTCGTCATGCAAATGACAAGTAGACTTCTGCGAACCCTTAAAATATTTGTTAATAGGTACTAAAAACTGTACCCCGTCAAATGATACCGAAAGTAAATTTTGATCAAAATGGTTATATAAGGATCAATATTATGCTTATAAAAACCCCTTAACAAATGATGCAATACTAGGGGATACTCACAGCTATGCTCGCACATATTTTTTTAACGTTGGTTTTGCCTGATTCTCTGGTAATTTCGAGAAATTCCTTTTAGTGCACCCTTACGCTACCCTAGAAACATATACATGACAAATTTCACCTTGCACCCTCAGTAGCTTTGGCTGTGCCACATCTGTCAGTCATTTAAATTCAAATGTTTTATTGCTCTCCATATGTATCACAAGTTGTACAAAGATAAGGTATATACCAAATATGGACCCTGTCGGGCACGGCAAAACAGATAGAAGAGGAGAAAGGAGGAAGCCACTGTTATTATTAAAATATTGAAAAGATATTGAACATAATTATTTTTAATTAATTAATTTTGCTTAAATAATAATAATTAATAATAGTTAAATGGTAATCATTGTATAAATAAATAAATTATGGAAATTTGAATTTTATTAGTCATTGTATTAATTAAATAATGTTAGTTTAGATTATAGTTTGTCATTTAGGTACTCATTTAAGTTATAATAGCTTTTCTTGAGCAGAAATTGTCTTAATTTAGTAATAATTTTTTAATTCATTCAATTACGTAAGGCTTTTATATATACAGATTATAGACCAAAAAGTTGTCGTTTTGCAACTTTTTAGGACATTGAAAGGGTAACTCATTATATAGGTTTACGCACCGCACGCAACGCAACAGATGCTCTCAAAAGTATACTGGCGATGCAAACATTATCCGCGCCCCTCTAGCGGTGAAATTAAGAAGTTTTACTTATTTTAGACCTAGGCTTCTATAGGGGCGTTATAAATTTGACCTTTATATATAATATGATTTTGTAAAGAATTGAGTTTTTTTTTAAGTAAGCCAATGACACTGTGAATTTTTCTATTTTACTCTAAATAAATGTGATTAATTATGTGTGTGAAATATTTTATTTAAAATTGACGCTGCAGTAAAATTTTATTTCTAATCTGTTAGTTAACTCACTTATTACTGCAGCCTACTCTCGATTGGTGATTTAATATAATTATAATTATGGAACTGAGCATCAGTATGCTGGCTGGGGCCTTCCTTCAATCTGAAAAGGCCTAACTTGGTTTGGAAGATATTAGACGAACAGTTGATGATCGTGATAATTTTCTAAATACTTAATAAGCATATAACTTCCAAAAGTCTTAAATACGTAACGTGGTTTTGTATTCGAAAACCATTACGTGGTAATGATTTCGTCATTGACCCTATCATTGCATATAGATAGTGATTATTAGTGATATTATGAATATCAATTGCTTTATTCACCTTAAAAAGGTAATTTAAAAATATATTTTTTATCGTAACTTATTTACTAGTGTTTAAGCATAAGCTGGATTTATTCACATATTTTACTTTATCTGAGGATTTATCAATATTCAATTGATATTCATTCTGAGTAAACCAAATCTAAAGATTTATTGCAAACATTATCGATATTTTATCAAAATTCATTTTGAGTAAGCACATCACTAGTCTAGTTAAAATTTACGAAAATTTCGAAGATTCGAAATGACATTTGTATATTTATCTTTCTCTTACATGAGAAAAATATCATAAGTCAGAGTGAAAATATATATGTGGTTAGGGTTGCTATTTTTATACGGTCTCTATTTACTTCCTTACTTTGAGTGTTCAATGTTGTACGTAATCTGGGATAAGCTTCTAATATTCTAGCGACCGCGATTTACACTCTGAACCTACGTTAAAATTTTTACTCCTTGTATTTCAATAAAAGAAGAAAATAATCAAGATCCTTATTTCCCTTATAAAAGTGGCTTATTACATAAATCCAAGTGGCATGGTGGCCATGCTATTTCAAAAGCTTTATGGCACAGATAATCTTAATAAATACTTTAATCTAAAATACGAGTCAGGCCTGTCCAGCGCCCTTTATTCTTGTATATTATTTTGCTACAAAATTGGTATAATAAAAATTAGCATTATTTTAAATTACTGTGTTGGTGAATTTAAAATATTTTGGTAAGTTGTACTTATGCCTAAGATGCTTCTTGCAAAGTTACTGACATTGTCTCGATATGTGGATTTGAATCTCCCATGTATGCAATGTCGACTTCACTCCTAGCACACCTAATACCTACATTAGTTGTAGTCAGCGTGGCTAAGAAAAATCCTTGTTATTTGTATCGCACATTGCTAATAATGAACATTAGCAATGAGCGATATATAAGATTAATAAAAAATAAAGTTAGGAAAATGAAAAATAAAGAAAAGTTGCTGTAAAAAATATAATTTCGTAAAGTAATATCCAGATTTTATTTAGTCCTATAAGGTGGTCATACTTATAAGAAAGAGTTTGTAGTTAACTAAATTGGTATCTGGCTTTATTGTAAAACATTTCTTTAGAAAATGTATGGAATATGAGTTCTTCGAAAGACAAAAATATCTATATATCAAATAACTGAACTCAATTTATTAATATCATCGAGAAATTTCATTATGAAAAGCTTTACAAAACATCTCTCAAGTTTAAATGGTATCAAAAATTCATAGATTTATTACAAAGGTCTTAGTCTACCAAGCCACATTGGGTATAATAGGTGTAGAAATTCGTATTATAAAATGATAGAGTGACTACAAATTGGCTCAAAATTCCTTCGTTGAGCGGAAAATGAACGAGTTATCCCGACTAAAACTATGTCTTGATAGATATTAAAAGGACTTTTTGTGCCTACACGTATACATACTACATAGCCATGATCAACATTTCATATTTAGGTCTATGTTTGTGTTGGACTCCAAACGTAACGGTCCTACCAAGATAAAAACAATATTTTAACCGACACTTACAGCAAATAGATCTAGAAGCTTATTTTAATCTAAGAACCAGCTTGTTAAAAAACTTAGGTACTATTGCTAAGAGTTCGTATTTAACTTGTTGCGGTGTTTAAACGTAAATGAGTACTAATTTTTACAGTCCGAAAAATAAAATGTAAAAGAGAAAACTAACAAAATTTTCATGTACCTGAACTCGAAAGCAAAAAGCCAGATCAGTTGAACCGCACAACAATAATGGGTACGATGAATAAATTGAATATAACTCATATGATAGTTCCATAATCCTTTCTGGGCGTCCGATAGGACGTATACGTACATTTCTTGAGGCAAAGTTACTACACCGTGAAAGAGTCGAACGTGACTAGCTAACAGTAACAAAACTACGTCCGTTTTTAGGGATCCGTACCTAAAAGGTAAAAAACGGAACCCTATTACTAAGCCTCCGCTGTGTGTCCGTCTGTCTGTCACCAGGCTGTATCTCATAAACCGTGATAGCTAGAAAGCTGAAATTTTCACAAATTATGTATTTTGGTTGCCGCTATAACAACAAATAATAAAAATAAAAAAAATGAAAATATTAAGGTCCCATGCAAAAAACTGTTTATTTTTTGTATTTTTTGCTCAAAATTACTATCTGTAACAGTAGACGCTTTAAATTTTCACAGAATATGTAATTGTATATTACCCTTCAAAATAAATAATTAAATTAAAAAAAAGTAAATAATAAAGCGGGGCTCCCATACAACAAACGTAATTTTTAAGCAATTTGTTACTCGATCTAAATAAATAGGTAGAAACTTAAAAAGTATTTAAGTATACATACAACGAACGTGATTTTCTTTTATAGATGATGGTACGGAACCATTCATGTGCGAGTCCGACTCGCACTTGCCCAAGTTTTACATTTGATTTCCTCGGCAGCCGCAGAACTGTGAATAGAATAACTTTTTCATATTGCTATAATGATTTGTTATCTTACGACCCTTGTTACTTAGCGCTATGATGCTCTGCCGGCGCTATTATGTAAAAACGTGTTAAATGTAACTGCGCTTCTAACAGTTCATTGTTTGTTTAGGCACAAAAACACACACGAGTGGCCTTGACCACCAACTTGTAAACAAACACTACGCAAACAATAGTAAAATGAGTTCCTTGTATTCCCCTGGTAGTGTCGTGTTTGTATCTAATACTTCATGTGGTGCTTCATCAGTCATCATTTTATTCAAGAAAGTAACTGAATAGTACTAGAGAATATGTGAGATGTTTTCCGAATACACGAATAACAGCGATACTATATCGTTCGTACATTTGTATATCTCTGAAAAGTTGACTTCATTACTTACTCGCATAAGTTTGGTATGGCGTACCATTTACCAGACATATATACTTTAGAAAAAATTACTTAGTTGTCTTTGGTAAATTGTATCTGATACTTTTCTAATTTTAGTCAATCAGGTCTTTTCAGTGAAAATAAAATTAATTCTTACTATCATCTACTTAAAAAACGATTCACGAGTCGACAGTTAATTTAACTAACCAATCCTTCTATTTTAAATAATATTTCCCGGTTTGAAACGTATTTTCTTCCTTTAATTCACTATATTTCAAATCTTTATCTTAACATGAAATGTCTTCTAAATAATTCAACGCTGTAGCAGCGAAACCAAAATAAAACGTATACAATCATTTTCTATAATTGCTGTAGCTGCTGAAATGAATTATGTACACCTCACCTTCAGCCCTATATACGCCTAAACATAATTATGCTATAAGGTTTCATTTACCATAGGTATACATCTCAATCTGACGACTAAATCAGACCTATCAGAAACCTGAAGCACAAGCCTAACCAACCGACTATAAATATTTAAAACAAACATCGTACAACATTGTTCTCCCGTAGCTGAAAGTAAATAAGCGTGCCAAATCGCACATAACAATGCCAATAAAATGTATTTTATCGTGAATACGTACAATGTTCGTAATTTAGCAACAACAATCTCCAGCTGAAACAGACCTAATAAAAGAGTTACAGAACTTTCTACTGTTATCAGTTCGCATATTTTCATTATACTATGAATACGACACACGGTGATGGTCTACGTAATATTATGTGTATGCTAAATATTATATTTACATTTATAGCTATAATACTTTTATGTGTAGGTAGTGGTATCCACCACCGAAAGATAATTAAACTTTAATTTGACTTTGAAAAATGGAGCCGTATGGCGTAGAGAGAGCGTATTGCGACTCCGCTAACAAGCTCAGCCTACAACCACCGCGGTTTCCCCGAATATCCTTAGTGACGGAGTCACATACCTATATGTGTTATGGCATGCGCGAGTTGTGCAACACCATCGGATCATACAACGACTTTAATTTTTTTTTGTAAAGACTGCCTGTATCCCAAATGGGGTAGGCAGAGGTGTTATATTACAACCATATTTCGCCATGATTTTTTTAGTTCCCACGTAATAGGGGCGAGCCCATTGCCGTTACCGGGCACATCACCAGACTTCGTGAGACTGAGAATTCAGAAAAACTCAGTAACAATTTTGCCTGACCCGGGAATCGAACCCGGAACCTCCGATCAGCAGACGCATACACTTTCCACTGGACCACGAAGGCAGTCTTAAATAATTATAAAGAGTGGAAATGCTACATGCAAAAATAAACTGAGATACAAAATTATTGTTTGTTAATATCATGTTACAGTTCGCATATTATACACCCTTATTTTTAAATTAGTACAAAACTTTAAGGACAGATTAGCGAAGGCATTATAATCATATATGTGACGTAAGAATTTCATAATAACTATAAAGAGCAAAGTTATTATCATTTGACATTGACATTTGACGACCGGTTGGCGCCGCGGGAGTGTAAGCGACTGCTACGCCGAAGGTCGCGGGTTCGATTCCCGCTCAAGTCAAACATTTGTGTTCATGAACATGGATGTTTGTCTTGGTCTGGGTGTTTCTATGTATAATATGTATGTATTTACAAAAATATATATATATATATATATATATATATATATATATATATATGCATGTTTATCCATTATCTAGTACCCATAGTACAAGCTTCTGCTTAGTTTGGGACTAGAAGGTGTTGTGTGAATGTGGTAGAATATTATTATTATTGTATTTACAATATATATATATATATATATATATATATGTATGTATGTTTATCCATTATCTAGTACCCATAGTACAAGCTTCTGCTTAGTTTGGGACTAGAAGGTGTTGTGTGAATGTGGTAGAATATTATTATTATTCTCTTTATTCACATAATTCTCCTATTTTTTACATTTTTAAATATAACATTCCAAACAAAAAATGACATTTATTATTATTATTATTTGTTTATTGTAGAAAATCTCACTTAAATCATAGTCATGTTTTACAATCCATTCATTAATTCATTGATAATATTCCATCTTGCTCATTCGCGTTCTCTGTCTCGCACTTATGATGCAGGTATCCTTAGACAATAAAATGAGACAAAAAAATAAGTGATGTAGTTACTCACATATTAAATTTTCTAAATTCTAGCCTCTCCTTCATACTTCAACTGGGCTTAGGACCGGCAAAATTTACATTTTTACAAGTAATTAAATACGTGAGTATGTAATTAGAAAACAAACAAATATCAAAATAAAAGAAGGTATTCTGTACTAAAAGAAAAGAGTAATTTTGGCGTATTTATAAAGTAAGAATCATCTGCTATTTACAAATATTACTTCCACATCATCATGTCAGCCTAGAAAAGTCCACTGCTGGTCATAGGCCTCCCCCAAGGTTCTCAACACAGACGGATTTTGAGCCGCCCGCATAAAATTATTATTGACGTAGGTAGGTAATTTTTACTTACAATTATTTAAATTGTCCTTCGAAATGTCCACCACCATTGTCAATACACAGACGGGCATGTTTTATTAAATTGTTTTTTAACGAGAGAAGTACGCTTCTGTCTTTTCACTTCGTCAAAAGCGTCCAACATGCGCTGTTTTAATTGTTCGACACTAACCGGCTCACTTTTGTACACCCACAAAAAGAAGTCATTGGGCGTAAGGTCAGGAGAGCATGGAGGCCAAGCTACAGGGCCGCCTCGACCGATCCACTGGCTTCCAAACTCTTCCCTGTACAAACGCACAGCTGCACTCGCGTGATGTGAACTGATAAGCTATCGTGTCGGGCAAACGTAAACAAACAATTAAATGTTGTGGTGGAAAAAGGATGTGCTTGCTTCCGCTAACAATTTAGCACTGCGGCGCGGGCGCAGAGGGACACGGGGTGGCGAGCTACGAGTTTGCCCGAATTCATCAATGGAGCAGTGCCGCGTAGGTACGCAAGCGAATACAAAATTACTACTACATAGTATTTCGTCTTCTTAGGCGTTACACTCTTGGCAGAGTGGTCGTATTATTTAGTTATGCATTTACCAATAATTACGTATTTTTGTGGACAGTTTTGGGACAGTTTTCAAACTTAGTTTTTTTTAATTTTTTACACACACTAATATGATAAGTTAAAGATACTTAGAGCCCTGTTAATTTTGTTGTACTAATTAAGAAATAGTGGTGTATATTTAACGTTAATACAGAAGCAGATAAGCATGATGTGAAATCTTATTCAAATGATACAGTCATTTCTAATTGGCACTTACACACATTGAAATACAGTGGAGCTCTCAAGGAGCTTTTCTTGTATTCGACGCTCAACAAATCTTGAATCCTTTTCAGTATTATATTCAAGAATATAACTACACCAGAATAACAGACTGTATAAACATCAAAATCAAGTACATGAAGGGTACCTTAACCCAAAACCATTTATAGTTTGTGAAGTATCCGCGACGGGACTACATTTCGGCATCCCGAGCCGAACTGGATATATTCCTTATTTGATTTGTTTTATTTCTGAACATAAGTTATATTAACATGAGAACACGAGACTCTCCTAAAGCCTAATATGATGCTTAATCGGCAACTAATTATTACAGTAAATTGAAAAAGTAAAATTACTTTAGTTAGCCGATACGCTGCCAAAGAAAAGTAGCAGGAAAATGTGGTGGTTCTATTTTTATTCGAAAAGCTCACGATAAAGCTATCAGGTAAATACAACACCGACAGCTAACGCACCACGTTACGTGTATCGATTAGCTCCACAGTTCACTTTGTATTCTTCAAGCCAGGCAAATAAGAAGCGCTTTTCTTTATTATACATTGATTTGGGTAAAACAGGGGTTAGTCGTACTGTTTGTCATCAGTATTGTCTATGATGTTGTTCAGAATTGTGAGGAAACTTAGACGTATATTGATGGCACAGAACGATGGGTATTTAAATGTTTTAGTAATGTTTACATTGAAGGAATATCTTGTCGGCTACGACTTAGACATCGAAATAATCGTATGACGAGAATTCATTGTCGCTACTCGTGTCGACTAATTCTTACATTACAAACACTGATCTCGTCACTAGACTATTTATAAGATAAAACTTAGCCGACGTGTATCATACACCTAAACCTTCTTCAGGAATCACACTATCTATTGGTGAAACCCGTAAAAAAAAAAAACGTTCGGAAATTATTGAGTTTATCTCGCTTCTACAACCAGACCTACAACATTTATTGATAAAATACATGTAACCCAAGATTCATATTTGTCCTGAGGCCAATAATGAATCTTTGATTCATAAGTTAGGTATGCTGTATGCTGCGTGAAATTGCATAGAAGTGTCAGTTAGACTAATCGTCACTCAGAGTTACAGCGTATAACTACCCGTCGGCTCATTACTTAGACACCAGTCTAATACAATAATTAAGGTCATAGATTGAACTGATGCCAACCTGAGCACGTAATCTCGGTCTTATAACTTGTGTTGTTAATCTCACCAGCTATGATAACAGTTTAAGCTTAGAGTAAGTACATGTACGTAAGTAGTTAGAGCGACTTAGACTGAAAATAAGTCTAATAGTCTAAATTGACGTGCAAGCCGGTGTAACAGTTTAAGCGGCCGCCTCGTCGCTTTACGCTACGCAGAGTGTAGTAGGTTCGATCCTATTCCACGGAACAACAATTTGTGTTATTCACATATTGTTGTTCTGTGTTATATGGGTGTTTATTGCGTCAGTTGGTTTTATGTTTGCAAAGACCCCGCGACGGAGTTGTTGGTATATAAAATAACAAGGCAAAAAAATTAAGGTTATTCTTATTACATTAGCAGCGTATAAGCGTGTATATGATTTTTAACACTGTTTATTCTCTTTGTAGTTGTCATTCTGCACAAGCGCACACAAGTACGCGAGCTTGTGAGTAGACACAATATTCTGATTACATATTCTTAACGAAAAGTTTCCTAAGCATTTATTTTTATATAGGAATTATCTTAATATATAAAATCCTTGCGTTACTGACTGACTGACCGACACGCTACAGCCGAAACTACTGGTCACAAGACGATGAAATTTAGCAAATATATTTCTTGAAGAGTGTAGGGTAGCACTAAGAGAGGATTTTTCGGCAATTCCGCCCCTAAGAGGGTAAAACTGAGGATCAAAGTATGTATCTAACTTTTTATTCCTTCAATGGATTGACTCCAAACTTTGTATATTAGTTCCTCAAACGACGATAGTTAACATTAAGAATGATTTTTATAGAAATTTCTCCCCTAAGGGGTTAAGATAGGGGGTCAAAGTTTGTATGTAACTTTTTATCCCTCTAATGGATTGACCTCAAACTTTGTATATTGGTTCCTTAAACGACGATAGTGAACACGAAGAATTTGTTTATTTTAAATTCCGATCCTCAGGGGGTAAGATAGGGGTTAAAGTGTGTTACTTATTATTCCTTTAGTGGATTGACTTCAAACTTTGTATATTGGTGCCTCAAACGACGATAGTGAACACTAAGAATTAGTTTTTTTAATTCCTACCCTCCTGGGGTAAGATAGGGGGTCAAAGTGTGTATGAAACTTATTATTCCTTCGGTGGATTGACTTCAAACTTTGTATATTGTTTCCTCAAATGATAATAGTGAACACAAAAAATTTGGTTTGCCAATAATTCCTACCCTCAGGGGGTAAGACAGGGGTTGAAGTGAGTATAAAACGAAACCTATTATTCGTTCAGTGGATTGACTTCAAACTTTGTATATTGGTTCCTCAAATGATAATAGTGAACACTAAGAATTTGGTTCTTTGGAAATTCCTCCCCTAAGGGGGTAAGATAGGGGGCAAAGTTTGTATGAAACTTTTTATTCCTTCATTGGATTAACTGCAAACTTTGTATATAGGTTCCTAAAATGACGTTTGTTAACACCAAGAAAGGAGTTTTTGAAGTCACTGGGTCATAAGAAAGGGTATCCCATTTTGTAATATAAAACAAACTTCAATGGATTCACTTGAAACTTTGTGTATGGGTTCCTCAAGTGACGTTAGTGAATTCACCACTAAAACGGGGAGGTCAAAAAGATGTCCCAGTGTGAATGAAACTTATAATTTCTTCACTTAAATTTTTCATCGTCCCTGATGTGCATTTAATTTTCATTAATTTAAGTTTATACGACTGGCTCTCATCTAAGCGCTCTTCATCTTCACTAACTAAAATATAGGATGGTTTTTTATATGACCAATAGAAGCCAAAATACTTAGAACCGTTTTCTGCTATTTTTTTTATTTTTAAGCAGGTAAGCACTTTTTATCAGTTATCTGCTTTGTCCAACTGCTGACCAAGGCTTCTCTCATTTCTTTAACCTTAAAAACTAAGAAGGGTTTTTGAACTTGCGTTATTTATTTTACATTATTTTACAATGTCGCTGAGATATAGGTACAAATGTATATTGCTACGGAATCCTTGACTAATTTAATTTAAACTACCTTTTCCAAGCAGCTACGCCTAAATGAAATTTTCATAGTTTGTTCGAAAGTGTTCATAAAACATCAGTAAAATACACATCTTAATCGATTCAGCCATTTTTAAGATTACCCTGAATAAAAAGACAGACAGAAAAACAATCTGATTAATTCATTGGGGTACTGGAACTGGGTTAGCAAAAATATGCAATACAGTTAATTTGAGATTACAGACAGTTTACTTTTTTTATAGTCTCACGCCTGTATCTCTGAAGGGGTAGCGAGAGGTGTAATATTACACCCACATTTTGCCATGTTGCATATTAGGTCCCACGTAAAAGGGTCCGAGCCTATTGCCGTTACCGGGCACATTGGCAGACTCCGTGCTGCTGGTACGGAGAATTTGGCAAAACTCAGTAATACTTTTGCCCGACCCGGGAATCGAACCCGACACCTCCCATTTAGCAGACGCGTACGCCATCCACTGTACCACGGAGGCAGTCAAATCTTATTTATTTGTATAATCTGTCTGTTTATAAAATCCTTGCGTTTCTGATTGACTGACAGACATGCTACAGCCGAAACAACTGAGCGCAAGTAGATGAAATTAATAGCGAACACAAATACATTTATTTTGGAAATTTTCTCCTGAGACGGTGGAACTTCAATCTGTGTATATAAAGTCCTTGCGTTACTGACTGACTGACAGACACATTACAGCCGAAATTACTGGACGCAAGAAGATTAAATTTAGCATGTATGTTCCTTGACGAGGGTACAAAATTTCTCTAATCGTAATTTACGCGTGCGAAGCAGCGGGCAAAAGCTAGTTCCTATATAAAAACAAATGCTTAGGAAACTAGGATGGATTTCTCAGGATTCTTAGAAGAAAGAAAATAAATGGAACAAACTTGTTGTAAGTAATTTATTGAAAATATTGCCAAGACAAAGTTAGGTGAGTCAGTTGCTGATTTATTAAAAGCGTTTACTAAAAAAGTCAAGTATAGGCAAAAATTCTCATCAAGCACTTTATCAAGGACAATCATAGCAAACAATTTCAACTGTATGTACTCGTAAATAGAGATTAAAGTTGTTTTATGTACCTTACGGAGTTCACCCTTGACAAAGATAGTACATACGAGTAACTATTTTCCAAATGCGATCTATGCGAACGCTGAGCTTCTTTCTTTCTTTTTCGTGTCGATGGCAACACTTTTCATACCGTTTTAGCCCGCTCTTTTCATACCGTCTTAACGCTGAGCAGAGGTTGCATGAGTCAAACTTAGAAAACGGGTCATTTGGACGGCAAACTTACGTTCTATATACGTTAGCAGATACTAAACTTCATATTATACTGAGACCGTCTTGGAGTACTGAAAGGTACACTAACAAATATAAACTTTAGATTCTTTGGTATGTTTTTTTTTTTTTTATTAAAAAAAACCTGTCAAATTGACTTCACGCTGCCTGATGGTAAGCTGACAGTGAAGTCCTATTGTGAAGGCCACCATCCCCAATTGCTGGTTAAGCAATGTGACATCACTGCGGCCCTCACTTTGACGACCTTGAGAGATGCGTTTTCACGCCCCGCTTAAAGGACCCAGGATCAAGGGAGGAAGGAAGCACGTGAGCTGGCAGTGAGTTCCACATCTTTATGGTACGGCAAAGATAAGATGTACCAAACCTTTTCGTACGTGACGGTATCTGTTCTACCGTGTAAGCGTGGCACCTTAACCCGGCACGTGTTGTTCGGGATAGGAAAGGAGAGGATGGGATGAATTGAAAGAGTTCTTCTGAGCACTCACCGTGATACAATCGGTAAAAAACAGCCATTGAGGCTACATCCCTGCGTAATTGCAGAGATTCAAGGGTCTTAGTAGCCTCAAGGTCACCTATGATACGGACAGCACGCCGCTGCAACCTATCAAGGGCATCCACGAGGTACTGAGCGGAGCCGTTCCAGTGATGAGAGCAGTATTCCACGCAGGAGCGAACCTGAGTCTTGTATAATAGACACAGCTGCTCCAGCGTGAAAAACCTCCTCACTCTGTTCAGGACTCCGAGGTTTCGAGATGCCGATTTAATGACACCCTCGATGTAGTTTCTCTTTATTTAGACTGTATCGGTAGCGATGTGTCCAGAAGAGAAGGTTGGGGAAGGAATGGAGATAACTTAGCTGAAAATGCGCACACCTGTGTCTTCTTGGCGTTAAAATTGACCATCATCTCAGCACCCCAATTCGAGATGCTGTTCAAAACCTGGTCAAGCTCAGCGATAAATTTTCGCCTATTTTCCTCAATGTCGGTCTGCTTAGCCGCACGATAGCTGATACGATACCGCCCATGCACGGTACTGTCATCTGCATAGCAATGTATGCTCCCAAAAGTGAGCATATCATTGATATGCTAGATCGGGAAAATAATTGAAGGAGCCGAGTCTGTGACTCTACGTCGATATTCTGTGGGAGTATGGTGGTTCCAATGTCGAGCAAGATAGTTCATGAAATCAGCATGTCTCTACTGCCTCCATAGAAATGTACAGTTATAGTAGGACTTTCTGTACTCCTACAATGTTTGCTTGTAGTCTCAAAAACTAAATTAAAATACTTACTAATTAAATTTCCGAATTTCAGTGTATTTGGATTTAGTTTTTGCGAACATTATTAATCGTACCTAAAGAAATACAAGGGACTAAGCTATAATATTTAAAACATTGATCTCCAGATGCCATAATTGAAAGTTTATCTGAAACAAAAGTACGAAGAAAATACTAGATATTATTTTACAGATGGCCAAACAAAGGGCATTTCGTACCGAAGCCCAAATCCCAATATCGAAGTTATGTATATTCAATAGATAGTACTTATGAGTAAAGGGATCGGGATAGCTCTTACGGTCTGTGTTTACATTTACCGTTTACAATGGTTATCCGGTCACACCTCCTTGAAGTCAATCCGAGAGCTTAGGTACACCAATGTCAATGTATTGATTGATTTACATTTAATCTTGTTACTATAATTTGTAGAACTGCTGTTCACGGGTCCGGATCAAATAACTCTCGAGTAACAACTAGTCTATGCAAATAATACGAATCTCTATCAATTGTTGAATGAGAAATATTATTTAGTACACATAGGTGTAACTGACCTGTTTGGCTTTGCACGCGTTGTATTGATAATACATGATTTGTACAAAATCTTTACAAAATGCACGGGGTTTCGAACGCCTGGTAGTGTGTAAATAAAAAAGGTCGAGCAACCAGAAACACTTTTCTAGCTCATACTCATTGAAATGTAGCTAAATGGTGCAACTGTCAATGTATACGGATTTTGGATGACGTATTCATGTAGAGTAAATGCAGGTTGGTATATGTGATCTGTTTAGGATTGATGAACATCGATGCCGATTGACCAATCACCATGAAACGCACGTTTTTAAGTGTTTGTATGGAAATTTTGTGGTGCCCGATTTGTTGAAGCTTGCTACAAAAAAAATACATAATTTAGGAAACCTTTTGCTCCAAATGATAATACGTATACTTAATAAACAGTCTCAGATTACATACACCATCATCATTATGATTATTCCAGCGCTATCCAAGGTGGAACCATCCGATCCACAGGTCCATTTTATAGAAATATTTTATTATCATTGAATGGTTTGGTAGAATATTAGCTTTTTTACAGAGCGATTACCGTGTGTACTTCAGAATTCCAAGGGCTAACTATATACCGACCCTTGAGTAATTGATAGAAAACGTTTCGTGGTTTAGACTGTTTAGAATATTTCGGCGTACTGTCCTGTATCACGTGCACTCCCTCGGCACCAGTGACAATGGTGCGCGTCTTGGATTCGAACCTGTGACCATTTATCGGTTTACCCATATACCATAATTCCAATATACATAGGTTCGTGCGAACAAAGAGGATATTTATTGATAAAAAACAGAACAATGGTTGCGAACGTATAAGGTACTTAACTTATTATCGCATTTAGTGAACTGTAAGGGTCAATTAAATTGTAGTCTTTTGTCCGAGCCCACTATACCACCGAATGTGTAGCGGAGTATCTTCTAAAACAATTATTTATTTAGTGTAGTGTTACTAATCTAATTTCTGCTTGATATTGTTTCTTAGATTGGCTCGGTGCCAACTTTTACACAAATGTTTATTTTTTATTCACGGACTCGACGGCTACGCTCCAGCTGTTCACTATCATTCTGATCCAAACCTCGAGGTTCAATTATTTATAGTTATAGATTTATATGTCAATCATTTAAATAGGTTTTTACTGCTGAGATAAGGGAATAATTGATAAGATGAGCATATTGATAGATCCAAATTGCACCTTGATAGAATTTGGGTCTATAAAGCTAATTTAAATATCATGTGAGGAGATATTCCGAGAAAATTGATCCGCATAACACGACAAGGACGTGTGCTTTTTCGGTTCTAATACATTTATATTTACACTTAATAATACGTCCAACGGTCTGTAAGTACGTTAAATTTGTCCTTGCGCCCTAATTCCTGTTTAATTGAATAAGAAAACAGGCCTCACCTAAACTTGTTATATCTTTCGATACAATAAATATTCCGTAGGGACGACTTATATAAAATTCAATTAATAAAAATGGGTCTTTCTGTCGTCCATTTGTAATGGTGACCTTTACCGAATAGAAAAGTATTACATCCTATTCTTGTCTATACACCGAATAGCTTTTATATCTTAACATGTGTTGTCTGTCTAATACTTTGCCGAGCCTCCGACTTTGCACCTGTTCTATTCAATTGTAATTTGTTTAATATTTAGAGGAAACAAATAGTAATATAATAAACAAATATAGAGTTTTAAATATATGATTGAAAGTTTTGATTATGCTGACTACTATTTATTTCGAAACGTTTCTTTTTTTCAAAATGACACCTCTGAATACCCGTGAAAAGGCAAAAGGCAAATAGGCATACAGTTACTTCTCACGATAAAATATCAGTATTGACATAAATATTACTCGTTTTGGTGAAAGTGAATATAATAATCTTTCAAAACCTGTCACTGCTCTGATATGATTAATCTTGCTCGTGCTCTTTAACAAAAATGCTTATCTGAAATAACTTATTAATTAACGTAGAATGTCAATATAATTTAAAAGCGGCAATAGCCCAGTGGTGTACGTAACGGAATGCCGAGACGATGGTCTCGGGTTCGATCCCTAGGTACCCCGGGCACACACCGCTGACTTTTCGAAGTTATGTGTGTATTAAAAACGTTAATTATCGCTCGCTTAATAATGTGCCCGGTAGATGGCAATAGGCTCGCCCCCTATTACATTGGTACCTAAACATAACTGGCGAAAAGTGGGTGTAATACACCTCTGCCTACCCCTTCGGGGATAAAAGGCTTGCAGTTATGTTATGTTATGTGTCAATATGTTTTTAGTACTGTTAGTTAAATTTCAAGTTTAGCAGTTAATTTTTAGTAAATACCTATTTATAAAGCAATTACAGTAATCATCATAATTTAATTATAATTTATCTCGTTCATCATATAAACTCTTTACGTTAAACATGTTCCTGCCGTTCAGGTACGTACGGGATATCGTACCTGAACTTACGAGTCTGAGTTGAATTTTAAACCAATTAATACGTAGCTTGTTGTCAATAATAAATATTTTTCCGCATTTGGTAACGTTTGTGACGTGACTTACAAGCTAGTGTCCTACCAAAAGAAACCTGCTCAGAACATTTTCCTTTCCGACTATATGCGTAGGCGTCGAGTGGGTGTCTTGTTTTACTTGGCGAAGTTGTTCCAATAAATATTTATTTGACAAACAAATTAACAAAATTGTTCACTGGAGAGACATTATGTTTTCACGTTTTGAAGATGTATCAATATGTTTTTAATGGCACTGAAGAATATTTTACAAACTAGACTGTGGACGTGTTTTAAAATGCAGCGTTCACGCTAAAGGGACCGTGTATTGTTTTTACAAGCCAGTATACTATCTAATCCATAGCATAAAAACATGCGATCGTTTTTAAATATAATATACCTTAGACTGTGCCACATAATATACGAAGAAGTTTGGGACCAAACTTGATGAATTCATTTATTGTAGTGAGCGAGCGTACCATGCATCGTGGACCTAGCGCCATCTATCCTACAAGTTGAAAGTGTTTACACTGGCAATTTCAGTAAACACCTCACAGTTAGCTAGTTAAGGACGTAAAAATTTCTCACTTATAACATTAAACCTAGCACTGTTTATGGTTTCATAAAACTTACTTAGAGCTATTCTAAAATTTACAATAAATATATCAGGACTTAAGTTCTGTAGTACCAAATAGCAAGGTATTCGCAATAGTCGCATAGATATTTGGCTCTCATAAAAATTGCCTCTATTTTTATGAAAAGCTTACTCAATGGTTCGTATGTATGTATGTTTGAAAAATTTATATGATAAACATATCTAAGCTTTTATGATATCACTGACACATAAGCCTACATATAGAGGTATACGGAGGTGTTTGTCAATCATTGCGTAGTACTCTCAAGGTGAACTCTCAGACATTTAAAAGCCAATTGTTAGCCCACCTAGATAAGTTAAAATATTTAGGCTGGTATCACAGCTGCCCGCGAGATCCGTAAGAACAGGTGCCTAAAGAACATAACTAAGGTCTCAGGACAATTACTTACACAAAATCACAGTTATCAGGTGTACCTCAGGATACGCCTCAGTTATTAAATGTAAAGTTCATCAATATAATGATACTGTGGCAAGTTTATACATCAATTACTCGTACACAACGTACACAATTATTAACAAGGTATAATTGAAGAACATTTAGCGAGCGCTCAATTGCTCTTAGATCAAAGTCTTTAATATCCTTTTAAAATGGTAACAGTGTTCAGCTTTGCTAGTTCGTGGGACGATAATTATAGTATTCTAGCACTTCAAGTTTTATGGATACAAACATGACAACAGACTGAATGCACGTTTCCTACGAATAAGGAAATACAAAAATAATACAATGTAAATACTTATTAAAAACAGCCTGCTTATTTTATTCAAGATTAAATAAGATGAATTTGCCAAGCTATAAGTAACTAAAACTTTGACAATCCACTGTCACTGTTTGTCAGTAGTTCACCAGGAAACCATTCTACCTGTGACGCAAACAGTGAATTGAAGTAAGTCCGGAGTCATCAATTCGGTATTGTGTACAGGATCATATTGAAAATCAAATCACACATCCGCAATAAATAGTGAGGTACCGGCGGTACTCATACACAAAATATCTCGCGTGTGATCATACATTATGTTTATAGCACACAGGATCCGTTCGTTGCCAATTCTGATGTTCAGTAGCAAGGTTAGTAGGCCAGCAAATGTTTTTTGCCATGCACAATTGCACATGAAGGAGTGTGAGATTATGTCCGAATGATGTGCGGGTGGAGCGGCTTAAGGACCGCCAAATCTAAGCGCCCCAGGGAACAACGGGTTGCTGCTAAAACCAACTGATCGATGGCCTTAGGAATATTCAAGCGGATTGCCGCCTAAAGATAATGTTTCGCGATTAATAATAGCGCCAAGAAATTATAGATGAAATTATAGATTAGTTCACATGTGAAAACTTTTGAAGGATATCTTAGGTTTGCTGCCAGTGTGGATTATTGTTTGAGATTATTGGATATATTTCCAATTTGGAAATAAGATAAAACGGCCAGATTATAATATAGTTTGTTTTATCATTTTCCATGGACAACAATTTTGTTTGAACGATGAATAGCACTAGTTCCTTAATATCTTCTTGGGTTTGAATTTAAACTACAGTTTACGGATATTATCGCGTTATATTGGATTCACTGAGTTATTACATTTAAACCGAATAATCTAGAAACTTCATTTTTTTATTTACTAGTTAATTTAAAACTATCCCGTTGTTATATTACCTCAATGGTTTGGAGTTGTTATTGAAGCGTGAATTATCATGATTATGTTTTTTGCTATTTTCTCATTTAAGAATTCATACTGCATATAGATATGCTACGTCAGCCTGCTTGTGATTAAGTCAATGCAACCTAGTTGAAATGTCAATCCTCTCGGGGTATGAAAATACGAAAAACCATAGCCGCTGGTTGCGACGAACTTTTCGACTACAATGGAGAGTACGACGAATTGACGAATACTAGTACAGTTCGCAAATTACAGCATTCCTGTTTACTCCTCCAACTAAGCAAAATGATAGTGAAACAACGTAATTTGTACACAAAATAAGCAATTAAGCCAATCCAAACACAAAGGCCGCTGAACTGTCCACGCAGTACATTGCGTAATTATTCAAATTTACCGTCAAAGGGACTCGGAACACTTTGTGTATGCTGCTGGCCAAAATATTAAAGGTGCACGCGTAATTTTATAGGAAAGAGAAGTATACTAATACAACCTCTTATATATAGTTAAGTAATATTATATCGCATCAGGGGTAGGCCTCCCGCAAGGTAGACCGACGATCTGGTTAAGATCGAGGGAAGCGGTTGGATGCGGGCGGCTCAAATTCAGTCTGTGTGGAGAACCTTGCGGACGGCCTATATATAAGTCCAGCAGTGGACGTCTCTAGGCTGATATGATGATGATGATGGTATTTATGAAACAGTAAAATAAGCAAGAAGAAAATAATAATGCATATTTTTTTTAAATATTGCTCTCGGAGCATCTTTGAAGATGATGAAAGATGCTCCACCCTTGATAATAAACAAATAATAGACTTCGTCCGCCGCTCCGTCATCATGGGAGTCGGTTATCGCGGTAAAAGCCAGCCAGCCTATGTCACTCTCCAGCCTTGTGCCAGCCTCTACAGACTCTACACACAAAAATCATTCCATAATATCGCTGAGTTGCGATGTAAAAAAAGGCCAACAAACACACTTTTGCATCTGATATTATTATGGATTAGAAATTTAATTAAAGTAATCGGTTCATTAAACAAGTTAGTACAAAATTTATTTACGTTGCGTGGTAGTTCTATGCTTTGAGCCGCGTTGGATTTTGCCAACTTTTAAATGACTGGATATGTGATCACAGAAAACGTCCGTTGTATTATCCCTCACGAGGTGTAGGTATAACAGAATAATTATGATGTAATACTAATTAACTAATACTAAATCTTTTAAGCTATTTTAGCAGTATGAAACCCAGTTTTACCTAAAGTTCACAATACACACTAACTTTTCGGTGGACCAAAACAGTATTTCCGATGCATATGTTCATCTATCGAAACTAGTACAACTAGCGAAAGTAGTGATTGGAATTCAGCAAACCGCCTCTCACATTCGGCCGCATGGAATAATAACTTCTAATTTATTCCAGTATTTTTAGCGAAGCGTCAAAGGTTGATCTGAGAACCACAACAACCTTTTATCATAAGAGAAGTAATGTTGTAAAAGCCAAAGTAATTATAGTACCTAGAATACAAAAGAATCCCCAGTATAATTCTTGTGTGTTTTCTAACATACGTTCGCATAGTATCAAGCTGAGTTACTTAATTCGCATTAGTTTGTTAAAAGGGTCGCAGTTACATTGCTTTTCCGCTAAGTTACAAAATTTTACCCTAGATCTCAATTATAGAACAAGGTACATTGAGCATAAAATAAGCAAATATAATAAAAATTGAGCAAAGTGTATGGCGGGTTATCCTTGTGACGTGACGGTGCGAATTCATATCGCAAATGTAATAATGTTGACCACGTCAGAAGTACTCGTGTTAAATCATGTAAATGAGGTATGACATGGACGTAGCATATGTGAAATATTCTACATGAAAAACAGAAGTAAATATACAAACATATCATACATAACATATGTTCATCATCATCATCCTCATCAGCCCTTTATACTGTCCCAGTGCTGGGCAAGGGCCTCTTCCCATTATGAGAAGAGTAAGTTAGCCACGCTGGCCAAGTGCGGGTTGGCATACTTCACATGTCTTTCGAGAACATTATGGAGAACTTTCAGACATGCAGGTTTCCTCACGATGTTTTCCTTCGCCGTTTAGCAAGCGATAATTAACAATTTAATACGCACATAACTCCGAAAAGTCATCGGTGCGCGCCGTGGATTTGAGCCCGGACTCTCTGCGTGGCAGTCTGTCGGTCTCTCCACTAGGCTATCGCTGCTATTATATATATAACGTAAGTTATATGTTATACATATATATTATTTCTCTTATTCGCTCACTTACGGCCATTTTCAATATTCGAACTATAGATAGATCTGTAGATTTTAGATTCGTGTTTGACATATTTTGTATGGAGCTTATGTCAAAAACTGTCAAAAACGAATCTAAAGTCTACAGATCTATCTATAATTCGAATATTGAATTCCATAGTTAGTCACTCTTTACAACGTTTATTAGACTTCATGATGTCAGCAAACTGTCCAAAGTAGGTACATAATTTTGGTGTCATGAAATGTAAGTACTGTACCTACATTTCATGTAAAAGGTATACGCAGTACCAAAATGACTTAACAGACTTTTCAGAACGTTCATTCGTGTATAACTGATCCAAAGAATAATAACAATAATAGGATATAAAATTCGAAGCCCTAACATTAAAACACCACGTAAGAAAAATCAACCTTAAACCTGCATGGCAAAATAGAATTGAAACTGACATAAAACATTTAAGAGCGGATATAGGCAGATTAACAGAAGTAGAAAAGTAGTTAAGGCAGTTGAGGAAATATTCAGGAAAACAAAAGTACACACGATTCATGAACATAATAATATTAGACCAGAAGAATATTTAGATACGTTAAAACAAAAACTAACAGTAAAATGTTCTGGGCACGCTGCCAGTTGACGGCGATGTGGATGAATTTCATGACGCGCTCTAAATTTTTCTTTTCTGTAAATATTTATATATTTTTTTGTATGTTCTGTATATACTTCTTTGTACAGTATTTAAAGATTTAGTTACGTTTCAATCTGATATATATATATATATATATATAAAGTTGTAAAATAAATTACTTACAGTAAAATCACAAAGGTTAGCTAGATACATGAAAGCATTGCAGAGAAAGGAAAACAATAAATTGTTCATCTCAAATGAAAAGGGCTTTTACAGAATGTTTAGGAAAGATAATTCACAAATCACACAAATGCCAAATTCAGAAGAAGTAAAAAGCTACTGAACCGATCTTTGGAAAAAGCGACAAGATCATAATGATACAGCGGGATGGATACAAGATAAAGAATGTAGAATGATGAATGTGGAAAGTATGGAATTAACTGATATTACGGTAGATGATATAGAAACAACCACTAGAAAAATGAAAAACTGGAAAGCAGCAGGAACAGATAAATTACACAATTTTTGGTACAAGATATTTCATGTTCTACATAGTATATTAGCGAGGAATATTTCTGATATTGTCACAGCTCAACAAAATATACCCAAATTTATTACAAAGGGAATCACGTACATGTTACCCAAAAGCAGCGACACTCTTAATCCATCACAATATCGCCCGATCACATGTCTTCCAACCATTTATAAACTGATAACATCAATAATTACACAAAAAATTAACAAACATTTAGAATACAATAATATTATGTCAGAAGAACAGAAAGGCTGTAGACGAGGACATCGAGGATGCAAGGCACAATTAGCTATAGACTCCATAGTTTTATAACACGCCCATAGCAACAAAAGAAACCTACATATTTCATTTATCGATTACAAAAAAGCTTTCGACAGTATACCACACTCATGGTTGATACGAGTACTTCAGATTTATAAAATAAATCCTATCATAATTAGCTTCCTGAAGAATGCCATGACCGACTGGAGAACATCACTACACTTATCTAACGGTATAGATACGATCACCACGGACGAAATTAACATCGGCAATGGTATTTTCCAGGGAGACTCTCTTAGTCCGCTATGGTTTTGTCTCGCTTTAAACCCACTATCTCATCTCCTCAATAGTACCACTATATAAATTAAACTCTAACACATTCATTACTCATCTAATGTATATGGATGATATCAAACTATTTGCTAGAACTAAAAAGTGCCTTAATCACCTTATACATAATACAACTCAATTCAGTAAAGATATTAATATGTCGTTTGGATTAGATAAATGCGGCACATTACACATTCAAAAAGGGAAAATAGTAAACAGTCAAAACAATACTACAGAGAGTAACATGTTTACATCTATGCAACCATCAGATACATATAAATACTTAGGAATTCACCAATCCAATATCATTAACCACACCCAAATTAAAGAACAACTTGTATCAGAATATATCAAAAGGCTTAATCTAATATGTGAAAAGCAGTTACACTCTAAAAATCTTATTTATTTATTTATATTCTCACGCCTGTATCCCAGAAGGGGTAGGCAGAGGTGTAAATACTACACCCACATTTCGCCAGATTTATTTTAGTCCCACGTAATAGGAGGCGAGCCTATTGCTGTACCGGGCATATTACCAGACTCCGTGCTGCTACTGAGAATTTCCTAGCGGAAAAACCCAATAACACTTTGCCCGACTCAGGAATCGAACCCGAGACCTCCCAATCCCACGCGCACATTTATGCCGCGAGACCAACGAGGCAGTCATTTAAAACAATTAACACATTTGCCATCCCGATATTAACATATTGATTTGGATTAATTAAATGGACGCGCACTGACATAAGTCGATTAGAAATTAAAAAAATAACAACATTAACTAAACACAATTATGCTCACCCTAAAGCTGCAATAGAGAGAGTTTCAGTCAGTAGGCAACACTGTGGTAGAGGCTTAATCGATCTGACCATGTTGTGGGAAGGACAGATCCGAAAGTTAAGAGATTTTTTTTATGATAAAGCTAATAATAGTAAAATACATGCATCCATTATAGAAATAGTAACTTCACTCCTTTAAACCTTACCAATAGAGACCTTAATTTTAAAACAATAGATGCTCTCAGAAATGAAAAATTATGTAGAGTGCGAACTAAAGAGTTACATGGTAGACATCTACACGATCTAGAGCAATCGCATGTAGACTCAGACAGTTCTAATAAGTGACTTAAATTAGGATCACTCTTTCCGGAAACTGAAGGATTTATGTTGGCAATACAGGATCAGGTAATCAATACTAGGAACTACAGTAAATTCATACTTCAAGACCCTAACACCCAAAATGATAAATGCAGAAAGTGTCATCGTGCGTCTGAAACCATCCAACATATTACCGGAGCCCGCCCTATCCTAGCTCAGACTGATTATACCCATAGGCACAATCAAATCGCTAATATTGTTCACCAGAAGTTAGCCATCAAATATAAACTTATTACAAAACCTGTTCCATATTACCAATATACTCCAAAACCAGTGCTAGTAAGCATCAGTCACAAGATATACTTTGATAGAGCGATACTCACTGACAAAACTGTACATTACAATAGACCGGACATAACTGTGTTAAATAAACTAAACAAACTTGTATATTTAATAGATATAGCTGTACCCAATACCCATAATCTACAGAAGACAATTACTGAAAAATTCATAAATACACTGAATTAAAGGAAGGAATAACTAAAATTTGGCATATGGACAAGGTTTATATTGTGCCACTGGTGCTATCTAGCACAGGCGTCATACCCAAACACTTACATCACTATTTACGACAAATAGATCAACCCACAAACCTCTACATCACAATGCAGAAAGCCGCTATACTCAACACTTGCCGGTTAGTGCGTAAGTTTTTGCAGGACGAACCTCTTCTATCAAGTAGAGCCCCAAATGAACTCCACTTGGTCTAGACCCGTGGTTTTTATAAGATACCGATATAATCGAGAAACACAAATGTAATGAATAATAATAATAATATTCTACCACATTCACACAACACCATCTAGTCCCAAACTAAGCAGAGCTATGGGTATGGGAGTACTATGGGTGCCAGATAATGGATAAACATACTTATATACTTTTTTTTTGCAAATACATACATATTATACATAGAAACACCCAGACCAAGACAAACATCCATGTTCATGCACACAAATGTTTGACTTGTGTGGGAATCGAACCCGCAACCTTCGACTTAGCAGTCGCTTACACTCTCGCTGCGCCAACAGGTCGTCGAATTCTTTGAAAATATTATTTTTATTACGAGGATGTAGATAAAAGGTTTTTGCAGAGACAGGTAGCTATCACCGAGCTCTGGATTATTCAAAGGAATTAATACGTTCGCAAAGGAACCGTGAGTAAACGTAGGTAAGATAAGGTCAACAACAACCCAGCCTACTAGACGGCAGACGTAAGGCGAACACTTTCTGACAACATGTTAGACTTATACGTCTTACATTAGACCAATCCCAACACTAGTTATGAATTATGACTTATCGCAAATTTGAACCGGCCAATTAGAATGCATTTTTGTAGCCCCCTTCGCCCCGCATACCTCACCGCTTTGACAGAATTGTTTGTTTGTAGAAATGAAAACATTAGGTGTCTAGTAGGTTGGGTTGTCGTTAGATAAGGCAGTCAAAATATTCACGAGGACTTGGAATCCAATATTCGTGGTATCTAGTTAGCATGATCGCTATCTCACAAAATACAACCTTAAGTGTATGGGGAAACTAATAAACATTTATGAACCTATGGTGATATACACAAACTTGTGTTTGTTATTACGTTTTTATTCGACACAATACTTTTTCTCTTTAAACAAGAGATAATGTCACTAAAAAACACCAATTCTGAAGGATATGATGAAATCAGTACTCGAATCATAAAAGCATGCGCTATTGAAATAATTGAAGTTCTTACGCATTTAATCAACCAATCGTTTTTACAAGGAACTTTCCCAGAAGCACTAAAGTTGGCAATTATTAAACCTCTTTTTAAAAAGGGGATAAATGTGACATGAATAACTATCGGCCAATAACGCTTGTACCTGTCATATCCAAAATATATGAAAAGTGTATGCTTAAAAGATTGATTAGTTATTGCAATAAATTTAATATAATTAATAGAAATCAGTACGGCTTTCAAAAACATAAATCAACTACTTTAGCAATGTTTGCCTTGTTCAGAGCTATATTGACGGGCATCAATGAGAACAATTATACTACAGGCCTATTTTTTGATCTAACAAAAGCTTTTGATCTGGTTACGCACGACATCTTACTTGAAAAGCTTGAAAAACTAGGGATCAGGGGACTAGCACTACAATGGATATCCTCTTATCTAACTAATCGACAACAACGGGTTATTATTTCCAGATTAGATAAAAATAGAGATATGTTGCAGTACATATCAGAATACACAGGGATCAAACACGGTGACCCACAAGGGAGCGTGTTAGGACCGGTTTTGTTTCTTCTTTATTTAAATGACATAATTGACATAACGAATCACAAGTCTGTATTATTCGCAGATGATATTTCCATTATTGTGACATCAAATAAAAATAAATATAATATCCATAATCATGAAACTGACATAAACAATACCATTGATAAACTTACTGACTGGCTCGACCTAAACAATTTGATAATTAATCTTGACAAATCATTTTATATTCAGTTTAATAAATCTAATAATAGTATATATGACTTTAAACTAAATATACCAAAGATAAAACGAGTAAGTCAAACAAAATTCCTAGGATTGATAATAGACGAAGACATGAACTGGAAGGCACAGCTTGACAATGTATCTGGAAGAATAAATAAATTTGTTTATGCTCTAAAGCAAATTAGAAACATAACTAATATCAAAACAGCACTGATATCTTACCATGCTTATATAGAATCAGTTCTACGCTATGGTCTTATTATGTAGGGCAATAGCACTGATATAAATAGAGGATTTGTGGCGCAAAAAAATGTATTAGGGCTATGTACGGCATTAAGTCAGATCAATCTTGTCAACCAATATTCAAAAAAACTTGGTTTGTTATCGCTGCCATCGCTTTATATTTGTGAAATATGTGTCTTTGTACGTAAGCATAAACATTGTTTTGTAACGGCTAACGATGTAAACCCTCGAAACCGTCGAGATCCAAATCGACTGGTGATGTATGATATTCCCAGATCAACCAAATATAATAAGAGTTGCCTAGCTATGTGTGTTCGCATGTATAATAAAATACCTAGCTACATTAAACTCAGTAATATGCACTTGTTTAAAACTAAATTACACGCATGGCTAGTTGAGCACAATTTTTATAGTGTTAAGGAATTTTTAGAGAAGAAATTTCAAAATGTTACGTGTTTGTTTGTCAGTAAATTTAATATTATTAATGCATGCTATAAAACCGTAGCAAAACATGTGATCTAAATGTATAATGTAACATCCTCGAATACCATGTTTTATGCAAATAAATATATGAGATGAGAAATAGTTATTCCGTATATACCAGATATGATAACACTCGCGCGCCGTCTACGTATAAGTTTAACTTCTGTTGGATTTTTACATTGTGGTACAGCGGATGACCTCACTAGTGTTGCCAACAACTAAATCAGATTTCCATCTGATCTGAATACTAAAACTACCATAAACCACTAAGAAATATTGTTCTTAACTAGACACATGACATAAACACAGTTATGTCCACTAAGATTTTCTTACATTACATTTACGATCAGTCGAACACAAGTTATAAGTTCCCTTTTAAGTAACAATAAATATAAATCATTTTTAAATAAATCAACGTACAAGTTATTTCAAAACAAAGGCTATTTTGAATTTGTTTGTAATTATCAGACGAATTAATTGTTCTTAACGTAGCAGTTTAAAGATTTATTTTCATTGTGTGCGTGTGCTTATTTATTTCTGCCACTTAAAATCACCAGTTTTAGCGGAAAATCTTCTAAGCTGGCAACACTGTAGCGTATGACGGGTTTGTGAGTAGGGGTGTGCTAAACTGCTACATCTAAATATTATGGCATAACGTAATAATATTTTTTATAGCAGGTTATGTTTGCAGCGCTAATATAAAAGGTAAATGTTTATGCATATCCATATACTTTCAATAAAATAGAAATCAGTAGTGTTAATACGGATAATATTTAGATAAAATTATGTACCATTATATTCAAGAATATTAGGTGCGGTTATTTACGTAAGAAAGTACGGTTACATAACATGATTCCCGTTACGTTGGGTCTGGATCTTGCAAAAATTGCGATATTACCAGTACTATAATTTTGATTAAAAAGTAGAGTCGGTATGAAAATTGAAAGCCGGTATTACTAAAGTATTGTTCAATTTCTGAAATCATTGTCTTGTTTAATCTATATAAGTCACATTGTTATTGTTACGAGCTGGGGTTTGACGATAAATTATAACTCACTATGCCACTTAAACTGAACTTTATTTATACACAAACACTATACACACTTATTTACACAACTAGTAAAAACACACTTATTTCACACTTAATTCTCAACACTAATAAAAACACCACTAAACACTTCCGAATTACTTCCCTTCGCTTCTTGTTTATCGCTTCGATATTCAATTGTTACTGTCCTGACTCACGTGTCTGCCTGGTATTTATACCGGCCGGAACACATAACTAGACTTTTCAAGACGACTCACGAAATTTCTGGAAACGTGTAACGTGTTTCTAGATTTGCGTAATCGTTCTATTTACACCAACGCCATCTATTAGAGAATAGATGAAACAGCCTTAAACAACCGATACATCTAATCTCATGTAGTTCTCCCATTCACTGATAGATGGCGTTATTTTCAATTCGTAACACGGCCTCCCTCTTAAACGTGTTCGTCTCGAACATCGTTGGACTCATAGTAACGAGCCGACCGGTCCACATGAACTATCTTCGGTGCACCTCGCGACCCCTTCTGGATTCGATAGGTGACGTCGTTCATCCTGGTAATTATGCGATATGGCCCGTCCCATCTGGCTTGTAACTTAGGCGATTTTTTTTTTTTGCTTCGTACTGGGTTATGAAGCCACACCAATGATCCCTCATCGAAGCCTTTGTTGTTCGCCTTCCGATCGTAGCGAGTCTTCATCTTCTCAGACATCTGTTGTCCTGACTCCCTGATGTGCTCATATACATCGTTCATCTTGTTGCGTAGCTCGGTCGCGTAATCCGTTATATTGCGTGGAGATTCTGGTGGAATACCGGTGATTAAGTCTGCTGGTAAACGGAGTTCTCTTCCAAAATTGGCAAAAGCTGGTGTTATTCCTGTGGTTTCGTGAACCGCACTGCGATATGACAGGAGAAACGGTTGGATGTGCTTGTCCCAATCTCTTTGTTTGCTCTCCACGACCTTCGCCAGGTACCTTTCCAGTGATTGGTTAAACCGTTCAACCATGCCATCTGATTGCGGATGATAACCCGTGGTCCTGGTTTTATGTGCACCCATTACGCGACAAGTCTCCTTGAACACCTCAGATTCGAAGTTCCGGCCTTGATCACTGTGGATTTCCAAGGGCACCCCGAACCGACAAAAGACTTCATGCACCAGCTTATCGGCCACTGTGGTAGCTTCTTGATTTGGGATTGCAAACACTTCAGGCCACTTCGTGAAGTAATCGATCACAACCAAGAAGTATTTGTTTCCGAGCTGGCTCTCCGGAAATGGTCCAGCGACATCCAATGCTATGCGCTCCCATGGGGCTCCTAAATTGTACACCTTTAATGCACCTCTGCTCCGAGTGTGTGGCTGTGAAGGGGTTCACAGCCGCATAACTTGTGCATTTGCGGCACCAATCCTCGACGTCATGCCGATAGTGGAGCCAATAAAACCGCTCTCGGATCTTAGTAAGCGTCTTCTTAACTCCCATGTGACCTCCCGAAGCACCATTGTGATAGAGCTGCAAGACTTCCGGTACCTTGGTTTTAGGCACTACCATTTGCAAATGGCACTGGTTGCCGCGAGCGTTTTCCCATTTGCGGCACAGAACTCCATCCTGGACAACCAAGCTTTCCCACTGTGCCCAATAACTCTTGGTGATGGGGCTCATTGCTGAGATATCACTCCATTTGGGCCTAGGAGCGTCTGATTTCTTCCATTCAAGAATCGGCTGTATATCCTTGTCGTCTTGCTGAGCACTTCGCAAAGCTTCTTTCCATTCGTCGCTCAGATCCGTCTTCAACATCCTCACTAATGCTGCCTGCTTTGCTTCCTGTCGGGTACAGTTCTTGCACTGGTCGGGACACGGCCTACGCGATATCTGCGTTACCATGGGACTTGCCTTGCCTTGTTGTATTACAAAATCAAACTCTTGCAGTAGTTCAATCCATCTGGCTACTTGTCCTTCTGGGTCCTTAAATTGAAGTAGCCATTTCAGCGCAGCGTGGTCGGTTCGCAGGTGGAATTTACGTCCCAACAAATATTTGTTGAAATGCTGCAAGGTCTTTACTACAGCCAAAAGTTCCCGCCGGGTGACGCAGTAGTTCCTTTCAGGTTTGGATAAGGCCTTGCTGAAGTATGCTATAACAACTTCTTGATCACCCTTCCTCTGTGACAGCACGCCGCCAATTCCGGTGTTACTGGCATCTGTGTTAACTATGAATTCATGCTCATTGTCAGGGTAGCCTAGAATAGGTGCAGTACACAGATGTTCCTTGAGCTTCTGGAATGCAACGTCACAGCTCTCATTCCAACCAAACTGTACTCTGTCTTCGGTGAGCTTATGAAGAGGTCGAGCAATGTCAGCAAAGTTCTTCACAAACCGTCGATAGTAGGAGCATAATCCGAGGAATGCTCTGACCTGCGTCTTGTTCTCTGGAACTGGCCATTTCTTCACGGCAATGATCTTATCCGGGTCGGTTTGAATACCGTTCTCAGAGACCACATGTCCTAGAAAGGTCACTTGCCGTCTGAATAACGCGCATTTTTTGGACTCAGCTTCAAATTAGCTCCTCGTATCTTTGACAGCACTTGCTCCAAGTTTCGAAGGTGATCCTGGAAGGTGCGCCCCACGATGATGATGTCATCCAAGTAGACCAGGCAGGCGTCTCCAATCAGTCCCATGAGCACTCGCTCCATCAGTCTCTCAAAAGTAGCCGGAGCGTTGCACAATCTAAAGGGCATGACGTTAAATTGCCATAATCCTTTGCCTGTGGAGAATGCCGTCTTCTCCTTGTCTTGGGGATCTATTTCCACCTGCCAGTAGCCACTTTTTAGGTCTAAGGTAGAAAACCACTTCATCCCCGTCAGCGTATTCAGTGTGTCATCGATCCTTGGCAGCGGATAGCTGTCCTTCTTCGTGATGTCATTTAATCGGCGGTAGTCTACACAGAAGTGCATGCTGCCATCTTTATTCTTAACTAGCACCACCGGAGAACACCACGGGCTGGACGAAGGCTCGATTACGACTTCGTTCACCATACCGTCGATCATAGCTTCCACTTCACGTTCCCGTGCTACTGGCACACGTCTTGGTCGCTGGCGAATCGGTGCTTCACTTCCCGTGTTTATTTTGTGCTGGACTAGTACTGTCTTCCCTATGTCGGCATCACTGGTCGAGAAAATATCGGTGAACCGGTTCAACATCTTCTTAGCCTTGGTCTTCTCTTCTTCTGACAGGGTACTTTGGCAGTCCTCCAAAAGTGAAGACACGTCAAATCGTGCAGCCTGAACCTTGGCGCTGGTAGGTTGCTCCTGACATCTACGCATTCAAGCCGCTCCTTCATAGGTACCCAATTCCGTCCCTTTCTTGAGCAACACTTCCTTGTCACTTGCATTTAGTGCGCGTACTGATGAAACTTTGGTACCCCTTACCAAGGTTCGTGCAATCTTCCACGATGCCTCTTTCTCTAGGCCTTCGATAAGTACGCAGCGGTTCCCTCGACCAGAACTCCCGGGTAAACAAACCGGTACAACCGTTTCCGACCGCGGTTGAGGCGTGACATTCTTCAGGCAGTACACTTTTCCTGAAGTTGCGCCTTCCATGAAGACTTCTTCCGAGCCACATTTCAACACTCCCTGGTTAACATCGATCTCGCAGCGATACTCCCGCATGAAGTCTAGGCCCAGGATGCAGTGTCCACTATATCGGCCACGATGACTTTGTGACGGTAAACTTTGTTGCCTAGCTTCAGATCCACCTCCATTTCACCTCGGACGGTTATGTGCTGACCGGTAGCTGTTCTTAGATTCACACATTCATTGTTCCTGAAGCAGCCCCGAAGAACCCGTCTTGCCAGATGGAAACCGACGACTGTCCGAGAAGCACCCGTGTCCAATGTCAGCTTGCATGGTGTTCTGTTAATTTCGCCTTCGATGATCAGGCTGTTCCCGTCACATGATTGCGAGATCGAGATACTTGGGGCTCTTCCATTACCAGCCAGCAACCGCCTCGCAGTCCTGGCTTCTACTCGTTTCCCTGCTCTCGCTGCCTGGCAGGCACATCAGGCGACCCCTTTGGTGGAGACAGGGTGTCACCAGGCTGCCTACGCTTTGGGAAGCTTAAGCGGATATGGCCTCTTTCCCCGCAGTTGTAGCACCGAGGTGACGACACAAATTCCTTGATGCGGTGACCTCGGTCGTCACGTCGCACTGCTTCCACCTCCAGAGCGTGGGCTGAGGCGTCCTTGAGGTCCTTGAAGTGCCCAAGCCTCACTGCTGCTCTTACCTCCAGGTCCCGGATTCCATCCGTAAACGCCTGTACGAGGTTCCCGTCAATAAGCGCAGGCGACGACTGGTAGGCCTTCCTGACCAGCTTTTCCACCTCCAGAGCCCACTGCTGCAGAGTTTCTCCGGTGCGCTGTGTTCTGTCCTTCAGCTGAGCACGATACACATGTTCAAGGTGCGCGTCACCGTATCTTGCCTCCAGCACCTCCAGGAGCTTTTCGTAGGTGACGTCTTGCCCGAGTGCCTCCAACACTGCCAAGGCCATATCACGAAGGCCCAAGGTTAGGGCGGTTAAGGCCTGTTCTTTGGTCCACCCTTGCGATCGCATCACAGCCTCAAACTGGATCTTGTATGCAGACCATGATGACGAGCCATCAAATGGTGTAACCTTAAACCCACGGGGCGAGGGCGCTACAGCCGCTGATGTCACTTCCAGCCCACGCAATTTCTTCTCCACTTCAGCAACACAGGTCTCGTGGTGGTCATGTACGCACTTCTCAAAGTCACTGATACGGACCTCGTGCTGCTGGAGTTCCTCCTTGACCGCCTTCAAGTCCTTCCCCACTGCGGCGCTGAGGTCCTTCATGAGCACCAGCTGTTCCTCCAGACGACGGGCGTGCTCTTCCTTGTCGCGCTGCAGCTGCTCCTCTAGGCGGCGCGCGTGCTCCTCTTGACGGCGAGCCTGCTCCTGTTGACGGTGGTCCTGCTCCTCCTTGTCGCGCTGTAGCTGTTCCTCCAGGCGGAGAGCCTGCTCCTCCTGACGGCGGGCCTGCTCCTCTTGACGACGAGCCTGCTCCTCCTGACGGCGAGTCTGCTCCTCCTTGTCGCGATGTAGCTGTTCCTCCATGCGGCGCCGTTGCTCCTCTTGACGGCGAGCCTGCTCCTCCTTGTCGCGCTGTAGCTGTTCCTCCATGTGGCGCGCGTGCTCCTCTTGACGGCGAGCCTGCTCCTGCAGGAACGCCATCAGAGCCGCGATGTCGGGACCGCCACGGAGTGTGCGCTTGCAGGCTCCACTGCAGCCGCGGAGTCGCCTGGTCCACCAGACGATGGAGAAGGAACGTCTCCGAAGCATCTTTGGTCAAGGTCTTGCTGGCGCTGGGCCGTACTAGGAGTACGAACTCCTTCAGTTTCTTCCTTCGGCATAACCGGCATAATTTATCCCTTTCTTCTGACACCAATTTGTTACGAGCTGGGGTTCGACGATAAATTATAACTCACTATGCCACTTAAACTGAACTTTATTTATACACAAACACTATACACACTTATTTACACAACTAGTAAAAACACACTTATTGCACACTTAATTCTCAACACTAATAAAAACACCACTAAACACTTCCGAATTACTTCCCTTCGCTTCTAGTTTATCGCTTCGATATTCAATTGTTACTGTCCTGACTCGCGCGTCTGCCTGGTATTTATACCGGCCGGAACACATAACAAGACTTTTCGAGACGACTACGAAACGTGTAACGTGTTTCTAGATTTGCGTAATTGTTCTATTTACACCAACGCCATCTATTAGAGGATAGATGAAACAGCCTTAAACAACCGATACATCTAATCTCATGTAGTTCTCCCATTCACTGATAGATGGCGTTATTTTCAATTCGTAACATTATTATAAGTTTTAGTGTTAGAAGGTGTACGTGCGTTTTATTATCAATAGAATATTTTATATTTCTGTTGACTTATAAAAATTGAGGATCTGAAACATCTGATAAGGTAGAGCCTATCTACACTAGACTATATACTGACTTGTTGGCTTAGCAAAAGTTGTTCAGTCAAATGAGCATTTGCTGCAAACTTACAAAAATCGAAGATGTGGAACATCAGGTGTGGAACTGCAAGTGCCCATCTTAACTATAACACACATCTATACACATAAATAAAATTGGAGTGTCTGTTTATAATATTAAAATAACCGCTTTTTACTAAATGCATATGGATGTATATACGGAACATATACCTAAATTATTTCTTCCCATTTTTATCTGTCTGTTTGTTCTCGCTGATCTCTAGAACGGCTGCACTGATTTTGACGGAACGTTCACTCGCGGATAGCTGATGTACCAAGGAGTAACTTAGGCTATAAATTAACCGGGTACGCTAAGTAGTACCCTCAGGACACGGGTGAAACCGCGGGAAACAGCTATAAATAATAAAATGGTTTAATAGAATTTACCACATTTAAAATACAACATTTCTTCAACATTTACATGTTTATTTACTATGAAGTTAATAGGTACTAATGTATATTTATAAGTGTTTCTTAAGTTTGTGTGGAGGTGCAAATAAAACATTTTCATTTCATTTCATTTTATATTATGAATGCTATCCCCAGCCAGCACTCTAGCACTATCTTAAAGACTTCTGCAAACAAATTAGTTTAGATTGCAATCTATCGCACGAGGGTGTCGATGAAACGTTATTTTCTTAACTGTTAATAGTCTATCTTTATGCTATCTATAGTCATAGGCGTTGGTCTGTAACAGACGCCGTAGGTCGCGTCCGACGTGACGCTGTACGCTGCCTACGAATGCTTACTATGAAAATGCACTATAGTGGTCTCTCTCACACGCCCGACGCGGCGCACGAACGCCGTGCGCCGCATCCATAGGTCGTACGCCGCCTACGCCGTCATTTCGGGGCATTCTGGCGTTACGGACGCCGCGTCTATGACATAAAAATTGTTAAATTTACAAAGGAGCAAGATGAACTACTGATAGAAGCAGTTAAATTAATACAGAATTTTATTTGATGCCAGCAATAAAGACCATAATATTATATTAATGTTTTTTTATCAACGTATTAAAACAACCCTCGACCCCTCTCTTCACGAAAAGGTCGTGACGCCTTTTTATTATCTCATGTTTTAATAATCATTGTAAAATAAGATCATTATCCTCCTCCTATTCGAGAAGAACTCTTACAATGGTCTGTTCATCCCGTCTATTCACATTGAGCGCATGCGAGAAACTAAAATCCTGAGTGACCATCGCAAACAACGCTGGACGCCGCGTCCAGAGTCAACAGACGCCGGACGCCATCGGACGCGACCTACGGCGTCTGTTACAGACCACCGCCTTAGTGGCAATGAAGTCCTGTGTCAAAGGAATTGACTGTTAATGACTTCTATCATATTGTTGCTGTGAGATACTTGTAGTATTGCCAATTTAGCGACTTACGTGGCGACTTTCATTAAATAAAAACAATTTTAGGCCAGTGACAGATCAGTTAATTTTGTTTTATGACACAATAGGTGCATAAAACTGCGAAGTGGTAGCGCACGAAGAATGCCCGCCTAGCGCACGCCGAGCGGCCGCTCAAGGAATACGCATACCCAAAGTGCGGGCGGCCTAAAAGCTCTGCTAAGTGACAATCCTATGTTATACTTAGGACATAATGGCTTTACTTATATTTAAACAAAATTGCATAACACCTTATTGGGCTTTATAAATAACAGATTATATGGTTATTATAAAATAGTATGTTACTTATCAAGTTATCTATGATAAAGCGAACATCTCTAGTGGTAAGCAGCTGGTCGCTCAAAGAACGCTCGGCTGGGTGCCGCTGCGTAGACGCTGACGCCCAATGTGAAGGGGGCCTAAAAGAAAAGTGTTACGCAACTTATACATATGAAATTCAGAGATTGACTTCCTTTAAAACAAGGAATAATAAAGTTGAGCTCGTGAAGTGTGGTGCAGGGAAACGCAAGACAATACGGGTAATTTCAACATAATTAAGGGTATATAATAGGAGGATAAATATTATGAAACAAAACCAAGTGATCTACTGCTGTACATAGGTGTTATACAGATATATGTTGGTAAATAGAGTATATACCTGGACATCCACGTCTCGTCGTGTACGCGTGTATTTCATGTCATAAGTTTTGTTTTATAAGCGACACTCTGGGTGGCTAACTCACAATACGACCCATATACAGGGTGATTTGTAATTGCTCGTATTCCCTTCGGGAGATGATTCTAGGGCCATAGTGGAGTATTTTTACCTCATACATATGGGGGTCCAAAATGCACCATTTTGGAATAAAACGGGTTTTAAGATTTTTTGAGAAAGTTCCAAATTTTTGTTATAAACATCTTCTAAAAAAATATTTTGACCATAACTAGTAGAAAATTGGGCCTTATTTAATGGAAAATCAAATGAGCCGTCTTTTAAAATAAAATAAAGATATTAACTCAACGTGGAATTTGAAAATAGTGCCAAAAAACACACAAAAAGATTTCGAATAAAATAAAATGACGCCCCAAAAAAGCAATTATTCGAAAAAAATAATATGTGGCATGTTATGTAAAGTATTGCAATAACTTTCTGGTATTACCTGCTATCCAAAAAGGTATAATAGTCTTAGCCAATTGGTGTGAATTTGGAGTAGTAGCCGCTTTTGTTAAAAAAAGTGCTTCTGGATGACTCACTCGGCAGAATATTTTTTCCTGTATTTGATCTTAAGCTCTGCAATCAGCAGTGATTTACTAGTAAGGAGACCAACCTAGCAAAATGCATACGGTCTTGGGTTCGAATCCTTAGCGTAAATCACTGTCTTTTTTAAATGCATATTAACGTTTAATTCTCACTAGTCCCGTGACTCGAATAGCATTTTCAGCCAGTTGGTACCGGACGCCATGTTTATTTTGGAAACTTCTTTTTAGAGGAGTCAAAACCCTAAAATAAATAAATAATTGAAAGAAAAAGTCACAGCATTTTCTTTCAATGATTTATTTATTTGAGGGTTTGGAAAAAGCCACAGTTTTTTCTTTCAACTATTTATTTATATAAGTGTCACAACACTTAATTAAACCATAATATAACCGGATTTCAGATGGGATCTCACTGTGAAAAAAAAAACAATTTCATGAAATCTTGTCGCAGCGTTGATACTCTAAAATTAGCTATTTTTTGTGAAAAAGAGACTACTACGAAGACTTATTCATAATATGAGGTTTCGGCTCTGTTAGAAGAAGTTCCGCTGGATGTGTGATAATGTATGATCTTTTGCCCAGCACAAAAACCGCCCGTGCCGGGCAAAAACCAAATCGCCAACGTGTGGCAAAAAACAGAGCAAAAAACCTAATCGCCAGGCGGTGGGTAGACCAACAATATTCACAATACTAGTTCGGTAGGAGTTAAGTTCCTCGGCCTGCATCATACGCCTTATCAAGAATTTTTGCGACAGATTACCTCATCTGACATCCGTTATACGAATGCAGTGGGATATTTTATGGTTTAATTAAGTCTCACAGCTTTTTCTTTCACTTATTTATTTATGCCTCCGTGATCCAGTGGATAGCCAATGCGCTCTGCTGATCGGGAATTGAACCCAGGACCTCCGGGTTCAATTCCTGGGTCGGCAAAAGTGTTACTGGGTTTTTCCGAATTCTCAGTAGCAGCACGGAGTCTGTCGATGTGCCCGGTAACGGCAATAGGCTCGCCCCCTACTACGTGGGACCAACAAAAGAAATAATGGCGAAATGTGGGTGTAATATGACATCCCTACCTACCCCTTTGGGGATACAGGCGTGACACTATAAAAAAAATATTTATTTGAGGGTTTTGAATCCCCCAAAGAGTTCCCAAGATAAACATGACGTCCAGTAGCAACTGGCTGAACATGCTCTTCGAGTCACGGGACAAATGAGAATTAAAATCTTAATATGCATTTAACTAACAAAAGACAGTGATTTACGCTAAGGATTTGAACCCAAGGCCCTATGCATTTTGCTAGGTTGGTCTCTTTACTAGTAAATCTGCTGATTGCAGAGCTTAAGAAGAAATATAGTAAAAAATTTTCTGCCGAGTTAGTCATCCAGAAGCACTTTTTTGAACAAAAGCGACTACTACTCCAAATTCACACGAATTGGCTAAGATTATTATACCTTTTTGGATAGCAGGTAAAATCAGGAAGTTATTTCAACACTTTACATAACATGCCAGATATAATTTTTTTCGAATAATTGCATTTTAGGCGTCATTTTATTTTATTCGAATGTTTTTTGCGTTTTTTCGTTCCATTTTCAAATTTCACGTTGAGTTAGTATCTTTATTTTATTTTAAAAGACGGGCTATTTAATTTTCATAAATAACACCCAAATTGCTACCAGTTATGGTCAAAATATTTTTTTAGAAGATGTTTATAACAAAAGTTTGGAATTTGCTCAAAAAATCTTAAAACTCGTTTTATTCCAAAATAGTGCATTTTGGACCCCCATATGTAGGGGGTAAAAATACTCCACTATGGCCCTAGAAGCACCGAAGGGAATACGAGCAATTACAAATCACCCTGTATATAAAACCAATCTTTCTTATAGTAAACACGGTGTATATTATATAAATACACATATAGTAGTCAGCGAGTTCATTTAATTCTTTTTTACGAGTTTCAGTATTATAACCAAATTACACAGTTTTCCTACGCAACATCTTTTTTAGTTTATCATGAAAAATTCAAAAGAATCGTTGACTCACAATTTGTACTACTACTAAGATTTTGAAAAGAAATTCAGTCAGGCCTAAATATTTTTGCACAAGTTGATATCCTAACCTCCCATTCGGCCTCAACAACGAAAAGTAGTAGACGAAATAATAATATGAACTTACTATAGTATATACCATTTACCCTTCATCTAACAAATTTGTCTTGAGTCATATTTTTTTTTATACTATATTCTGTAAGTACCCGGGGCATTGCTTTAAGTTATACAGGTGATTATTATAATTATGTTTTGGAGAGAAACCCTGTGCTGATGAGGACATACTGCGATGATCCACACGCCTGCCAAGCTGTATTATTAACATCACGTCGATGCGATAACTCACTGAGCACGCTGGGTCTGCTGTTATTCATGTTCAATATATGTTTTATTAATTATTGCATTTGTAAGTCTACATATTGCAGGTAAAACTACTATCTATCTACGGTGAACAAAAAATATAATATTCGGTACAGGCAATGTGTTATTCAAATTTTAATTTTCTTTTTTGACCAATTATTGAATGCCTGAAGTAAGTATGTCATGACTATGAAGTTCAACGAACCCACACATTGTGATTTTACTATTCGCGCGAATTCAAATCTATTGAACTCAACATATATTATATGAGGTATTGAAATATGCAGAAAACCTGGTTGGTATTTGCTTTTTAAACAATCCTGCTATTTTGTAACGGGTCCTAGAATTAAAACGTAGAAGAGTTTCTATGCGTTTATTGCCGAGTATTGTCTCACTTCCTATGCACGAGTATGACCGACCAACAACACGACACTGGCCTGAACACTAAGGGTCTCCCACGCTGTTCCCTCCGGTAGTGTGCAGGGCAGGCTCTTCGACTTTCACTGTGTGAAAGTAAGACTTCTCATTTCTCGTTGCTTTCTTTTTGTGGGGGCATAGCTTTATGGATTAGGCAATGTTATTTGGATTATTTATACACTTAATAGCGCCAAAAGATCTGAAAAGGAAACAAAAATACTATTAAGCAAAAAAGTATATTTGCAAGCTTCGTCAAATTGATAGCGAAATATTTTAATTTAGTATTAATGCTTCAGTAGGTATGGATATAGCTCAAGTTAAAGTTCTTGGTCAGGTAAAGTTCTGGTCTACATACATAGACTCACGCCTGTTTCCCCGAAGGGATAGGTAGAGGCATATTAAACGCCCACAGTTCTGGTCTAATCAGAGAAAAGTTGGCAAAAACATAGCAAGATAACACAGCAATTCTGGTCACACCCTAATGATGATCTTATTTATTTTTCTTTTACGCTACGCATTATTATGTTTGTACCGAACACATGTAAAAAGTGCGACTACTTCCGAAAGGTAAAAGGGAGACGTCGTAAGGAAACCCTCACGTTGACGATAAAATTTAACGACTGCAATGTTGTACAAGCCGACAGATATAATCACACATAAATTTACACCGCCGGGCCGCAGGCTCGTGAACACATTGTATTATGCATTGACTTGCCCTTTGATCTGGTTACTCACCCCGGCTACTAAACCGGAGATAGTGAGTTCAATTACCGCCAAAGAAAAATATTTGTGTAGTAAGTGTAATTTTTGTACGACGCCTATGTTTATTTTATTATTTACTTGCATAGATAAAATTATAGTGTTACTGACTGACTAACAGAAAACGCACAGCCAAAGCACAACTATCGAATAGCTGAAAAGCATTAGGAAACGGATTTAGTAAATGAAACGTTTATCCCAGTCCATATAAAAATAATATTGGATTAGTATTTGAAAACAAAGATACCCTTGTAATAAAAGTAGATTTATAAAATAGGTATAGCTATAGGTATACAAACTACATTCAGATTATTACAAAACGACGCTCTAAAACACGTCTTAAACCAGGACTAGGTCTGGTGCCATAGCACCAGACCTAGTATTTTACCATATTTCGTTATTGATTTAGCTATCCTGTTAATTTTATATTCGCCAAATCTTATTCGGTCCACAAATACTCGTGACGTAAGACAAATTTTCCTAAATAATACTCAATCGTTATATATGTTGCATATTATGCCAAGAACAGCACTGCAAGAGAAGCAAAACTTGATACAAACCCTATACCAACCCGTTTGGCCAGCGCAGCGTGGTATAGTAGGCCAATTCCTCCTTTCAAAGGAGAGGCCTAGTCCAGCAGTGAACTGTTAAAGGCTGATGATGATAATATTTGTAGCCATGTTTTTATTTCTACATGGTGGAAACCTAAATTACGGCCCGAGGAGTACGAAGCACGCAGAACGTTTGAGGGTCACTACAAAACAAATAAATCCGATCGCAGTTAGCATACTTTGAGGCTGTTGTTTTCCATGTTTGAAAATTACTTATTCAACTATCACACATTAGCTAAGTATTAAGAAAAAAAAATTTTTTTCTATCTAGTTTTATAGTTTAATTTTAATAGTTTAATTTTATATTGAAATTACGGCAGCCTTGTACCAAATATTTAAATTCCAACTAATAATTAAACTCATTAAATAACTATCTTGAGAGACTATTTTCTCAGCGATGGTATAATGAAATTTCTTTGGTTACATGCAAAGTTTGTTGAACTATTTTCAATTATTAAGCTAGCCAGCTCACTAATATTAGACTAGCCTAATTAATGTTTCATGTACCATTGTTCCTACTAGGATGATATCATACAAAAGCTTTATTAAACAAAAGCCTTGAATATCGTTACTATATATACTTTTTGGTCTCTGGCAACACTGGTAGTAAGACGTAAAACTGTGCTTCTCCCAATATTTATTTAATTTTATTTGATTTAATTAACTTTATTAGGTATTATTTGTGTTTTAAGCTCTTATTAGTGTGTGAAATTAATAATTCACTATATAATTTCATAATTAGAAGTGAATGTTGGTGAATAACATAATTATAGTAAAAGTTTTGCAAAGTCATCTGTCAAACAAACGAACTATTTAATTTAAAATACTTTGCATTACTTTTCTAATATTCGAGCAGTTGAGGTAAGTTCACGTAATATCGAACATTTAAACTATTTACATAAGTAGTAAACACCTAGTGAACATATCTCGATTAGCCGGCTCATCTTGGTTGGTGCCTTACACAAACCTAAGTGTCATACTTACAATTGTAACAAGTAATTATTATTTCTGTCTTTTGTTAATAAGTTTCTTGCGATCTTTTTAATCTATTAACAAGATGATGACCAGGAGGGCGCGTCAAGAGGAGGAAAAATTTCAATTAACGCTTATAGAACTTAAGAAATACAAGGCTTTGTGTGAGACACTACAAAGCGAGCATGATGATAATGAGAGGGAGATGTTACAAGTTTTAGAGAAAATTCTCAACAAAGAACTGAGATGGCAGAACTTCATTCTCATTTGATTACATCTTTAGATGAACGCGATAGGTTACAATCAATAGTAAACAATTTTGACAGTTGTAGTAATGAGTTTGAGACCGCTCTCAAGCGTATCACCTAGTTAGAGGGCCTCCTAAGTGTGGCTAATAATCATATTAATAGATTGGAGTGTGCAGACCGGTCCATCAAAGCAGCCACTTCACAATCACTGTTTGATGAGCTGGTTGGTAGCGCTCCATCTATGTTTTTTGCCAACTCAAACAATGAAGGTAACAAAGTTATTACAATTGACTTAACTAATGACAATTCAATTATTCTATCAAGTAAAACCATAAACTCATCCAATAAACTGAAAAAGTATGTAAAGTTGAATAAACAAATTAAGAAAAAGAAAAAAATATTAAGAAAATTTAAAAATTCAAAATCAAATGTCAATTATTGCCGCAAGTATATAGCTCTAAAGGAAGATATGTCTATCTGTATTACTCAACTAGATAATAATCTTTTAAAATATGATACTGATATTCATTGCCTGCAGACAGAGATTGATCGCTTACAGGATTCTTTACTTAATATGACAAAGAAATATCAATTATCACAAAGTCAAATTAATGAACATATCTTGGCGATGGATGACTTAGTGGATTTGTGTAAATACAATGAGCAAAGACTCCTATCGCTTACTACTAATAATCAGATCATTGAACCTAGCTTGAAACCACAAAGTTGTTCTCAGCCTACCATTTTGAATGACAGTTCTGCAATGTTATCTCAGTTGGCGGTGATGAGTAACAGCTTCATTAATGATAGCACCTCCTTCTCACATCACAATACAAAGACAAACACCAACAATTTAGTAATGTTTAGTGATGAGATAGGTAAGAACATGAGCCAATTGTTGAGACAAAGGACAGGTCAAACCGTTACGAACTTTTGTATGCCTGGAGCAAGTTTTTCACATATTTTACAAAACATCTTGAGTAGGACATACTGTCCTAATTCAACAATAATCATATTTATTGGGAGAAGGGGTTATTCAAATCTTAATACTATTAAAAGGTATTTCGACCAATTATTACACCTAAAAGTTAGAAAAATTATTTTACTTGCATTTCCCTACAGTAAGTTGTTGCCACAGGCCGAAAATGACTATAGATATAAATTAAATTGTAAATTACATACATTGACATTATACAATGATTTCATTGACTTTATTGACTCTTAATTAATGCTTTCATTAGAAGTTTTTATTTGACATGTGATAGTTGCTATCTATCTCAATATATTCAAAGACAAATAGCATCATCGCTAGCATATTATATTAATAACACAGCCAAAAATTTGGCTAATAACACTGCTTTTATTGAGCAGTCTAACTTGACATTGAATATAAGCTTGGAATCTGTTCCAAATCCTTTAAATTAAGTTATGAGACAATAGAGTCAATCTCTGGCAATAACATAGACAAGACATTGATAAATTTAAATATAAGTAATAAAAACACACTTTCATTAACCACACATTGTACAAAAAATAATTTAAAAAATTGTATTAACCTGGTGCATCAAAATATACAAGGGTTGATGGGTAAGGAGTTAGAGTTGGAATTGTTCATGAACTGTAACAATATTGATATTTTATGTATTACAGAACATTGGCTAAAAAGCCACCAGTTCATTTTCAATTTCAACAACCACCAGGTTGCAAGCTCATTCAGCAGAGAAAAATTTATTCGAGGAGGCTCGTTAATTATAATAAATAAACTTTTAAAATTTAAAGAAAGGTCTGATATTGTGAGCCTCTCTGTTGAGCGAGTTATAGAGATATCTTGTGTCGAATTTGATCAGTTCATTGTTATGAGTGTATACAAGCCTCCATGTGCACATTTTGAATGTTTTCTAGTAATTATGGAGGATGCCCTAAGCAAAGTTAATAATTGCCATAAAACGGTTGCTATTTGTGGTGACTTCAACATTAACATTTTAGAGAAATGTTCTTTATCAATCGATTTCTTAAATCTATTTAAATCTTACAATTTAAGTCATACTTTTTTAGAACCAACTAGAGTGACTGCTACAAGTGCTACCTGTATTGATAATATTTTTATTAACACTAAGCCTTTACAAAAATCCCTAATTAATATGTTACAATCTGATCACTGTGGGCAGTTAGTCTGTTGTCCAAGAAAAAACCCTAAGATTCAGAGTAAAATTATAAATTTTATACCTATAAATGAAAAGCGATTAGAACTTTTAAAAAATAATCTATCAAATAAAATGCGTTGGTTGCCTATTCATGACCATCCGGATCAGTTATATAATTCATTATTTAAATTGATTAATGATGAATTTTCTACTGTATTTAAACCTAAAAAAATAAATGTAACTGACCGTCTGATGTTTAGTGATTGGGCAACTGAAGGCATTCATCATTCATCAAAAGTCGGATTAGGTTATATGAACTTTATAATGAAAAAGCTTTTAATAATAGTCCAGCCTTTATTAATTATGTAAAAAAATACTCAAAAACATTTAGACAAGCTTGTTATGCTGCAAAATCAATTTATTTGAAAAATAAAATAAAAAGCGCTGAAAATACCATAAAAGCAACTTGGAATGTGATCAATAGCGAAAATGGTAGAGCCAAAACACGCAGTCGCGACTACCTACTAAATATCAATAATGTGAGTATTGCAGAGGACTTGGAAGTAGCGACGGAATTTGAAAAGTTTTTTGCTAATATACCCATTGTAACTACAGCGTCACTCAAATCGTCTTCCATGTCTGCTGAAATGCTGCTTAAAGACTGCGTGCCGGAATGTGTTACGGCCTTTGAATTTGTTGCTGTTACTACAGATGATGTTCTTAAACAATTTAAAACTATTAATATGAAAAAGACAAAGGATCTGTGGGGATTGTCAGTAAAGACTGTTTCGTCTATTATTACATTAATTGCTCCACATCTTGCAACAGTGTTCAATGGTTGTGTCACTTCTGGAACATTTCCTGATTTAATGAAGTATAGCAAAATAACACCTTTATTTAAATCTGGTGATACATCAGATCCCTCAAATTTTCGACCTATTTCTGTATTGCCAATACTTAGCAAAATTTTTGAGAAACTAATTCTTAGTCAGCTACTTAGTCATTTCAATAGACATAATCTTCTTCACAACAAACAGTTCGGATTAATGAGGGGTTGTTCAACTACTGACGCAGCAGTTGAGTTACTGAAAAGTATTTTTGCAGCTTGGGAGAAGTCGCAAGATGCGTTAGGTATATTTTGCGACTTGTCTAACGCCTTTGATTGTGTTCATCATGATACACTTATCAGGAAACTATATCATTACGGCATTAAAAATAAAGCTCTCGATCTCCTGACTTCTTATTTGGGCAACAGAATCCAGAAGGTCGAGGTTAATGGTAAGACATCTCCAGGTTCTGCTTTGAAAATGGGTGTCCCGCAGGGTTCAATTCTCGGACCATTTCTATTCTTGATATATATTAACGGTTTACCTTATTACGTTAAGAATAATCATGAGATTGTATTGTTCGCTGATGATACCTCTTTGATTTTTAATATTAAACGACGACAGAGTAACTTTGACGAAGTAAACAATGCACTCTCTAAAGTTGTCAATTGGTTTAATGCTAATAATCTATTACTTAATAATAAGAAAACTAAACTTTTAAAATTTTCAATGCCCAATGTTAAACATATGCCAACCAATGTACAACTTAATGAATCTAGGAATGAGCCCGTCGAGATAACCATGTTTTTAGGTATTATGCTGGACACCAAACTACAATGGGGTCCACATATAGAAAGGCTTTCGGGCAAACTTAGTTCTGCAGCTTATGCAGTTAAGACAATTAGACGCCTCACAGATTTAGAAACAGCTAGAATGGTTTATTTCAATTACTTTCATAGCTTAATGTCGTATGGGATTCTTCTCTGGGGGAATGCTGCAGACCTAAATAAAATATTTGTTCTGCAGAAAAGAGCTGTAAGGGGAATTTATAACCTCAGTCCAAGAGTTTTTCTAAGAGAAAAGTTCAAAGAAATAAACATTCTAACTGTTGTATCACAATATATTTATGAAAATCTGCTATATGTACATAAAAATATTGGCAAATTTTGTAAAAAATGTGATATACATTCTGTAAATACAAGACACAGGAATAATCTCGTAGTTCAAAGCACTCGTCTCCACAAAATAAGTAGCTGTTTTATGGGGCAATGTATACGGTTTTATAACAAGCTCCCTTATAATATAAGAGACCTATCTATAAATAAGTTCAAAATTATTGTAAAAGCAAAATTGTGTTCAAAAGCCTATTATAAAATATCTGACTATAAAGACGACCAAAACGCTTGGGACTGAGCTGTTCTAATTCGACACACAAAAATAATTGTATTAAATATTTATTTTTAATGACGTTTCGTAAGTACTTTCAAAGTTTACACGAAATAAAGAAGTATTTCATTTCATTTCATTTCATATAATTATATAACATATGGTTCATTATATCTTGGCATCAATTTAATCGAGGAAAAGAAAGCCTCAGGAAATGTATAGGCAATCTCGAACTAAGGACACATAACTATGATAACTTTTTACTGAAATGGCTCTAGGATATCCTTCCAGAGAATGAAATAGTTATAATCCATTGGAAGTTAGTACGCGACGGGTACATAAACGACAAAGAAGGTATAATACAATAAATAGTCATTCAATACAGTTGTGACGGATGCGAAAGGTAATTTGGCTTCCTTTTTCCTGACGCGAAATAAAAGCACTTTTGTTGGACGACTTTTGGGAATTCATAATAAATATTAACATTTTGTACAATAGCCACTGAAATCGAGAGCTTTCATGGAAAGTTCCACAGATTGATATAAAATAATGTTCGTTTACAGTACAACTTTTGTGCGACCTGTATACATAAGTTTTCATACTATTATTATGACTCTGACAATAATGTAATAAAGATACAATTGTACTTGCTAGTTTATAGATAGAACATATTATTATATATACAATATAGTAAAAAAATCTGCCAAGCGTAAGCCAGACGGACGTTCAAGCCATGCAGCACAGCGTTGATTAACCACTCACTATACATATACGTATATGTAACTGTATCTCTGTATACGCTATTTTATGATACGTATATCTCACAAATAGCAGTAATATGTAAATGATTGGTAAAAAAAAAACTAAGTTAAGATATTGTGTGATGCGACTGAATTACCTACAAAAACATCTACATAAATAGTGGTAGCGCCATCTACCTTCCTATCGATAGCTAATTACATCGACGTCAATCGTTCTTCGCTTGCTTGTCCAATGCGAGCGATGCCTTTTGTTTCCGTCCCTGTCTATCCCATTCCCTACAAGGGGCACGCCTTTCGCTGATTCGTCGCCGCGTTCATCGACGCGAGAGACAGTCGCGAATAAACCGTGTCGCGACGAACGTGTCAGAATCAGGGAAGTTAGTTCATATAGTGTAGATACAGTTATGATAAATAAAAGAGACAACTATCAAATATTTTCATTTATTCAGTTTGGCACAAGGATATATCCTTAGATTACGTCGCGATTCTACATTTACATTTACAGCCCAGTTCGCAAAGCAAAGACATAGAACCAAGAGAAAGAACGGGCAATAAAACTCTTGATCATTCTTTTCAGTAACTATATATAACAATAATTAATCAAACAGTGGTACAGCCAATTTATATCAAATATCAATGTTGTGGGTAGTTTTATATTACTAGAAAGGTCTGTCTTACAACAGAACATAATAGGCATTATTTAGCATCAATACAATTTACTAAATGTTTACCACAGGTATATACCTAATGAATCTTTGATCTTTGATACGACTTGATCCACAGTATATTATTCTATCCTATATTACAATCTATAATATCTCACAAACGATCAAACTACCCACAACACAATATCAATAAGATAATGATTACACTATCTTACATTGTTTCCTAGATGATGAAACAAAAGAACAAGCAACACAGAATATTGGAACACAGTGGCAATTAAATAGTCAGAACCATATCGTACCTGAGCCGTCGTCGAAGGAGAATAGCGCGAGCTAGCCGAGCCTGTCGACTTATATAGGTACACTTTATTTACACGTTTGACAGTTTAACTGTCAAACGTCATGTCAGTGTCATTTAGTTGCCACTGTCCTCTTACATATTATGTATTAATACTTGGATATCAGTAATTTCAGCCCAAAGCCTAGATATTATTACATATCTCTCACGGCCAGACTGACAATTACTTCGTCCTCGAAGTACAATAAATTAAATAACACTTTACTAAACAATCGCCCGACGGGCGCCCTGTATTATGTAACAATGAATTTTTACCATATTGATTAAAGCCATCTAAAAACTATAGTATCGTTACGTCCGCTACGGCTATACTGACTTATGTCGTCATCTAAGTAAGTTCAATTATAAGAATAGTATCACAACAACAATCCATTTGTACGAAACAATTACACAAAAATAAACTGGACTCATATTTACAGTAATTACGGTTTCATTTTGCGAGTCTAGAAATAAGTTCTGTGACACTTGCTTTGATACCATTGTTACAAATTGTATTTACTATTCTATGAAGGGATAATTAACAATCACAATACACATGTTACATAGAAGTACAGTTTAATTTTACAATATTACACCACTGCATTATCCATCCACAAATTGACAAAAATAATATAGTACAAAAGGAGCCACTACGAAGCATAAAAATTTAAGTAAAGGTTTTAAGAATAAAAAATTAAAATAGGTAATTCTGCTTATGGCTGATAAATAAATGAAATAAAATAAATAATTTAAATTCACAACCGAGTTAAATAATTAAATTCGATTTCACTAATTTACAAGTATACAGGTACCAACTTGTATGATAATAGTAGTGTAATACTAGGACAATACTTTCATTTTAATACACTCATTGCCATTGCCTTTCCTTTCACATTAAATAGACAAGTAACAACGGTCAATCTCCTTGATACTATCTAGCCCACACCTGCTGCACATGAGTCCAGGCTAGAATAAGGCGAAAGACTTCAGCAGTTCGTAGGCAATATGATCAATATCATCAACATCTAAATGATTATCAATATCATCAACATCAAAATCATTATCAATATCATCAACATCAAAATCATTATCAATATCATCAACATCAAAATCATTATCAATATCATCAACATCAAAATCAATATCAATATCATCAACATCAAAATCATTAGCAATATCATCAACACCAAAATCATTATCAATATCATCAACATCAAATTCATTATCAATATCATCAACATCAAAATCATTATCAATATCATCAACATCAAAATCATTATCAAAATCATTATCAAAATCATTATCAAAATCATTATCAAAATCATATCAACATGGTCATCATTGCCAGCATTATCATCAACTTCTTAACCATCGGTAAGTTAATTATCAATAATAATTCAATCATCGTCAACTATTTAATCATCAATGAATAAATCGATGTTATCATATTATTATAGATATTTACAGATACCTTTATATCATCACTGCTACCTACATTATCGATACTTGTTTAGAAGAAGTTTATATGTAATGCTGTGTATGGTTATCAGAACCTCTAACCTATAGTAAGACCGCCCTTTTATTTTCTTTGTATATGTATTTTAAAATTTAACTTAAATACTTTAGTAAGAAAACAAAAAAAAATGTTATCTGTAACAGCTACTATGTCATCAAAGAATATCTAAACGTTATTAATCTATAAATCGTAGCTATCTAAAAGTTACAAAGTTCTTTATTATATTCCACAAAAATTAACTGTAGGAAAATCTATAAATGTAACTTATCATAATCAAAATTGATATCTATTTTAATAATACACTAAAATGTTATCAATTTAGAATAAAAAATGCAGCAGACCCTATTAAAGCATGTTACTATAATACATCTTTTAACTATAATATATCAAATGCACCTAGGTATAATATATAGACTATTATAGTTTATTACTAAACTGCTCCTCCTAAAAGTGTTCCATAATAATTGTTTCCTAATTGTAAGTCTACCACCCGTAAATGTACACTATGGAATGCTATAAACTGAATTGACCTGAATATATTACAGGTACAAACAGTACAAAAGTATAAATAAATAACTAGTAATCAAGAATTAACCAATTTAGTTAATAGTTTATTTATGTTACCAGTAGTCAGTGAACTGCCTAAAGTAAAACTAGACGCCAATGCCAGTAAAAGTACTCTTGGTAAGAAACGGTATAATAAATAGTCGTGTAGAAAGTCAAACCAGACACTAGTTAAAATAAGTTAAAATTCGGACCAGTCGGTTAATATTTCAATATCTATAAGTCAAATATACATGCCTAGATTTATTAATTTAGGTCGCAACACTTAAAAACATCAATGTACTTATACAAATACTTATTATATTAAGCAGGATATCTTATTTAATTTAATCAATTTCAGTTTAATTTATCAATTGTATCATGTGATTGTGGCTATTTTCATTCCATTTACACAATCAGAACACTGACATCGTTTTCAATTCGTTAAGTATTTTACGTTAGGTATCTGGTTCATTCAGTTTCATTATAATTAAGATTTGACGATTTGTAAGAGGTTTGGTATAAAAATAGTAAGCTTACATGTAAGTAGGTATTGTTTAAAATAAATAAACAAAACCCTTCAAGCACCTAGAATGATTAAATACCATTTTAATCATTATTGCCATGGTCTCCTACAATTGAATCACACAAAGTACATGTACACATATATCTTTGCATAAAAAATATCTCTAAATAGCTTAGATAGTAAATTGATAAGATAGTTCATTACCGAGAGCTAATCCTAAGATTGATTATTACTATAATTATGGTCTAAATAGGTTTACAGTTTAACACATGGCACTTCATAATAAAAATACATAATTTCAATGAATAAAAGCAGATAAAAATAAATACCGTCTCATATTTTATTAATTTATTGAATTTATTTGTATTATTTCCGAGAATGGATTAATAAACTATGAGAATGTTTTCGAAAAAAAATCAGTGATGTAATTTGGAACTATTTTCAAATTGAATCAATTTAGTTGAATAGCTTATTTCAGATCCATTTAATTAGACAGATGTCTGCATTTATTATACACTAGCTGACCCAGCGAACTCCGTATCGCCTTTTTAAGAGTTTTAATTTAATTCCCTTTTTCCAAGCCCCTTTTCCAAAGTTGCCATTGACTTAGCGCTTAATCTCTTATCATATCAGAGTCTATAAATGATGAACAAACAAACATAGATTTTATATAATATTGAATTCCCCATTCCTTAAAGTATCAGAGACGATACCCATATTGACTTTAAAAAATAATCCCGTCCGTCAACTTTGATTTCCTATCCACCATCTTTGATCACGAAATAGATGTTGTATTTGGATTCACCATCCATTTAATCATCAGAGCCGATATATCCCCTATTGATTTAAAAAAATATCCCATCCGCCATCTTTGATCACGAAATAGATGATGTTTTTAAATTCCCCATTCCTTAAAATATCGGAGACGATACCCATATCGACTTTAAAAAAAAATCCCGTCCGCCATCTTTGATTTCCTATCCGCCATCTTTGATCACGAAATAGACGTTGTATTTGGATTCTCGATCCCCTAAATCATCAGAGATGATACCCATACTGATTTTTTAAATTTTTCCCATCCACCATCTTTGATTTCCCATCCACCATCTTAAATCACGAAACAGATGTTATATTTGGATTCCCCATCCCTTTTAACATCGCAGACGATACCAATATTGATTTTTAAAATTTTCCCATCCGCTATCTTTGATGTCCCATCCGTCGTCTTTAATTTCCCATCCGCCACACGAAATAGATGTTGTATTTGGATTCCCCATCCCTTTAAACATCGGAGACGATAATCATACACATTTTTTGAAAATATCCCATCCGCCATTTTTGATCACGAAATAGATGTTGTATTTGCATATACCATCCCTTTAATCATCAGAGCCGATGATTTTGAAAAACATCGCATCCACCATCTTTGATCACGAAATAGATGATGTTTTTGAATTCTCCATTCCTTAAAATATCGGAGACGATACCCATATCGACTTTAAAAAAAAATCCCGTCCGCCATCTTTGATTTCCTATCCGCCATCTTTGATCACGAAATAGATGTTGTATTTGGATTCTTGATCCCCTAAATCATCAGAGACGATGCCCATACTGATTTTTTAAATTTTCCCATTCGCCATCTTTGATTTCCCATCCACCATCTTAAATCACGAAACAGATGTTATATTTGGATTCCCCATCCCTTTTAACATCGCAGACGATACCAATATTGATGTTTTAAATTTTCCCACTCGCCATCTTTGATTTCCCATCCGTCATCTTTGATTTCTCATCCGCCATCTTTGATCACGAAATAGATGGTGTTTTTGAATTCCCCATTCCGTAAGATATCGGGGACGATACCTATATCGACTTTGAAAAAAAATCCCGTCCGCCATCTTTGATTTCCCTATCCGCCATCTTTGATCACGAAATAGATGTTATATTTAGATTCTCCATCCCTTAAATCATCAGAGACGATACCCTTGTTGATTTTTAAAAAATTTCCCATCCGCAATCTTTGATTTCCGATCCGCCATCTTTGATCACGAAATAGATGTTGTATTTCTATTCCCCATCCCTTTTAACATCGCAGACGATACCAATATCAATTTTTAAAATTTTCCCATCCGCAATCTTTGATTTCCCATCCGCCATCTTTAATCACGAAATAGATGTTGTATTTCGATTCCCCACCCCTTAAAATATCGAAGCCGATACCCATATTGATTTTGAAAACTTTCTCATCCGCCATCTTTGATTGCCTGTCCGCCATCTTGGATCACTAAATAAATGTTATATTATTAATCAGCGTCCCGAAAATCTCGAAAACGATACCCATATAGATTGTATCCTATTCGTTTAGCCTTTTTTTGCCTTTGACCCAACCCTCCCCCTTCTCGTTTGACAATTTTATTATTTTTGTCTGGCCCCTTAAAGTTGTGGCGTAATTTTATATAGCCTATAGCCTTTCGGAATAATTGGGCTATCATTGGCAAAAAAAAATTTTTAAATCCGACTGCTAGTTCCTGAGATTAGCCGACATTATCTTTTAGCATTTTTAGCCTTTTGTCCGGCCCCAAAGGGTCAAAGCGTTATGTTATTTAGCCTATAGCCTTCCGGAATAACTGGGCTATCGTGTACAAAAAGAATTTTTCAGATCCGACCGGTAGTTCCTGAGATTAGCGCGTTCAAACAAACAAACAAACAAACAAACAAACTCTTCCGCTTTATTATATTAGTATAGATTTTATTTTAACTATTATATCTGCTATTATCGTTATAAATAACAGGAAATTATCAACCAAAATAACACTACTTGATAATATTGGATACACTGCCATCTAATAGTGCCAGACATAAGCAAAATGATGTCACATTCTTTAACAAGTCAATTTAATCCTATGTAATATAAAAACATTCTTCATTAACTACTTTTTAATAAAAATACCTTGAGCTATATATTTAGACGTAGCATATATGACCCCTCAGGCCTCAGGAGGATGAGGTATGTTTAAAAAATAAAAGGAAATAGTTACTAAACGAAACTATCATTTTATCGATATGATCTAGCTAGACACAGACCCGCTTGATATAATATAGAATATTTCTGTACCTACACACAAAAGTTCGCTTGTAGTAATAGTTATACAAAACTCATAGGTTATCTTTACAACATGTTATTCAAATGTGGTGCCTCTGAGACAAATGGAAGCTATTTGGTTTTGTTCTTCCAATAGAAATCAAAGTGACAAAATCATAAGTATGTCTATTGCAAGTAAACTGGTGGAAATTATCTGGGTACATGACAATTACTTACTACACAATTATAGAAAGTGCATTATTAATTGTAATTCTGTACACAAATTTTTGTGCCATAAACAATTATTAACCAGTTAAAAATACGAGTAAGTATATTTCAAAGATATGTTGAAGATAAATATACAGTTTCGTATTCTTATCGCCAGAGCAACACATTCAAGAGCTTAACATTAAAATATTCTTATTTTTTTTTCTTTCGTTATAGTTTGGATCCGATTTAATAAAACTATATAGCATGAACTGATTAATTTGGTAATTGTGGCGAAAATTTAACAACAGCTTATGGAACAGAGCTAAGGCACATTCCTACACCGCAATATTGGTCTGTATGTAATGAATACACAGCCAACAAAATTAATGAAGAAATCTCTGAAATGTATTCTACCTACCAACATTTCATATTCGACTTGTAATGAAAAGATTCGTCAGAGCACTTAATTCTTGGAATTCAAATATGCAGGATGATTACGCTAATCAGTACTAACACTAGAATGAGTTATCAACAAAGCACAACACAGCCAATGCTCATACAGATTCTCTGTCAATCACTACAAATGTTGCCTATTTAAATTCCAACAGATTAGAACAATATCGGCTACTTTAAAAATCTATTATACATTTTCTGTAACTTTTTCGCTATTACCTACATAGTTTTATACTCAGATACATTTTTGATGAACATGTTAAAATAACCTGGTACAACAGTCATATTTTTCGACCATTCATGGCTATAATCTTTGTGGAAGTACATTACCAGCGTTTGCAGTTGGTTGTTGCTGTTGGCTTCAGCATACTGTTGCAGATCGTTAAGATATGTAGTCGGTACTCATCCACAGGCTGGCTCTCGGCAACGTTGCTACTGGATCGTAGGGCAATCGTTCTCCGTCGTCAGTTGAACGGTGCAGTGACGGGCTTAGGCAGAATCATGGCATCACGATGAGGAGACTCTGTAACTTGCAATTGTATGTATTAGTATTGTGGGCGCAAATTTATCCCACTTCTGATGTCAGAATCAGGGAAGCTTCCTATAGTGTAGAGACAGTTTTGATAAATAAAAGAGACAACTATCAAATACTTTCATTTATTCAGTTTGGCACAAGGATATATCTTTAGATTACGTCGCGATTCTACATTTACATTTACAGCCCAGTTCGCAAAGCAAAGACATAGAACCAAGAGAAAGAACGGGCAATAAAACTCTTGATCATTCTTTTCAGTAACTATATATAACAATAATTAATCAAACAGTGGTACAGCCAATTTATATCAAATATCAATGTTGTGGGTAGTTTTATATTACTAGAAAGGTCTGTCTTACAACAGAACATAATAGGCATTATTTAGCATCAATACAATTTACTAAATGTTTACCACAGGTATATACCTAATGAATCTTTGATCTTTGATACGACTTGATCCACAGTATATTATGCTATCCTATATTACAATCTATAATATCTCACAAACGATCAAACTACCCACAACACAATATCAATAAGATAATGATTACACTATCTTACATTGTTTCCTAGATGATGAAACAAAAGAACAAGCAACACAGAATATTGGAACACAGTGGCAATTAAATAGTCAGAACCATATCGTACCTGAGCCGTCGTCGAAGGAGAATAGCGCGAGCTAGCCGAGCCTGTCGACTTATATAGGTACACTTTATTTACACGTTTGACAGTTTAACTGTCAAACGTCATGTCAGTGTCATTTAGTTGCCACTATCCTCTTACATATTATGTATAAATACTTGGATATCAGTAATTTCAGCCCAAAGCCTAGATATTATTACATATCTCTCAAACGCATGTACCGCACCGCTATATTTTTTACCGCTCCCGTGATATAACGAGAACTAAACTACGCGCGAGTGTGGTGGAGTGATTTGGTGCAGCTTCAGGATTCCCGAAGACACCAGGAGGCTGCCATTTGTGAAGAAGAGGACTGATATGCAAGGTAAGGCGTGTCCTTAGTATATCCTATATCCACTCACACCCCCTCTCCTATCCTAGTCGATAAGAACCCGCATCCTTACAGTCCACAATATTAATAATTTTCCCAAATCGCCTAGGAACATTCGGTTCGCAGAAACATTTTTTGATCAATACGAGTCGGATTCACTGACGTTTTATACGTAACCTCTCGTTATATCGCTATACCTAATCAGTTAAAGCACCTAGCTATACTCCTAGTTCATTTACATAACCGTCACATGGTTATTTCCACACGCATCAGTAGGTAATATACTTTTATGTAGCTACCTACTTACCTAATTATTATTTCTGGAACTATCATAGTTGTCTTGTAAATCTCATATTTCAAGCACCTTTTAATTCCCCCGCCTTAAAGTGTTGCCTACTTAGGTAAAATAATAGGTACTTTAGGTATTCTTATTTTGTTTCGGTCTCATTAGCTTATACTTACGTAAGCATGTCACAACAAAAGAAGCCACGCGTGTCGGAAGACAGAGAGCTGACAATCTTAGAAACAAAACGCATTATTTTATTTGCGCTCAAAGACCGCCGCGCGCCGCCGCTTCTGATAGTAATAGGGAGTCATTTCTCAGTTATTGTATGACAGTAGATAGTATTCGAACAGATTTTCATAAGTTGTTAGACGATTATAACGCAAGATTGCTTTCTACTAATCCTGATGAAAAACCGAATTATCAGGCGTACACCTCATTCGAAGATCTTTATTGTATCATTAAGCGAATAAAATCACAATAAGAGGGTAAATATTCGGCACAGCCCGTTTCAGCGGCTCGCACGCCGAGATTACCGCCAATCGAGATTATGTCGTTTGACGGAGATATACAAAATTGGCCGTTATTCTATGCGAGTTTTAAGTCCACAGTGCACGATAATGGTTCTCTGACAGATGCTGACAGGTTGTACTATTTAATAGGTAAACTGTCACCGAAGGCCCAGTCCGTATTTGCAGGTGTCACACCCAGTGCTGAGAATTATCAGGTCATATTTCAGTCACTACTTGATAGATATCAAGACACTCGCGTCCTAGCGTCTACCTACTTTGATCAAGCTTTAAATCTTAAACTGTCCGGTGCCGCGTCTGTCGCGAATTTCCAGCTGTTAATAGATAACTTTGTTACCGCGGTTAATTCTCATAGGAACTAAAAATTAGAAGGTCTTCCCGACTTTATGTTGCTTCAACTCGCTTTAAAAAAGTTTGACACTAAAACAATTAGTGCTTTAGAAATGACAGAACGCAATAATAAAATACCTACACTAGATAGTTTTATTTCGTTCATCAAAGATCAGTGTCGAATATTTCATAATACGCAGTCTAGTTCATCTAGCCTGTCTAATACTAACAACAGCAAACAAAGGTCGAATAAAGCGCGAAATAGTAATAATAACTCGGTCCCTATTCCGCAATCTTACGTAACATGCTCGGAATCTAATAATAATAATTCACAGAAGTGTCTGTGCAGTAGAATATATTAATATAGTGCACAACCATTTCTATAAGTGTACCGCCTTTAATGGTTTAAATCCGACTGCTCGTTTCAAATGCGTAAAAGATAACAAAGCATGCATTAATTGCTTAAGTATAAAGCATAAAACGAGTGATTGTTCTAGTAAGACGAGATGTCGTTCATGTAATCAGCGAACCACTCATTGTTGCACTTCGATTAAGGTAGTCCGTTGTCAAGCCAAGTCGCTAACCTTGACACACTTACGTCGTAAGTGCAGGCCACGATTACTGCGCCTCCGACGACTCAGAATGAAATATCGTTGTGTACGACATCCATCGCGCGGGTGACGCGCACGCACGGACGGCCCTCGCGCATCTATAATGATCCGCGCGGGGCCAAGCCGCAGTGTATGGCGTCCAAGACGGTACTGTTAGCGACAGCGTAAGTTATCGTTTATGATATTAATGGATCGCCGCACGTGGTACGTTGTCTACTCGATAGCGCATCTCAGATCAATTTCATAACTTTTGAATGTTTCAAACGCCTCGGATTGTGGAATATCTTTAAAAATACTGACTTAGTAGTCAAAGGAATCGGCGGGTCAGAAAAACATTGCAAGGGTTCCGTAGATATCAAAATTTATTTATTTATTTATTATTGCTAAATACAGGTACATAGGTTGTTACATTGTTACATGTGGAGAACACTGTATTTACCTTGCGGCATGCAATACAATATACATAAAAAAAAGGACATTCTCTAATATTTTTTTAACATGTCAAGAAAATAATTATAGCTAATAAAACAAAAAGAATACAATGTTAAATTAAATAATAAATCAATCTACTAGTATGTCAATGAAATGATAATAATAATAAAAAAAGAATACAATAATAAAATAATCGGCTAATTTTATAAATCATCAGTCAGATACTCATTTATGGAATAATACGCTTTTTCTTTTAATAAATTTATTATTTTCATTTTAAATGTGTTCAGTCTATCTATTTGTAAAATATATTTAGGTAACTTATTATAAATACGTGGAGCCATGCATAATATACTGTTATTGAAAAAGGCAGTAGTATTAGGTGGAATACATATTTTTAAATTATGCCTTTTACCCCTTATTTTTTCAAAAAGATATGCATTCTTTTTTACAAATAGAGCTATTTCTAATATGTAAATACTTGGAAATGTTAGAATTTTTAATGATATAAAACAGGGCTTACAGCTATCCGTTTGTTTTAAATTACACATAGCTCTAATGCATTTCTTTTGAGCGATAAATACATCTTTGTTGTTCGTAGCATTGCCCCAAAATATAACGCCATATCTTAAAATAGAGGCTACATGCCCATGATAAGCTGTCATTACAGTTGAAATATTATTAGTTTTTGTTAATTTATACAATGCATATGAGAATTGCATGACTTTAGAACATACCGTTTCAACATGTAATTTCCATTTTAAATTTTCATCAATGTGTATACCTAAAAATTTTGTAGTATGTACTTGTTCAATCTGCTTATAATTGTATTGTATGTGTATGTCAGATAATTTACTTCTTCTATTTCTGAAGATCATAAAATTTGTCTTTTGTATATTCATTTGCAAATTATTCAATGTCAACCAATCAATAGTATTAATTAAAGTATTATTTATGTCATGCTCTACTTGCGATTTGTCATTACCTGTAAATATAACTGTACTGTCATCTGCAAAAAGAACAGTTTTGTGCTTTATTACTGTTGGTAAATCATTAATATAAATAATGAAAAGGAGTGGTCCCAAAACACTTCCTTGAGGGACACCGAATTGAACTTTTCGGTCCTCTGAGAAAAACGAGAGTAATTTTTTTGTATAGGACATAATTTCGAAATTTGGGTAACTTGTGTCCTATCACTGAGGTAGGATTCGAGTAAATCCAGTACGTTACCTCTCACGCCATAAGCATATAACTTATCTAATAAAGTTTTATGATCGACATAATCAAATGCCTTGCTTAGATCCATGTACAAAGCACATGCCTGTTTCTTACGATCTATATTTGTTATAGCTACTTTCAAAAAATTATATATTGCTACATTTATATTTTTTTGTTTACGAAATCCGAATTGTTCATCAGCTAATAAGTTATTTATATCAAAATAGTTATAAATATGTTTATGAATAACCCTCTCAAATATTTTTGATATAACCGGAATCAATGCTATAGGCCTACAACAAGACAGGCTATATTTATCATTTTTCTTAAAGAGCGGTTTTATTATGGTCCTTTTTAATTCCATTGGAAATACTCCATGTGTAATACACAAATTTATTATATGGCTCAATATTACTAATATTTTAGGAGAAACCGTTTTCAATATCCTGGTTGCTACACCATCATATCCAGTACTATTTGTAGACCGTAAATTTAAAATAATTCGGTCTATCTCAGCAGGCATAGTTGGAGGCATAAATAAAGAGCCAGAGTGTTTTGCCATTCTGAGTTTGGGTCTGTTATTTTCTAATTTTGTTACTTGATCAATGTAATAATTATTGAAAGAGTTCGCTATCTCTGTGGGATCTGATATTATATTACCATTTACTAAAATATGCTGAATATATTCTTTAGGTAGATTGCAGTTATTTTTGTTTATCACAGCCCAAACAGCCTTGCACTTATTTGTTGCCTTATTTATGTAATTATCATTTTGACACTTTTGTGTGAGTTTGATGATGCGATTGAGTCTACTGGATAAGCTAGTTAGCATATTTTTATTTACCATTGTGCGGTGTCTTCGATATTGCCACAGCAGTTTCCGCTTTCGCCTACAACAATATCTTATGCCTTTCGTGATCCATTTAGGTCGAGAATGTACAGGTACTTTTACTACTACAACTGGAAAGCAGAGATCATAAAAAAGTCTAAACAGTGAGTAGAATTGACTGAAGGCAGTATTTGGATCCTCACTATCCAGTATTTCGCGAAAGCTAAGCGCATTTATACATTCCTGGAATTTTAAAATATTGCCACTACAATAGTCCCGCTTTTCTACAAACCAGTATTTAAATAAAGGGTTGATCTTTACCGGCACAGTAAATAATTGTGCTGTGTGATGAGATAGCGCTAACTCGAGGATAACATAAGAACAGCCTCGTGTATTAAAGAGAAAATTATCGATGCAAGTACCACTTGCTAAGCGTGTCGGTTCTCTAAATGCTATTTTTAGGTTAAACGACCACAATGTGTGCATAAATTCTGTTGACTCATGAGATTTCTGAAGGATATTTATATTGAAATCACCGCAAAGTATTATTTTCTTTTTACTGTAGCAATAATTTGACAATAACGCGTTAAGTGATATAAAAAATTGTTTAACATCTTCTACATTGCACTTTGGCGGTCTATATATACATATAACATATATATTTTGTTTTAATAGTTCAACCCCTGAGCATTCTATAATATTACTAATGCAGTACTTGTTTATTTCCGATAAGCGAACGAAAGATAATGAATTATGTACAAGTATACATGAGCCTCCATGGCGACTTTTTCTACAGTAGACTGAACCAAGTACAAAATTAGCAATGTTCAATAATTTCACATCTTCCTTCAACATATTATGTTCGGTAATACATAGTATTTTAGCGCCTTTTTGTTCGCTCTCAAGTGATTCAAGGCTCAAAGTTAATAAATCTGACTTAGACATTAGGCCGTTTATATTTTGATGAAGGATGTTAATTTTGGTCTCGAAAAAAAATTGGTGAATCATTGCATGTGTTAATCGAATCCTTAGAAGTAGTTGGAATGTCAATAATATTATTATGTTCAATGTCAAAAGGTAAAGATGAAATGTCAGAAAAAATTAAGGTCTTTAAATTGTCAAAAATATTTGTCATACCATTATTATTTAATCTGCCACTATGTTTCATGAACATAGTGTAATCACAAGATAAGTTTAGATTAGAGTCAAACAAATAAGCATAATTATATAATTGTATGTCATGATAAAGCAAATTATTAAATATTTCAATCCTCCAGTTATACATTGTACAATAATAATTATATTTATATGTCGGTAAACAAACTATAACATTTGTATGCTTTACACCTATTAATGTTTCCCGGACATTATTGATTAAATTGGAATAATTTTTAGAATTTTTAAAGTCCTCCTCGCCTACAAAAATTATACAATAGTCTTCAAAAGTAAGATTTGTTAGCTTAGAGTGTATATTATTGATAAGCATATTTAAACACAGTTTGGTGAAAGATAGTGACATACTTCACAGTTTGGGAACGTTCTTTCAGCTGTAGACAGTATTTTATTAGTGTTATTAGTACTTATAATACAGAGCCTTTTTTTGTTAGTTACTGTCGTTTTAACTTGGTTCTTGCAGTTTTTGAGCGTTTTTACTGGTTGAATCAAATTGTGCTCCTCGCTCGTGGGTTTTTGGTGAGTATTTATTCGCTGTTTGGATGCATCTTTCATCTGTTTACGTGGAGTTCTAACTGGAGTCTTGCCGAGGGTCTTATTTGGGCTCAGCAAACCACCTGACAATTGTTTTGTAGCTTTTATCAGTACTTCATGTTTATGTGTTAATTCTGTAATAGTTTGTTTGAGTTCTATGTTTTCGAGGGATAAATTGTTTATTTCTTCATGTGCTGATGTTAACTCTAACTGAAGTCTCTCAACCTGCTGTCGCAAATCCCGTGTTTCGTCGTCCGATTCGTCACTTATTAAGTCTGTTAGGCTTTTTGTGTTGCCATCTAGTGTCATGTTACTAGAATTACATTCATCCATAGTTGACTCAGACTTGGTTCTCGTTCTACGAAGCGTGATGTTTTCGAAGAAATTCATGGTAACAAATATTTAGAATAATTTTACAAATTTGAAAAAGTCAATGTAAGGTTGGCTCGGATTTGAACCAGCGGACACGTCGTAGCCACAGATCTCAGTTATGTCCGCTGTACACATTGGCCCAACATGCTGGCCCAACGTATTGGCCCAATGTGTAGAGAGCGACTTGGCGCTATGTTGGCTTAATGTCCGCTGTACACATTGGCCCAACATGCTGGCCCAACGTATTGGCCCAATGTGTAGAGAGCTGCTTGGCGCTATGTTGGCTTAATTGGTGTAGTTGGCGCCGACGTTGGCCGGCCAGCCGAATAGTGTCGGTTTTTTGTGCACACATCAAAGGATCTTCGCGCGCTTCGCCAACAGCGTTCACACGTTGACGCCTTTTTCATTTCGTTGTCGCTCTTCAGCGGAGACAGTACTGTTGCGCGTGAATATATTTACGTTCTCAAGTTCCTATAACGATGGCGGCGGCGTAGGACAGCAATGAGGTTTTACAATTTATAGAAATTGTACCGAAATTGAACAATCTATATATATAAAAGAAAGTAGTGTTAGTTACACTATTTATAACTCAAGAACGGCTAAACCGATTTGGCTGAAAATTGGTGGGGAGGTAGCTCAGAACCAGGAAACACACATAGGATACAATAAGTTGCAAAAAATAATCTGGGAGGGATTTTAGAGAGGATCGAAGTTTGTAGGGACAAACTGTGGGGCAAACCTACTACCTATTGACAGTAAAAACGCATGCGCTGTACTAATTGAGTGCTGCGCATGTGCTGTCAGTACTGTCTCATCATACATTGTCACACATTTTTAACTTGTGCACTGTCATTACATCATTCGCTTATATAAACTAATAATTATTGTAACTCCCTTGGCTAATCCCTACTAATATTAGGTATAAATGCGAAAGTGAGTATGATGTGGGTACCGTTTTCACTTCTACTAATTTTATAAATGCGAAGTTCTGTTCAGAGTCATATTGGACCATAGCTTTGACATTTGACTGTATGTTGTTGAGTTGGTACTTTCTGTAGATAATATCATGGATACTGACCAAGTTATTTCGTACCATGTAGAGTTTCTGAACTCTTTAGAAATATCAAGAGTGCCTTCACACAACTTGAGACTGAAAGCTGATGTTCCAGTCCTCTTAATGTAGAATCTTAACGCACCAAAACTATGTAATGGCAAACGGCTATAAGTAAAACACGTAGGAGGAAACATTATAAAAGTATAGTATAGTATAATAATAAGTGGGACGTCAAATGGTGAAAATGTCTTAATTCCCCGCATAGATGCCCATTATTCCCCAAACAATAAAGGAGATTTGTGTTACCCCGAATTTAACGCGAGCGAAGCCGCCGGCAAAAGCTAGTAATATATATATTTTTACTAATTTTTATGTTGTTTATTTATTATTATTATATGACTAGTTAGAGGCTATTATTATATATATAGGAGGTTGTCATGAAGATCTTTGACAGTCGTTATAGGGTCAGTACCTTCTAAATAAACTGACACTAGTCTAAACCATGGGATATTGCTATCCCTTCGGGTTGCGGAGGTCAGACAGGCAGTCGCTCCGTGGAAAAGTTAATATTCAGCCAAATCCGGTTAGACTAGTAAGCGGACCCCAGATTGAAACTGGGATAACGCTAGGAGGATGATGACTAGTTAGAGGCTAGCGTAGTGGTTTAAGCGGCCGCCTCGCCGCTTGACACTGCGCCGAGTGTAGTGGGTTCGATTCCCACACGAGACAACACTTTGTGTAATTCACAAATTGTTGCTTGGAGTCTGGGTGTTCATTGTGTCCGTTAGTTGTATGTTTGTAAAGTCCCCCGCGATACAGGATTTAGTCCAAATGCGGGAGTTGTCTTTTTCAAAATAAATACATTTTCAAAATAAATAATTAAAAACGAAGTAAATTACAAAACATATTTTTATTAGGTACCACATTGTTATCTTCTAGACTTGGTAGGTAGTTGGCTAGGCTATTTAACCAAAATTCCTATTATCTTAATATATAAAATCCTTGCGTTACTGACTGACTGACAGACACGCTACAGCCGAAACTATTGGGCGCACGAAGCTGACATTTGGCATGTATGTTCCTTGAGGACTAAGGTGCACTAAGAAGGGATTTCCCGAAATTCCCAAGGGATCGGCCAAAACGGGTAAATTTAAAAAAAATGCAGGCGTAGCTGCTGGCGTCCTCTAGTTAATAATAAGCTACCTATTTCATATTTCAGGTTAATGAAGCGTGGAGCCGTTTGGCGGATAAAATTGAATTTTAATTTTATTTTATCCGCCATATGGCACGACGCCACTATTAACGAAATGAAAAAGTATAAAAATAATCATGAATTACAACATTTAGAATGCATCACATTCTACTTTAGTACACATGTACGCGCAGGTAATAATTAAACGCACTGTATAAATAAATAGCCGTGGCTGCAAGTGCTTCTACGTCCATCTTTGTCTAAGCACTAATGCGGAATGATCCGTCAGCCAATGTGTAAATAGCAATCTTGGCGTCGCACACTGACGAATGTTACCAAAAAGATGGCCAAAATGTTTTAATAATAAAAATGCATTAAATAAACCTATTGAAATTAAAAAAAAACCTTTTGATTTAAGAATAATTTTTATTTTACGAGAAGAAGCCGTTGTTCCGACCAGCGCGAATATAAAGACTGACTTTATGATATTGATAGTTTTAAAACAATAGAAGGATAATACTTAGTATATGTATATATGATAGAGATTAACAAGAATTTAACTATGGCAAATTGTATTATAATTAATAATATTCATAACTAAGAAACATAAATTATCAGAGATACACAAACTATATGGTATCCAATATTGATACCTAACTTTGTTTAAATTTCAATACTCTACTTCAGGTTCTTTCAACAGTTAAAAATTGCATCCAGGGCAACTGCGTATTGGACTTTCTGGACGTTTTACGTGAACTTGAGATATAAGGCATTGAAGAAATAAAAATCTTTGAAATAAATGTCTCATTTGTAGTTTAAATACGGGGCGTTTTTCTTGTAAAGTCTCTGCGATATTTATTTATATCCTTATTTCTTGATTCTTGGGCATCTTCAGATAGATATCAACTTTTTTAAAACCACTCATTAAAATAATGAACTCAAGTTAAAGACCTCAAAATATTCAACGACAAAATGTACGCGTTAATGCCGGGACTTACAGCTAATAAAAACTAATCATTAGGCAGATATCGATAGCCAAATCTAAACAAACTAAATACTTGCATTATTATGCTTCAATTTAATACAGCTTATTTCTCGGAATACAGAAGAATATCGTACTATTTCCTTATTCTTTCTGCTTACGTAAGTAAATAATACTATCAATTTCTAGGCAAAGGTATCGGTGTTAGGATTTATTTTAGAAAGTAGTAATATCTGACAGCAATTATAAATACCTCTAGAAATAGAATCCATAACAGAAAAACAGTTGTAAAAACAACGAGCGACAACATGCGACTCAGCTTCTTAGACAGATAGATTTTTATAGAATTTTACCATATAAAATATATAAAAAAATGCTCAAAAGTTGCGTCATTTATTAAGGTTTAAGGTAAGTGTTATAAAAGTGTTCTGTCGACAATATTTAGAAGTCATTTATTGTCCAGGTTTTAGCAAATATTCGCCAGTGTGCGTCGTATCATGTTGGCCCAGCATGCTGGGCCAGCTAGTTGGGCCAATGTGTACAGGGGCTTTTACAAAATTAAGCCGTCAGACCAAGCGTTGTTTAATTGACAACACCGAATAGGTGACCAGTATCGTCGTGGAATAATTGTCACGAGAATATGTGTTTAATGAGTCCAAAGGTCAATTCTTTTGTAAACGGTCGGGTGTTCACACATTAGACGGTTAATTTGCACTGTTCAAATGTTTGAAGATGATTTGCATAAATTATTCACCACACTATATATTTTTATTTATTGAATTAAATTGACATTAAACTGAATATGATTGAATATAATATACGTTATATTGTTTTGTTATAGTTATTAAACACTGATTGATTGCTTGCACTGTATAAAGTAGGTCGAAATTTGTCACTGCTATAGATTTTATAATACTGTATATATTTATTCACCAACACTTGATGAGCATAATTGGATATAATGCTTCAAAAAAATTACTTCTGTTCTATTTAAACCGTAAGTTTTATATTTTTAACACTTAATAAATACGGAGTCGATGTTTACATGACGACTAACGCCATATACCTCCATTCAAATACATTCGCGTTTTGATAGGGATATTAATTTTAACATTTCTTCGCTTATCGTGGAGCGTATTACGGACGCATTGTCGAACGCTAATGTAGACGTAGCATTACTCACTCACCTTGAGTCATTGCCGCTGGCAGACTCGGAGTTTGCGAATCCGGCAGACATTGATGTTTTGATCGGAGCTGCAATATTTCCGCATTTGCTACTAACTAAAGTGGTACGTAGTGAGCAATATAACTTACCGCCCACTATTGAGACGGTATTTGGGTATGTGATTGTGGGTACCGTACCTACGTTACATACTTCTCAATATATTACGTCTTGCTGTTGTTCTGTTCTTCAAGAAAATAATATTGACTCTCTTCTCAACCAATTTTGGAAGCTTAAAGAGGTTACCGCACCGCCCTCGATGAGCCGTAAGGATCTGGAGTGTGAAGAACATTTCCGCGCTACCACTGTTCGTGACGACAGTAGCAGATACGTTGTGGCGTTGCCATTCTATGGTGACCCTTATTCATTAGGCGACTCGTACGCTGCTGCGCTTAGACGTTTCCATTGTTTGGAACGTAAACTTGATGCATCGCTTAAGTTACGCGGCGCCTATAATGACGTCATTCGTAGTCGCCATAGATAAAGGTTTTTTGAGTGTAGTTTTAAACAACGAGGGCAACTCTTTTTCCTCATATTATATCCCGCATCACGGCGTAGTTCGCGAAGATAAAACCTCTACTAAACTTCGTGTGGTTTTAGATGCTAGTTGTAAGACTACATCGGGTCAGGCGATTAATGACATTTTGCATGCCGGCCCTAATCTACAGGGTAATTTATTTAACATCATAATAAAGTTTCGTCTTTTCCAAATCGCTCTGTCAGCTGATTGCCGGCAAATGTTCCTCAATATCAGCGTTTGCGAGTCTGACCGTAGATTTCAACGGATTTTTTATCGTTTTATCAATAAGGAACCTTTATCTGTGTATCAGTTGAATCTTGTTTGTTTTGGACTCAAGTCTAGCCCATATCACGCGTTACGAGTTGTTCGCCAGTTGATCGCTGATGAAGGCGATCACTTTCCCGCCGCAGCAGCTGTTGCTACTTCCGCTTTGTATATGGATGACATTGCCTGTAGTGTTATATCCGCTCCGCTAGCAATTTCGCTTTGAGAAGAGCTTATTCAGCTTTTCAAGCGAGGCCAGTTTGATCTTGTCAAATGGACAAGCAACTCTAAGGAGGTTCTCGCACGCATACCAGATTCTCATAAAGCTTCTCCAGACATTGAGTTTGAGAAGTCTGTACCGCATAAGGTTCTCGGTTTACGCTGGGACAAATCCTGCGATAGTTTTCGGTTTGACGTCTCACCACCAGATGATAAGTGCACCAAACGCACTATGCTGTCCACAGTGGCTCGACTATGGGACATAATGGGTTTTGTGGCTCCCACAATTTTGTACGCCAAGCTCTTGATCAAAGAACTTTGGCTATCAAAGTGTGAGTGGGATGAAACACCCCCTGACCATATTGTCGCCGCTTGGGGCCAGTTTTGTATTGAACTTACCGCGCTCAATCAAATTACTATTCCGCGTCATCTTGGGTTGGTAGATGGATGTACCATCAACTTAATAGGTTTCGCTGACGCCAGCGAGCGTGCTTACGGCGGAGTCGTATATCTGCAAGTCCGCATTGGTTCTAACTACTCGGTGCAGTTAGTTTGTGCCAAGTCTAAGGTCTCGCCTGTTAAAACCATTTCGGTTGCGAGACTGGAGTTGTGCGCGGCCCTTCTGCTGTCACAGTTGCTCCGCAAGGTTCAAGACACAGTCTTGCCCCACTACCCTATTAATAGAATATACGCATTTTCTGACTTCAAAGTAGTGCTCGCTTGGATTTATTCATCTCCTCACCGCTGGCAGACTTTTGTCGCCAACCGCGTTAGTAAATTGACTGAAATTGTTCCCGCTACTTGTTTCAATCACGTCGCGGGTACTGAGAACCCCGCTGATTGCTTGTCTCGTGGTGTCACTCCACTTAATCTTTTGCATCATCTATTGTGGCATCGTGGACCTTCTTGGATTTCCCATGATCCGTCAGAATGGCCCATGCAACCTGTCTAGAGTTTGGCTAGAAGGAGCTGGGATTAATTGCAGCAGATTTGTGGAAGCGTGATTCTATTCATCAGCCCTTGTCAGCCACAACAAATCTCAGACATAAATGTACTGTGTTGCACAGTGAATACAAGTATTAATTAGGTACATGAAAATTTTACCTTATATCTCCTGGTGATGTTCTTGAGTGGAGTCCTGGAGGCAAGCTAGATACACACAAGACTAAAATTGGCCAATATTAGCAAGTGAATTATCTTAACTTTACCAGACTCCAACGCAGCGTCTTCAATGCACGATGCAAGTGGTAGTGGAATTCACAATTTCTCAAAATGTCAGTGTTCCATATAAATCATATCACAAATTGATCAACACTGCGGACTGATCAGTGCCGGACAAATCAAAAGCGGCAGTTTTACGAGGGTTTACTCAATTTAGTTCAATTATACAATTCACACGAAATGCAATAAGGTGTGCTCACAATCAAGTCTTTTCCGGGAAGGGAATGAGAGAGATTTGTCAGTTCATAATGTGACCAGAGTCAAAAAATAATTACCATACATAAAAAATGTTTCTAAACTGATATTCTCGTTTAATTATCATAGACAATATATCTATTTCAAACATCCACCCGCCCCGGACCGGCCTACCGGTCCGCTAATCGGTTGGTAGACGTGACAATGTTGCAACCGCTCTCCTCAGAATCGAACCATCCACCAAGACCTTAGCAAATCGGGGAACTCCATCAGCCCCAGTTACCAAACGAAGAATGCGCCCCCTGCGCCATCTAAGTGGCGGAAGGTTAGCCTCCTTGATCAAAACGAGGTCACCAATCTTGGGTGGATCGGTCTTGTCGGTCCACTTAACGCGTTGCTGGAGTATGTGCAAATATTCCAAATTCCAGCGTTTCCAAAAGCTCTGAGTAATCTGGCGTACCAATTCAAAACGCGAGAGACGACCAGGTCTCGTATCAATATAGGGGTACTCAGGCAGGGCGACAAGTGGGCGACTAATCAAAAAATGGCCCGGCGTAAGGGCCTCAAAATCATTTGGATCTGAGGAGATCAGGCTCAATGGCCGAGAGTTCAAAACAGCCTCAATCTTACAAAACACAGTTGCGAGTTCCTCAAATGTAAGGACAGATTCACCAATTGTCCTGCGCAAGTGTGTATTGGCCGATTTTACAGCGGCCTCAAAAATACCACCCCAGTGTGCGCAATTTGGTGGGGAAAACAACCAATTTATCCCACGTCGGGCAAGCGTATTACCTACATCAGCCTTGTTGGTTTCAAGGAAATTAACAACATCATTCAAATAATTATAAGTGCCCTTGAAGTTAGTGCCGCAGTCAGAACGGATCAAGGAAGGCAGCCCTCTGCGGGATACAAATCTGTCAAATGTGGCTACAAACGCCTCGGTCGTAAGCGAGGAGACCAGTTCTAAATGTACGGCCTTTGTGGAAAGACAAACAAAAACACACAAGTAGGCCTTGACAGTCTTGCTGTTTCGAAGTGTCGACGTTTTCACCAAAAAAGGACCTGCGAATTCCGTGCCAACACCGTCAAACGTCCTGCTTTCCGTTACGCGATCTGCCGGTAAGTCTCCCATCAACGGCTGCATGGTAGAAGCCTTGAGCTTATAGCAAGGGATGCAGCGAAAGACTACACTCCGAATAATTCTTCGGGCAGACAAGATCCAAAACTCGCGTTGCAAAATGGCCAAGAGCGCATTACAACCAGCATGCGAATTTTTAAGGTGACGGTCAGTTACTAACAAACGTACCAAATGACCGTCCTTGAGTAACAAAAGGGGGTGACGTGCCCCGTAAGGGAGGTTGGCGTTCTTGAGACGCCCTCCAACGCGCAAGAGACCCGTTTCGTCCATAAGGGGGTTCAATTTAGATACAGCTCCCGATAGTTTCGATCTCCCTGATTTAAGGATAGCAATCTCCTTCTCAAAATGCGCCAATTGCACAGAACGAACCCAAAAAGTGAGGGATTCCTGTCGTTCCTGTGGTGAGAGAAACGGTGTCAGACTTTTCTGTTGTGGGTGCCTAAAGTTAAAAACAAAACGCTTTATCCAAGCAGTAACACCTAACAACTTGTCAAGGGAGCTGAAGCGATTCAACAAGAAATCGGGGTCGAAGGCGCATTCCAGCTTCTCAAGAGCGAGTGTTCGTAGACCCAGCAAATTGGAAGTATTCAAAACTGGCGTTCGGGGCCAATCAATTTCTGGTCGACTCAACCATTCCGGACCCCACCACAGCGAATGGCCTATTAAACTAGGCGTCAAGCATCCGCGCGAGGCTCAATCAGCGGGGTTGAGCTCACCTGGCACGTGTCTCCAAACCAGCGTGACTTCGCATTTTTGGATTTGGGAAACGCGATTAGCGACAAATACCTCCAAGGTGTGGACAGACGCCTACAACCAACAAAGTACAATTTGGCTGTCTGTCCAGGCGTAGGTCCCATTAATACAAATTCTTTTACCCAAAGTGCTAGACACGTGATTCAACAAGCGTACAAGTAGGGCTGCTCCCGAGAGCTCCAATTTTGGGATGGTCAGAGATGTCCAAAGGGGTGCAACCTTGCTTTTCGCCATGATCAGGGAAACTCTCATCTGACTTGAGGCACTGACTGTGCGCAAGTACACCACGGCCGCGTGACCACGCTCCGAGGCATCACAAAACCCGTGAAGGGTGGCCTTCTTCCCGGGAGGAAGGATGGGACGAGGCAGGGAGATCTCGTTGACGGCAGGAAGTGAGGACACAAAAGAGGTCCATTCCTCAACAAGAGTGCCGTGTAGTGGCTCGTCCCAGGTCAATCCTGCTGTCCAAAGCTTCTGCAAGAAGCATTTTGCCCAAAATATGACAGGACAGATCCAACCGTTCTGATCAAAGATTCTGGCAACAGTAGACAATACGAGACGTTTAGTGCAAGAACAAGGCAATTTCAAGTCTACGTTATACGTAAAGATGTCTTGGACTGGTCTGTACTGAACGCCGGGAACAGCCATCATGGCCGGGTTGTCAACAATCTCAAACAAATGTGGATCCTGCTGATGATCCTCGGGTAAGCCTTCCAAAAGCGCTGGTGAGTTGGAAATCCATTTGCGCAACGCATAACCAGCGGAGGCCAAAATACCTATCGATTCGTCCCGCAGGAGGATCGCCTCGTCCGCTGTGGAGGCGCCCGAGCAAATGTCATCGACGTAAATATCGTCTTTCAAAATGGCGGCGGCTCATGGGAAACGTAAGCCTTCGCGGTCTGCGAGCTCCCAAAGAGAACGTATTGCCAAGTAGGGGCTTGACCTTAACCCGTACGTATTAGTATTGAGCTCGTAGACGACCATGGGATCACGAGGAGACTCTCTCCAAAGGATCAGCTGGAAGCGACGGTCATCAAGGTGGATAATCGTCTGCCTAAACATCATTTTTATATCGGCTACAAAGACAACCTGATGTCGTCGGAAGCTGGTGATGACGTCACAAAGGTCCTTGACCAACTTGGGACCAGAATGCAAGCACTGAATCAAGGATGTCAAAGACTGTCAAATTTGGGGTCTGCCAGTTCCAATCCCGATGTCAAATTCACCACACCAGCAGGTAGCTGTTTCTGTGGATGCATGCCCAAAATATTCTTCAGCACAATAGCCGAGGTTTTAATTCTCGGGTGTGAAGATTCAACAGGGCTAAACAAAACCTTAACTTGCCCTTCAACATTAGAGGCTACGTCACCTATGCCCCGTATACAATTCGGACAAGAGCCCATATTTAATTTAACCTGCCCTACCAAATAAGTGGAAACAATGCAACCTTGTGAACCTGTGTCCAATATAGCACGGACAACAACAGAGGTCCCCGTGGGTCCCCAGACCCTAACAGCAACCGTTGGTAGGATAACGGTCTCAATGGGGGAGGTTGGCGTTATAGGGCAGGGGTCAATGACCTATTGTTGCCTGGGCGGCGACCGTTGGCCAGGACCTGGCAAGTCAAAATGAGGGTGCGGCTTGAAGTCCTTAAAAGCGCGATGACTCGATCCGCGCGCCATCTGTTGGGGGTCATAATGACGCACCCGCCCAAAACGAGGTGGGCGCGAGTCAAGGCGGGGACGCTCCGCCAAAGGAGGGGAATACCTGGGGCAGCAGTCATGGTGCTGGTGACGCTGGGCGGTCGCACATTCAGGTGCGCGAGAGAGAGGAGGCGTGGGCACGCTACGGTTCTCCAAGCGGGGTGAGTGGCGATCAATTGAGCGAGGCGACTCTCGGCTACGCGCCGGTGAGCCTCGGCTGCCACCTTCAAAACACCCGCCCGTGCGCGGCGTCGGCTGGTTGGACAAGCGGCCTACCTCTCTGGCATTCATGCAGAGAATGTCCAAATGCTGTCCTCCACAGTGAGGACAGGGGCGAGAGTTTGGGCAGTCTCGTTGGTAGTGGGACCCCAAGCAAGAGAAGCAAAGGCGGCGGGCATTCGCGATGCGCCTACGAGAGGCGACATGAAGGTCCAAGAATACCTTACAACTGGCTTTTCTGTGCTCCGTGACCTTGCAGTAAGAGTACTCCGCTGGGCTCTGCGTGACTGCAAAGCGAGGAGGGCGCCGGTCAACATTGGCTCAGGAGTGAACGCGAGCCTGCTCCTTGACCTTGGGCGGCTGCGCCTTAGCCGGCGTGTCACCACCGGAGTTGTCCAAGACCCGACACTCATCCTCCAGGAACCTCTCCAGGTCAGCAAAGAGGGGCAGATGGGTCCCGCTATCCCCACCAAAGCGCTGCTCAAAACGCGACCTCAGGTCGGCAGGCAGCTTTTTAAGTACAATGTGCACCAATAGATAGGACCATTGGTCCACGGGCAGGTCAAGGCACTTAAGTGCGTTGATGGCCACCAAAAGCGGGTTCAAAAGTTGGGTGCGCAACCCAAAGACCCGGGTGAGCGTCGGCAAACCCAAAATCTGCTCGATGTGCGTGTCGGCGAGGCCACGCTTATTATGGTACCTACGGGTAATTAAGTCCCGAGCCGTCTGGTATGCCTCGTCAGACACGGGCAGATGTTGGATGAGGCCCTTGGCCTCTCCGTCCAGAACCGACATCAAATATGCCAACTTTTGCGCCGGCCGCAGGTCAGCCCTGTCATTGACCAGGCTGTCAAACAAATTAACGAAGCCCAGGTAGCTTCCTAGGCAGCCATAAAAATGGGGGAGGTCTAAGGTAGGAAACCTACTCACCAGCCCCGGTGCTGACCTTGATAGCTCCTGCTTCAAGCCGGGTTGCCCGTCCCTCTTGGCAACTAGTTGTCTCGCACTATTGGAGACAGCATCATACAGGTCTAAGACCTGGGCATAATCTTCGCTGACCTTATTTCGCTGGTCAGCTGTGAAGTTATTAACTGACACTTCGAGACAGCAAGTGCTGAAAGTGCGGAATTGCTGTTCCACACTTGCCAGGCGATCATCGATCCGCTCGTACCTTTGTAGTAAGGCCTGCTGGCGATCAGGCCGGTTCACCAAGGCACTGGCCGAAGCAAACCAGCGCAAATCTGATGCAATAGCACCAGCAGCCGCACGCATGTCCTTGATAGCTGACATAATCAAAATTCAAAAGAGCCCGGACAAGCGTTAAACAATATAAACAATCAAAACTTAATATTTGTTAATTCTTTGAAACCAACAAAGTATTAGCCTGTTTACTGCTGGTACAAGCAAGTGGCAGGTATTTACTGCTCAACAAAATTAATAGTTTCAATATATTGACTCAAAGACAAAGGTTATTAAAGTTATAACATACAACAATTAAAGTTGAAACTTAAATTAGGTAATTAATTAATGACTGCAACAAACAGACCAAATGTGTTATATATTACAACTGTAGGCACCAGTTTGTGTTACCTAACAATATTATCTATATATTATAACAAAACAAAGGTTTATTAAGTTCAATTTTTCAATGTGACCCGACCAAGGTGCAAGGTCAAGTTGAATGTTATAATGTTTCAAACCTAATATATCAATATTTGCAATTAACTAAATCAATTGATACATATAACTGATATGTATCCAATCAAAGCTGACTTATTAATACTAACAACAAATTATTGCTAGATTTCAACAATACAAGTCAAACAATTACTGATTGAGGTTATGTATGACAATGTGTTTCAAATTACCTAGGTCAACTTATACAATTAAATATTATGTATTTTAGACAATAACTGACCTGACAAACACTACAATACTGTCTACAAGGTGATAAGATACAAGTTTATACCAATCTGAGGTTTGTACTCAGTAATGCAACAGCGGCTAAATTTCAACTACAGCTCTGCACCAAAAATTATGTCTAGAGTTTGGCTAGAAGGAGCTGGGATTTATTGCAGCAGATTTGTGGAAGCGTGATTCTATTCATCAGCCCTTGTCAGCCACAACAAATCTCAGACATAAATGTACTGTGTTGCACAGTGAATACAAGTATTAAGTAGGTACATGAAAATTTTACCTTATATCTCCTGGTGATGTTTTTGAGTGGAGTCCTGGAGGCAAACTAGATACACACAATACTAAAATTGGCCAATATTAGCAAGTGAATTATCTTTACTTTACCAGACTCCAACGCAGCGTCTTCAATGAACGATGCAAGTGGTAGTGGAATTCACAATTTCTCAAAATGTCAGTGTTCCATATATATCATATCACAAATTGATCAACACTGCGGACTGATCAGTGCCGGACAAATCAAAAGCGGCAGTTTTACGAGGGTTTTCTCAATTTAGTTCAATTATACAATTCATACGAAATGCAAAAGGTGTGCTCACAATCAAGTCTTTTCCGGAAAGGGAATGAGAGAGATTTGTCAGTTCACAATGTGACCAGAGTCAAAAAATTATTACCATTCATAAAAAATGTTTCTAAACTGATATTCTCGTTTAATTATCATAGACAATATATCTATTTCAAACACAACCCTTTGACCACAGTGCAGAAGACGAAGATGTACCCGAACGGAAGTCTGTTTCTTATCCCGTGATTGCTGAGGTTGCGGAGTCTCCGATCTATGCACTCGCACTACGCATGTCATCGTGGTCTAAGTTACTCCGCGCCATCGTTTATGTCTGTAGGTTTCGCCTATGATTGTAGGTTTTGCCTATGATTACGCCGATAAAGCTTTTTCCACAGATCATGGCTTGCTGCCAACCTTCTCACACTGAACGTAGACAAAACTAAGTACATGACTTTCTGTACTTCTCACATCTCACAGCCACCGAGTGGACTAGAACTTAAAGCTCATACTTGTGACCAACTAAATGTTAACTGTAGCTGCCCTCCACTGTCACGTACACGACTCATAAAATACCTAGGAGTCACAATAGATGACAACCTCCGCTGGGATGAGCATATAGAGGCTTTGTTTTCCCGGACTAGAAAACGTATTTACATAATTAAACAGCTCAGAAATTCGGCAGACTTTGATACGCTCAAGTTAGTGTACTTTTCGTTAGTACAGTCAGTACTCTCCTACTGTATTCCTGTTTGGGGCGGTGCTTGCTCTACAACTATGCATAAAGTAGAGAGAGCGCAAAGAGCGGTTCTAAAGGTACTATCCCGAAAACCTCGACGCTATCCAACTACAGATTTATATAGGGAATGTGGTGTGCTCACTGTCAGGCAACTCTTTGTGCAACAAACCGTAGTTCGAAAGCATGCATCCATCCCATAGGACCGGCTTTGCGAAATCGTACCACACAGAACCTGCATCGCTGGTAGAAGTTTCTATGTGCTAAGCGCTCGTCTCTACAACCGAGTAAACAAAAATATCTACGTCTATCCACAAACTGTAAAGGAATGTAAATCGACGCTAATGAACTGGCTGCAAAACTTAAATTACAAGGAGACAGAAAATCTCTTAAATTCAATCGGCAGTTGATGTCAGGAACCGTACAACGACACATGCACACAACATACACCCACACACACAGCCACACACACCCTCGCATACCACACACGCCATACTCACACACACACCATACACACACACATACACTCACTCACAAAAACACATTAGCATGCATATAACTTTTTATTTTTGTCTTTCATTAAAAAAAAAAAAATTGCTATTTCACTTTTTATTCTATTTTTTATAACGATTGTGTAATTATAATTATTGAATTCGAATCCTTTATAAACTGTAATTAGTTCTATGCTTTTGTTAACTAAATGTTATTCAATAAGTGGAAGGCGCTGGCACCTGTAATACAATGTCTCATTAGTACAGGTGTCACCGTTTCATCGTGTTTGTGCAACGTTTTATAAAAGTGTAAATGACCTAATCATCTGTTGTAATGTTTTTGTGATTTTTAAGGACAAATAAACTATTATTATTATTATTAGGACCCTACCTAATGGGTCTTTTGTATCAAGTACTGATATCAAATTCGCAGAGTGTAAGTTACTACGAGCTGTACAGGCTGTTCATTTTAGTAACGACATTCAAAATTTGAAAAACAAAGTACCTTGTTCTCCCGCTATCCTAAGACTCAAGCCGTTTCTAGATGAACACGGCGTCATACGCGTTGGGGGTCGTCTGTCAAATTCGGATGAACCTTATAAGTACAAACATCCTTGCATTCTGCCGCGTCATGATCATGTTGTCGACCTTCTTGTTGATTTTTATCACAAGAAGCACCTCCATGCTGGTCCAGAGTTGCTAATGTCCTTACTTAGGCATAAGTATTGGATTTTAGCCGCTCGACGAATAATTCGTCACAGAATACATAAATGTAACGTCTGTTTCAAATTTCGTCCGCGTCCGACTTTCCCTCCCATGGCAGATCTTCCTAGCCAACGCGTCAATCAAGTTGATAAAGCGTTTACACATACCGGTTGTGATTACGCAGGACCGCTGCAGTATACGCCAGTCCCTGTCTATCCCATTCCCTACAAGGGGCACGCCTTTCGCTGATTCGTCGCCGCGTTCATCGACGCGAGAGACAGTCGAGAATAATCCGTGTCGCGACGAACGCATGTACCGCACCGCTATATTTTTTACCGCTCCCGGGATATAACGAGAACTAAACTACACGCGAGTGTGGTGGAGTGATTTGGTGCAGCTTTAGGATTCCCGAAGACACCAGGAGGCTGCCATTTGTGAAGAAGAGGACTGATATGCAAGGTAAGGCGTGTCCTTAGAATATCCTATACCCACTCACACTCCCTCTCCTATCCTAGTCGATAAGAACCCGCATCCTTACAGTCCACAACATTAATAATTTTCCCAAATCGCCTAGGAACATTCGGTTCGCAGAAACATTTTTTGATCCATACGAGTCGGATTCATTTACGTTTTATACGTAACAAGGGGCACGCCTTTCGCTGATTCGTCGCCGCGTTCATCGACGCGAGAGATAGTCGAGAATAATCCGTGTCGTGACGAACGCATGTACCGCACCGCTATATTTTTTACCGCTCCCGGGATATAACGAGAACTAAACTACGCGCGAGTGTGGTGGAGTGATTTGGTGCAGCTTCAGGATTCCCGAAGACACCAGGAGGCTGCCATTTGTGAAGAAGAGGACTGATTTGGAAGGTAAGGCGTGTCCTTAGAATATCCTATACCCACTCACACTCCCTCTCCTATCCTAGTCGATAAGAACCCGCATCCTTACAGTCCACAATATTATTAATTTTCCCAAATCGCCTAGGAACATTCGGTTCGCCGAAACAAATAGTATAGTGCATATTTTTTAATAATTCTAACATAGTCATTCATGTTGAAAATAATGCGCAGACGCGGCTAGTTTTTCCAGCATATAAACCCATATAATCTTCTAACCGAAGCACAATGTAAGGATGACCTTGCAAATTGATGACTGCGTATAAATCCTCCATATGATAAATGCATGGTAGCGCTAAGAGCACTGAAAAAGATCAACAAACGGATCCGTCTGGGCCGTGAGTCCGTATTTGTATGCCTAAAGATTTACACAGCTTATCTCTAGTTCCCTTTTTGTCTTGTTTGACTCTCTATGAAGCCGCTGGATATACCTACAAGCCATATGATCAGAAACAAACTGACGTACCGTATTGATATGAAATATCGTTCTTTAGGATTACGTTGTTTGAGCCGTATTGTAAGCTCTGAGATACTGACATCTAGTTCATTCTTCATATCAATGATGCGGAAGTAAATCACCATCTGTTACAGGGAACAAAGTACGTCAGCTTAAAGTATCGTTTCATTTTCAGAACAATGCTAGCTTACGGTAATACGGTTTTATGATTTCAAAATCAGGCTGTGTCTTATTTATGAATATGTGTATGTTATCTTATGATAGTGACTTCAACTTAGACATACCTCATACTGTGCAATGTTTTTTGAAGATGATGTATTCAGTCATGCTACATCAGACTTTTTTTAAAGACTGCAATATCGTATACCTAATTACTTGAAACTGTAAGCAAGGCTAAAGTATGCATGCTGCTATTTATTTTTAAATCAATTGTTTTCAAACTGCTATCAAAACTTTGCAACAAATATACAACTTTTCGGGCAGTAATATAATTGAATTTGTTCACTTTGACCTATTATAAGATCAAAGTATAAATTAAATAGATATCAGACTGAGTACCTACCTGCGAACCCTTACGTCCCTTTTTTCTATGACCCAGTTACTGGCTCGGTAATTATTTCCTATGCGAGACTTCGTCTCTAACGTAACATGATATGGCGACGTATGAGGCTGCTTGTACATTGTACGAGTATGTATGTGAAATCAGAACAAAGTCAATATTGGAATACTTAAGCGTTCGATTGGATTGTTTTATTACAAGTAATCTCCGGTATCATGAACGTGTTATTCAATAATGTTTTTCATTACATCAGCGGTCTGCTCAATTTTAATGCATAAATTAATAGTTTTTTTTTTCGATTGCATTATAACTGCTCAATCTAAAATAACAATTTGTTTTCAAAGTCATATAAGTAAATATCCAATTTGGGCTTAAGCACTGATCTAACACAGTGTTCCTTTTTTCCAGCCTGCCCATTTTTATTTAAAAGGAGCGTTCACACCCTTTAATCTCGGGCTGTTGTCAATTTACAACTAATATACGCAAGGTTGTCGGAACGTACGTGTGACCCATTTACGACTAGATTATCTATCTACGATATATAACATTACTGATATAGACGGGCTATGTGGCGGACGAGAAATGCGTTATGCCACAGCCTTCCGGTAACCACATATTGTAGTCATATGACAACGCATAGGCACAGTTAGCAATTAGGTCTAATACCTTACGGTCATTTGCACGGTATTAAAGAACAAGGTTTAAGGATGATTCACGTTACACCGGGCCGTGTCCGGTCCGGGCCCCGGCCGGAGCACGGCCGGGCCACGGCCGTGGGTATTGTTTCCCGGCCGGAGGGCAGTTGATGATTTAGGCCGGAACACACGGAGCTATAATTATAAATGAATATTAATCATAAGTATATAATGGTATATTTTTTTTTGTAATCGGCGAGTGACCACACACTCAGCCATAACTTATATTTTTACTACGTCACCAAAGTATGTCGACAGATATCGGACAATAGATATATTTTGGTATAGCACGATACATGTTCGTATAGCAAGACATATTAACGCATATTTTGATATATTTTTAGAACACAGGTGTTATTTTTCATCTGTTATATGTGTACACGTTGAACACAGTAATTTCCTCTGCGCCCGCGACTCAGCATTGACGCCCTCTTGTAGTAAAGGTACTCTGTGCGCCTTCTGACTGTTTCCCTTGATTTTAACACCATAGTCATTAGTCAGGCATGTTACCAGATAGCTACACGGTAATAACTGTATATGCACGGCGTTTTTGTTTATTTTTGACCAAAACACGGTCTACGGTGATGATCTCTTACCGTGTTATTTACTACGGTCATCATCGTCCTAGGGTTTTTCGGTTGCATCCAAGATTTAGAGCCCGGGGTCCGCTGACTAGTCTAACCAGCTAGGCGATTCAGAATCCTTCGATATCACATTTGACATTCGATTCCGTTAATTGTCAAACGAGCAACCTCCTTTTCTGCCAAAAATATCGCATTGCCTATTAATTTTATGCTTTCACTGGCTATATTACTATAATAAAACTGTAGAGGTGAAAAACATTAATTTTGACGAAAATTAGCTAAACAATCTAGGAAAATGCTAAAAAGCAATACTTGATATTACTTAGAATTTATGTCTGTCTGACTGTCCGACGTCTTCCGTTTCGCGTTTCCTCCAGGCTGGGTGTATACCCCATCTTCTTTTGGTATTTTCGGTTCGTTTTTCTAATGCTTCGTCGTCAATGGCAATGGCGATAGCTGCCAACTCAATTTGTGAGAATTGCATTTTAATTAGTATCGAATCCACCGTGCTCCGGCCGGGCTAGGCATTCATGCTACACCGGGCTGTTTCCGAGCATTCATTGCACGGCCATGCCTGTCGGTACTTGTTGGGATAGCGTCACATGGGGTGATAGTTTGTAATTATTACTAATTAAAATGCAATCCTCAAAACCATAGGACGATGATGACAGTAGTAAATAACACGGTAAGAGATCATTACCGTAGACCGTGTTTTGGTCAAAAATAAACAAAAATTCCGTGCATATACAGTTATTACCGTGTAGCTATCTGGTAACATGTATGACTAATGCCTATATAATAATAATAATAATATTATTCTACCACATTCACACAACACCATCTAGTCCCAAACTAAGCAGAGCTTGAACTATGGGTACTACGAGTAGATAATGGATAAACATACATAATATACTTTTTTTTTGTAAATACGTACATATTATACATAGAAACACCCAGACCAAGACAAACGTCCATGTTCATGCATACAAATGTTTGACTTGAGCGGGAATCGAACCCGCGACCTTCGACGTAGCAGTCGCTTACACTCCCGCTATGCCAACCGGCCGTCAATGGTGTTAAAATCTTGGTAAACAGGCATAGGACGCACAGAGTACCTTTACTACAAGGGGGCGTCAAGGCTGAGTCGCGGGCGCAGAGGATATTACTGTGTTCAACGTGCACACAAATAACAGATGAAAAATAACACCCTGTGTTCTAAAAATATATCAAAATATGCGTTAATATGTCTATGATGATGTTAAAATGTCTATGATAAAAATATATCAAAATATGCGTTAATATGAATATGTATCGTGCTATACCAAAATATATTGTCCGATATCTGTCGACATACTTTGGTGACATAGTAAAAATATAAGTTATATCTGCGTGTGTGGTCTCGCCGATTACTAAAAAAAATATACAGTAATATACCGACCTATGATTCATATTAATTTATAATTATAGCTCCGTGTGTTCCAGCCTAAATCATCAACTGCCCTCCGGCCGGGAAACAATACCCACGGCCGGAGCACGGCCGTGCTCCGGCCGTTGCACGGTCGTGCCACCGCCTAACGTCAAATACTTCTTACAAATCAATACTATGAATATTTGACCCCGGACACGGCCCGATGTAACGTGAATCATCCTTAATTTTTCTTCGAAAAAATAGTTTTAGAGTTCTCGTCTCAATGTAACGGTTATTTTGATTACACTGAGAGGTGTGTCAAAAGTGGTAGACCACTTTCTTGGCTGACCGTACTTACATGGTAAAAAGTATACTTTTTACTATGTACTTAGGTGACTAGATTTTTATTCTAGTTATTTAATTTCACTGCTGATGAAAACGATAAATGTCAAAGAAAAAAAACCGTTTGTTAAAGGGATTTAGAGCCTGTCCAGAAAGCGCGATTTACGCGCGTGTCCACTCGCGCGTAGAGACTCGCGCGTGTTCGAGATACTAGAGCTACATACATCCCGTCCAGATGCTCTCGCGCGTTACCTCACACGCGCGTAAAACGCTTGCAATGAGCGGGACTTTCGACTCGCGCGTTTTACGCGCGAGCGCCGCGCGAGTCGAGATACTCCGGCGCCATTGCTGCGTCCAGTACTACGCGCGTGTCCGTGGCGAGTGGACGTATTCAATTCTGTTGTAATATATAAATATTATAATATTAATTGAAAAGAGTATGTATGTAGCGGTGACAATCTTTTTACTAATTATCTCTGATCCGTGGTCTGTTAAAAAGCAGGTTACTTACCAGACAAACACCGATACCAAATTGAGTGCTCAAACACGTCCACACTCACAAAAAAAAAATTTACAGGGATTTTAAAATGCCTGAGTCTTAAAAAATTATATTAATGCCCGGAGTTGCTAGACGTATAAAATTTACCACTCTTGGGCAAAAATATTAATACATAATGCTCGTTACAAACTGGATTTGTCCGGAAACTAAAAAACTAAGGGACAACCTAAACAAAATTATTATAAATTAACTATAACGAAAACTGATTTAAAAATTGTGTTAACGAAAACAACTAGCTTTCTTTTAAGCATTAAAATCATCATTACAAAATTCATCATATAAAATTATATTAAAATCTCAATCCAATCTTGACAATCAACAAATAGGACAGTATGAAACTGAAAATTCATGAAATTTCAAATAATATATTTTGTTAATATCAAAAACAGATAGCTTCATTGAATTATTACCTAGGCAGTAATTCAATGGATAGCTTGTTTCGTATATTTTCAATGTATGTTCAATTCATTACCAAAACTATTAGTTAAATATTTATTAAAAATGCATATTCTTACGGACAGCTCTAAAACAGCAATGTGTCATTTAAAGTGAAAATGCCCAAATACGTCTCATCACATGCGCGCGTAAGAACGCGCGTGGAACGCCACATCTGAACGCAATACAAATCAAAACGCGCGAGTGGACGCGCGCGTAAATCGCGCTTTCTGGACAGGCTCTTAGAGAAGTCATCTTCGCAATAGCTTAGAGCCTGTCCAGAAAGCGCAATTTACGCGCGCGTCCACTCGCGCGTTTTGATTTGTATTGCGTTCAGATGCGGCGTTTCACGCGCGTTTTCACGCGCGCATGTGATGAGACGTAATTGGGCATTTTCACTTTAAATGACACATTGCTGTTTTAGAGCTGTCCGTAGGAATATGCATTTTTAATAAATATTTAACTAATAGTTTTGGTAATGAATTGAACATACATTGAAAATATACGAAACAAGCTATCCATTGAATTACTACTTAGGTAATAATTCAATGAAGCTATCTGTTTTTGATATTAACAAACTATATTATTTGAAATTTCATGAATTTTCAGTTTCATACTGTATATATGTATATTTGTTGATTGTCAAGATTGGATTGAGATTTTAATATAATTTAGGTAAATGATGAATTTTGTAGTGATGGTTTTAATGCTTAAAAGAAAGCTAGTTGTTTTCGTTAACACAATTTTTAAATCAGTTTTCGTTATAGTTAATTAATAATAATTTATTTTAGGTTGTCCCTTAGTTTTTTAGTTTCCGGATAAATCCAGTTTGTAACGAGCATTATGTATTAATATTTTTGCCCAAGAGTGGTAAATTTTATACGTCTAGCAACTCCGGGCATTAATATAATTATTTAAGACTCAGGCATTTTAAAATCCCTGTAAATTTTCTTTTTGTGAGTGGTGACGTGTTTGGGCACTCAATTTGGTATCGGTGTTTGTCTGGTAAGTAATGTGCTTTTTAACAGACCACGGATCAGAGATAATTAGTAAAAAGATTGTCACCGCTACATACATACTCTTTTCAATTAATATTATAATATTTATATATTACAACAAAATCGAATACGTCCACTCGCCACGGACACGCGCGTAGTACTGGACGCAGCAATGGCACCGGAGTATCTCGAATCGCGCGGCGCTCGCGCGTAAAACGCGCGAGGTAAAAGTCCCGCTCATTGCACGCGTTGTACGCGCGTGTGAGGTAACGCTTGATCTGGACGGGATGTATGTAGCTCTAGTATCTCGAACACGCGCGATTGCCTACGCGCGTGTCCACTCGCGCGTTTTGATTTGTGTTGCGTCCAGATGCGGCGTTTCACGCGCGTTCTTACGCGCGCATGTGATGAGACGTATTTGGGCATTTTCACTTTAAATGACCCATTGCTGTTTTAGAGCTGTCCCAAGGAATATGTATTTTTAATAAATATCTATTTAACTAATAGGTTTGGTAATGAATTGAACATACATTGAAAATATACGAAACAGGCTATCTGTTTTTGATATTAACAATAATATAAAATAAAACAATTTTACTTAAAACATATTTGAAATTTCATGAATTTTCAGTTTCATACTGTCCTATTTGTTGATTGTTAAGATTGGATGGAGATTTTAATATATTTTTATATGATTAATTTTGCAGTGATGATTTTAATGCTTAAAAAAGCTAGTTGTATTTATTTAATTGTATATATCTATTTAATAAGTATTATTTACTTACCTAAAGTTATTTTTTTCTCCTCGAAATCATCAGGTTCACAAAAAAATTCTACTATTTCTTCCCAGTTCCTACGTTTAATGGTTCTTTTAGAATAATCCGATGATTCCATATCGCATATAGCTACCCTTTTCACATTTTGTCTGTTGGATGATGTTCATTAAAATAAAATATGCGGATACTTTACTAAAACATTTTATTATAATATTTTAGTGCGATAGGACAAGACGCTTTGTAACAGACCACGGATCAGAGGAGTAAATAGGTTGTCACCTCTACATACATACTCTTTTCAATTAATATTATGCTATTTATATATTAATACAGAATCGAATACGTCCCCTCGCCACGGACACGCGCGTAGTACTGGACGCAGCAATGGCGCCAGAGTATCTCGACTCGCGCGGCGCTCGCGCGTAAAACGCGCGAGTCGCAAGTCCCGCTCATTGCAAGCGTTTTACGCGCGTGTGAGGTAACGCGCGAGAGCATCTGGACGGGATGTATGTAGCTCTAGTATCTCGAACACGCGCGAGTTCCTACGCGCGAGTGGACACGCGCGTAAATCGCGCTTTCTGGACAGGCTCTTAGGCTCACAAATAATATAAGTGTGTTATATTGGCTATCTGCCCACGTACAGCCTACACGAGGCGTCTTTGTCTGAAGATACTGCGTATATGTATACTAGACACATGTTTATAGACTAAACGTGTCATTTTTATCATCGCAATTATGAATATGTCAGCTCTGCCCTTCTAACTTGCATCAAAAATCTTTGTAATAATAATAATAATAACGTCATGCGGGCATATTTTGTGGCCACAGAGGGAGGAACTAACCTCAGTGCGTACCGTGATCGAATGCTGCCTTTGTTTCAGGCGCTTGAGCCAGCTGTCAACGTGTCAACACAACGGCTATGGGATCAAGTGCGGGCCATCCAGCGGTGTCGCCTGTTGGATGATTCCGTGCTTGAGAGACTTCGCTCTGACGTGCAGAGAAGTCTCCCCATCACTTTTTCAACGCAACCTGACACAGTGGTTGCCCAACAACAACTGTTAAATCCAGTTGCTGAAGAGGTAGATGACGAGACTTCTCATGTAAGTACCCAGTGCAACGATCAGTTAAGGAGTGCTTTGGAATGTGCTATTGCGGAATACCGATCCATGGACCCAAATATTCGGCCTCGTTTGCCTCGTTTGCCCATGTATAAAAAAAACATTGCGCTGGTGAGTGCCCTAGACGCATTACTGTCAACTCAGTTTGATAATTGTGAAAATCTCAGCGATACACATTCAATCCTGTATTGTGCGGCGGTTGCGGCGTGTCGAGTAGCACGAGTTAAATTGCCTGTAAATAATACCGCTACTCAACAGACCGCTGCTGTGCCAGCTTGGCAACGCAGGATTGAGTGTCGTATTGCTCAGACTAGGGCACTCATTGGCAAGCTCTCCTGTTTCAGGATGGGCAATACCCGACCAAGAGTGATGCGCTTTGTAACTCAAGCCTTTGCGGGAACTGGTATCAGTTCCCAAGATTATTTATCTCGGGTTATAGAGCGCATCGACACCCTAATACAAAAACTTTATGCATGGGCAAACCGTATTAGGCGATACCAAAAAAGAGTGGATCGGTATTGCCTGAATCGCACATTCCAGAGAGACGAGAGGTGGGTGTACAGAACATGGGAGCGACCCGAGTCCACGGCCGGTGACGTTGATGGGGGTCGACCGGATGATGATGCTACTAATACATTTTGGCGCAGCATCTGGTCGACACCTGTCAACCACACGGAGAGTGACTGGATTGAGACTGTTGAGCGAGTATGCGAACAAATACCAACAATAGAGCTAATATCAATAACAAAAGATGATATAGCCAGTGCAGTCCGTTCGTTACCAAACTGGAAATCAGCGCGACCGGACGGGCTGCACAATCCATCCATATCGTCACGCCTTTTATCCCCGAAGGGGTAGGCAGAGGTGTATTTCTACACCTACTTTTCGCCAGATATACTTTAGTCCCACGTAATAAGGGGCGAGCCTATTGCCGTACCGGGCACATTTCCAGACTCCGTGCTGCTACTGAGAATTTCGTGACAGAAAAACCCAATAACACTGCCCGACCCAGGAATCGAACCCGGGACCTCCCGATCCCACGCGCACATTTATGCCGCGAGACCAACGAGGCAGTCGTATAGGGTTTGATGTCGAGTTTTCCGTCTCTACGCAAAAATGGTATTTGCATCGTGTTATCCCTTAGTCGCCTTTTACGACACCCACGGGAAGATAGGGGGTGGTGACACTTGTATTCTATGCCGTCAACCACACGGCAAACACAATTTTTGGCTCAAATGGCTCCGTAGTTCGCATACTTGCTTAGCATCTCAATTCCAGGCATCACTGGAATTGGGGTCACTACCAGATTTTTTAACATCCGGCGTCACTCACCTACTCCATTAATCTGGTAGTGCCACGGACCCCAAAAATTACAGGCCAATAACCTGTTTGCCAACAATATATAAACTCCTTACATCCATTTTGAGAACGAAATTAACAAAACATGTATTTGATAATTCTATTTTATCTGTTTCTCAAAATGGATGTAGGAGTGGGGCCCGTGGCACTAAAGAACTCCTTCTGATAGACATGACCATTACCCAACAGGTGCGCCGTAACCGAAAGAATCTATCGACATGCTGGATAGATTACAAGAAGGCTTACGACTCCGTGCCACATACATGGCTTTTGAGGGTGCTGGAGTTGTATAAAGTAGATGCAACTCTATGCACCTTTTTAAGGTCATGTATGGGGCAGTGGAGGACCGTATTGCGCTATCCAGGATGTCGATCGAGTTTGGGTTGCGGTGCTTCAATAAGGATCGAGCGAGGTATATTCCAGGGCGATAGTCTGAGTCCTCTGTGGTTTTGTCTGGCCCTGAACCCCCTAAGTACCTTGTTAGAGGCTTCAGGGTTAGGATATCGGTTGAGGAGAGGAGGTCATGTTATATCTCACCTCCTTTTCATGGATGACCTGAAATTATTTGCTTCCAACAAATTCCAACTGACTGCATTACTTAAGGTAACCGAAACCTTTGGTAATTCTATCAGGATGGAATTTGGTGTGGATAAATTTGCGGTCATGCATGTGAAGAGAGTCAGCATTATGGAATCTGCATGCTGCTATGGATACAACTCTCAGATTCCATATAACTTAGATCCCTCTCCCCAACTGAGACCTACAAATACCTGGGTATGTCGCAGTCTTTGAATATTTCTGAGACTGACATGAAACAGACGTTGCAGGCTCGGTTCTTTGGCCGCCTGAGAAAAGTACTTAACAGTCTTTTATCAGGTGGCAACAAGGTGCGGGCCTGCAACGGATGGGCCATGCCAGTCCTAATGTATCCCTTCGGCATACCCAAGTGGACCCAGACTGAACTAGATGCCCTGGATAGAAAAGTCCGTTCAATGCTGACCGCATCTCGTATGCATCATCCACGCTCATCGGTAATGAGGCTGTACATGCCGCGGAAATGTGGGGGTCGAGGCTTTTTATGCGCTAAGACCCTCCACAACCGCGAGGTGTGCAACCTCAGAGATTATTTTCTGCAGATGAGTGTGGATGTGCATCGCGATGTAGTCACAATTGATACCGGACTTACCTCGCTCGCTCTAGCTAAAGAGAGCTGGCACAAACCTGCAGTACTTAGTACTGACGACCGAAGAGAAGTATGGAAGGGCAAGGAGCTGCATGGACGGTTCTATAGAGCTTTACATGACCTAGACGTCAATTTTAAAGCTTCTAGAGCTTGGCTACGGTTCGGTGATCTCTTCGGAGAAACCGAAGGTTTTGTCTGTGCAATTATGGACGAAGTTATAGTTGATTGAATCAGGCGTTACTTGGCGGAACTCCATTGTAACCTAATGGAAGGAAAGAGGAACCCACCACGCACCCTCGAATTGACCACCCCAACTATTGCAATAGAAAAAGGTTGACAATATCGAACTCCTCTAAAAGGATAAGGGATATAGGAATGGTATGGGTTCCAGGAAGATACCTGACTTGCAGTATCCCGCTGTATGCGCCGACTATTCTTCGACACGTGTTTCGCCTCTGCACGAGGCATCCTCAGAAACGATGGGCAACGACTGAGCCTTGAACGATGGGCTCAGTCGTTGCCACCAAAACAACCACCGAAAGTATATACTGAGGGACGGTACGGTTGACATATGTCGGGCGTGTCACCGGCCCGGAGAATCTCTCAGGCATATAGTGTCCGGTTGTTCGAGTCTTGCCAATGGTCAGTATTTGCACAGACACAACCAAGTGGCCAGGATAATCCATCAGCAACTAGCCCTTAAATATGATCTCATTGGTTCTGAGGTACCGTACTACAGACATGTGCCCGACCCAGTTCTCGAAAATGGTCGTGCACTGTTGTACTGGGATCGGTCTATCATTACAGACAGGACTATTGTAGCCAATAAGCCTGATATTGTAGTGATAGACCGAGCAGAGCGACTCGCAATGATAGTCGATGTCACCATACCACATGACGTCAATCTCGTGAAAGCAGAAAAAGAGAAGGAAATTAAATATTTGGACCTAGCTCACGAGATTGTCGACATGTGGCATGTGGATTCGGCCATCATTGTGCCGATAGTCGTGTCGGTGAATGGATTTATCGCCAAGAGCCTCGAGCAACACCTAAAGAGGCTCGCACTAGGCAGCTGCATCAAGTCTTTGATTCAGAAGGCGGTTCTTCTCGATACGGCGCGCATCGTGAGGAAGTTCCTTTCTCTGAGGCCCTAACCACTGGGGGCTTGGTCCCTGTACCCGACACCGGTGGGTTTCCGTGGTCCTATTTTATATAGTTAAATTTATTTTGATATATTAGGTTTAATTATGTAAAATGTGACTTTGTGAATAGTATTTAATAAAGAGAATAATAATAATAATAATAGCGGCGGTAGCCCTGTGGTGTACGTAACGGACTGCCGAGATGATGGTCTCGGGTTCGATCCCCAGGTACCTCGGGCACACACCTCTGACTTTTCGAAGTTATGTGTATATTAAAAATGTTAATTATCGCTCGCTTAATAATGTGCCCGGTAGATGGCAATAGGCTCGCCCCCTATTACATTGGGACCGAAACATATCTGGCGAAGTGTGGGTGTGTAATACACCTCTGCCTACCCCTTCGGGGATAAAAAGGCGTGAAGATATGTTATGAGATATGAATAATAATAATATAACTTTATTGATACTAAAAAACCTTTGTTACATTAGGTTAGGTAGGTGACACTAATGATGTGTGGCGTGTGCGCGTGTGTGTGTGTGTGTATATATGTGCGTATGTATGTGCGTATGTGCGTTCTGTGCATATGATTGTAGTATGCTTAGGATATGTAGGAGAGTAGGTTTTCTATACTATCATAGCTCTGTTTGGACAGCCATTGTAATAATTTTCTTTTGAGTTGGTGTTTATTAAGGTTGTCAGTGTGTATGGACTTGCTGACTTTCCTGTAAATAAGTGAACTTACCGCATGAAACTGGCGACCCGCAAAAGCTGTTTTGTGTGATACTGGAAGACAATTACTTTTACATCTACGTTTTAAAGAGCCCGGCTTAATTATTTGACTATATCGGCGAAGAGTGGTACGGAGTACAAAGAGTTACCGAACAGTGAGCACCTTGCAATCGGTATATAGTTCAATGGTGGGTGATCTTAATGGTCTGCCTAGTATAACTTTTAGTAGAGCCCACTGCGCTCGCTCCAGCGCTATGACCTTGGTTTTAGCGGCACCACCCCAGACCGCAATACAGTAGCTGATGATGGACTCGCAAAGTGCTAGATATACCATACATACATACATATATACATAGACTCACGCCTGTTTCCCCGAAGGGGTAGGCAGAGGCATATTAAACGCCCACTTTTCTCCAGTGTTTTGATCCCACGTAATAGGTGGCGAACCTATTGCCGCTTATCGGGATATTTTGTTTGCCAGAGCCTCGTCTGTTGATCGGCAGGTGCACCACTTGCAGTTGAGGTTGGCTTGGGACCCTAAGTTCTTGGTGGGAACCCTAGGCACCCATATAAATATACCATTCGTAATATATTTGAGCCTGCGCAACGTCTTAGTGACTTGAAGATATATATCAACCTTCTAACTTTTGTGGCTAAAGAGTCAACATGGACGTACCACTTCAATTCCTCGTCAAGTGTAGTACTTGACGAGGTACTTGGTGTTAGTAACGCGAGAGAGCGTTGTACATGAGCATTTGGAGCGGTCAGAGCATGTATGTGCTGTAATATTAAAGTTGGAAGGTGCTTTTGTCCTTTGGCTAATAGAGAAGGGAATAAAATTAGTTTTAGACAGATTAAGCTAAAGCAAATTCTCTTGCAACCACTGTATTACCACAGAATATATATAGTACTAACGTACAGAAGATTCACTTGTCAAACCAATTTATTGAAATTGCGACTCTTGCTACTGAGCAACAAAGTGCAATTCAGCTCGCATAAGCACTCAGTGCCTAGCGCGATATTCACCTAACCGTTCCCGTTCTTTTCTAACACATAACGCAGTCGCTGTCTGGCGCGTAGTGGCGCGCTAGGGTTGTCGACTTGCCGCTGCAACTATAATATTTATTCATCGTCTATCTACCTACTTGACCACGTACCTAATAATAAATAATTTGTGCTCGTAGAACAAAAACCACAAAAATTCTGGTCGTTTACATTTTTACTATACTGATTCTTAGTTATATCCTAAACGCGTGGACCGATTTACATGATTCAAACAGATAACATGGATGGATAAATTGAACTAGATCTTTAATTTGATACCATAATTGTTGAGATATCTCAACAAACAAAAAATCTAATTTTCAAGTTGCTCTCGTAAAATAAATAAAATCAAATTTTCAAGTCGCTTTCGACACACAGTTAATTGAGCAATACTTTGCATTAGACTTGTGATGATACATTTTTGTTGTTAACCTCTCAAGGACCGCCATTATTTACGTCAACTATCCGTCAAGCACCGCGGGCGGGCTCTTATCGTAAGCCTATTCTGACCCTGGTCACAAAAACTGTTATTGCTCCGTTTCTGTTGCTTCTATTCACACACTCTAAACGGTGTCGGGTTGTTCAATGATGTGGCTATGAAATACAATGTAAACAAGATTCTGATTAGACCTCAAGAAACATATCCTATTGAAATCGGCGTACTTGCCGAATATAGTTATATTGCTGTATTATGTTGATTTCTGACTAAAGGGTGTGAACTATTTACACGAAATTTTGGGAACTGGCTTATGAATAGACTGGTAATCTAAAGATAATGTTATTTTACGAGTCTGTATTTGATTCCTGCAATATTCAAACTCGAACTTCATAGCGCGCGGCGCAGTTTTCAGTTGTACTAACCTCACACTATTTTTTTATATGTTGCTTACAATATTTTTAGTTTCTATCTTTGTCTATGGTTGTAAAATATTATCTGCCGTTGAGAACATTCGTTTAGAAATGGTTTTAAGACTTATCTTTACTACAAATACAGTTCTAAATCGGTCGGGGTTTGGTGGCACAAATTTGTGCCAGCGGGGCTCAACGGTAATACTTGTTTACTGGCACGTTTTTGTGCCGCTGGGGCTCTAGAGGTTAAAGGCGTTTATATAATTTGAACAGTGTATGAACACGGCGCGTGAGAATACGGAGCGGTAGCACTTGCGTAACGTCTAATGTGAGTGGCGCGCGGCAACCCACTAATCCAACCATGTCGACGTGGTCGGCTACTTACTACTTGTAAGTTTGTACCTAAAATGCGAAGTGCGCCCGGCCTGGTATTACTGTGCGTAATGATTTTTCGACGTGATATTTCACTTCAGACCATGTGTTACCATATACTACTATAGCAGTGTCGTCAGCGTATGTGAAGATATTGGAGTTGGAGAGCGGCAACGTGCATATGTCGTTGATATAAATGAGAAACAACGTTGGACTGATCACACTACCTTGAGGGATACCGTATGTTACGTTTTACTCTTCACTGATGATTGAATCTATTTTCACATTGAGTCTCCTATCGTGGAGGTAGCTTTTAAATAAATTATAAGGTGTGCCACGGATACCTATGTTTTCCAGTTTGGAAAGAAGTCTGGGGACAGGGACAGTGTTGAACGCTTTTGTTAGATCCAAAAATATAGTAAGACATTTTTTACGATCATCTAGCTTCCTGGCCACGAATTTCGATAGGTCAGCAATTGCGTCTTCGGACGAGACACCTTTTTTTAAAACCGTATTGGTTTTAGAGGCAAGGTCTGCACCTATTGAAGCGAAGAACTGACAAACGAGGTTGGCTGCAGTTATAGGGTCAGTAGATGTTTGCAGTAATTCTAAGGGGGTAAGCAAGCCTTTTTTGTGTTAGTTATCTCTTTAATTTTGTTCCACATAGATTTTGGGTTGGTTTTCGCTTTTTCTAATTCAAATTTGTCATATTCTGTTTTTAAGTTTCTTAAGAGGTTGTTGCAATGATTCCGATATCGTTTATATGAGATTTGTAATATGTAATTATCAGGTGATCTGCGAGCTTTGACATTTAGTTTATCACGATGGCGAATACACCTCAATAAGCCTGGGGTAATCCAAGTTTTGAGGTTTCTGAACTTTTTAGGGGCATTGATTACCCTAGTGTGCTTTTTGAGAATCGTTTGTAGGATTGAAACCAGGTTCATGGAAGCGATGTTAGGGTCATCCATATTAAATATTGTAGAGAAATCGTTTTTCTCGAGATCGTGTATAACATTGATATAATTGGTTTTAGGTATTTTATAATAGGGAACGGGGTGTTTCATAGAACCGAACCTCCATAATCAATTTGTACAAGTAGTGGGAATAATGTGGGATTCTAGGACAAGAATATTAGTGCTCTTTATTGATTTTACGAAAACATGGTCTATACAACTGTTTGTTCTGATTGGTAGGAGGTGCCCGGGTAGTAATCCATGAGCTGCGTTTAGGATTAGGTAATTTGCACAGTGTTAATCTGAGTTTGGGGGCATAATATACATAGCCACTCCATCATTTTGGTTTTTGATTTGTCTTGTTTAGTGAGAGGTGTAGCCCTCTAGTACAGGAAGATCCTTGATTTTGCTCAACCAGCATTCAGTTAATATCAAAATGTCACAATTAATTTCAATTATGTGTAATAGGGTTAACAGTCCGTGTCCGTGTGGTGACGGATTAAGAATACGGATTGTCACCACCCCATATCATCCCATGGGTGTCGTAAGAGTCGACAGAGGGAGCATATTATGCAGAGAACATCACTGTAAAAGACGGAAAACTTGATACAAACCCTATACCAACCCGTTTGGCCAGCGTGGTATAGTAGGCCAATATCCTCATTTCAAAGGAGAGGCCTAGTCCAGCAGTGGACTGTTAAAGGCTGATAATGATGAGGGTTAACAGTTCATCGAAGTTCTTTTTTATGCAACGTATGTTAATATGAAGAATAGTGATATGATTAGTGCTCGATCTTTCAACAAGGCTTCTGCAATCCGCCGGCATACAGGTATATGCTTTAGAAACTGTAATATCTTCTAGGTCGGTTAAAATATTTTTCATTGTATTAGCCATTTAACTGACAAAATAGAACAAAAAAAATAGATACAGATATAAACAAGGTAAGTTGTTCATTCCTATTAGAACGCTATGTATGAATCGAGAGAGAGAACTATATTCTATCAGGACAGGACGTCTGTGTGTTTGTGTATGTATATGGTATGTTATGTTGGGGGATGTGTATATTTTTGTTAAGTGTATGTTGTAGTATGTTGAGAGTGTGTAATGATATGTTACTGTGTATACTTTCGAGGTGTGGATGCGCGGTGTGTATGTTATAAAAAATAGAAATAGAATACCTTTAGAGTTTACAGAGATCTGATCAATTAGTGAGAGTTTTAACAAACAAATCTCTTCAGAGTGTATAATTTGAAAATGAGCATAAATAACTTTAAAAATATCTAGTCATTTCTTTTCTTGTAGCTCTTTCAGAGTTGTTTCACCTTTGACGAGAATATGCGGGTGGCCTGGTTGTTTGCGCAGAAAGACATTACTATTTCTTATCCAGCAAAATTTAAATTCGTGTTGTTTTGCAAATTCTCTCGCCAAGTAATATACCTTTTTTGTAGAATTTGGAAGATGCTCATCCACATACACGGCGCGTTTTTGGCCAGGTATTCCCAGTAGTTCCGAGTTCAGTTTATTTTTGCTATTTGATTGCTTAACGTTGAATGCACGAATACGAGATATAAGGTCGGTCTTCAGGTGTACACTTGTAAACTCAGCGACGATTGGTTTAGCTAGGCTGTTCTTCCCTTGAATACGGTAGATATCTCTAATGTTTGTGGGCCCGATCGGGAGACCTACTGTGTTTCCGATGGCAGTCACTATTTTTGTGAGGTCCGTAGTGGACTCGTTGTCACGGCTAGGAATATTACACAATTCGATACTAGATGAGCGAGATTTGTATTGTAGGTCTTTCACCGTTTTTTCTAGGGTTTCAGTATACTTGCGATATTCATTACATTCATATTGAACCCGCTTCACTTTACTCTGCATGTCATCATAAAGAACGCTGATTGTTGTAATGGATTTTTCTATTTCGTTATTTGTTTTTTGTATTTGTGAGTTTTGTAGCTTCAGCTCAGCAACATCGGACATTAATTTAGTCACTAGCACCGTGTTCTGCCATATATGTAGCCGTGGTTTTATCCTGGTCACATTTCCAAGAAGAAATCATTTCTTTGATTTCCTTCTTAAATTCATCAAGTATTTTCTCATTTGAAGTATCAATGGGCCGGGGACGTTTTTGGCGGATGTTTAGAGTAACATCGGATCGGAATCACTCGCTGACTGTGATATATTCGGTTGACTGTGATATACTTGGTTGTGGGTAGTTGAGATTACTAGTAACACTTAAAATTGCTCTTCAAGAAAATTTAAATAAAACAGTTAATTTTAAAATTATATTTATATTAATGCATAAAAGTTAAAATCTATACTACATACCTGCTGGTTAAGCGTTATCTCACAAAACTAACAAGTTTCACTTTAACACATAAAATGGATACATTCAATGCATCAAATATCCTGGACATGCAAGCTTATTTTGAGGAGCGGATGGCCAGTTTCGAAGCCGAGCTACAGAAGAAGTCGCCTCAAAGCACACGGAGTCTGGCTGATGAATTTACTGCGTTCAAGACCTTCATACTGAGTACACTGAAATCCTACTCACAGCAGCTTGACACCGTTGGCCGAGAAATTGACAGAATCGAAATGCGCAGCCGTCGTAAGATGTTGCTGCTACACGGCGTGGAGGAACGTAAGGACGAGGAGACATCTGAGCAGGTCGCGAATATTGTCAAGCAACGTCTCAAAATTGGCACTTTCGTGGTAGAGGACATCAGGCGCTGCCACAGGTTGGGACGCCAGACTACCAGCGACAAGGCGAGGCCCATTCTCGTAAAATTCGAGTCTGCTGCGGTGCGGGACAGTGTTTGGTTCGCTAAGACGAAGCTCAAGGATACAGGTATCACGCTGTCAGAGTTTCTCACACGTTCACGACACGAGGCTTTTATGGCTGCACGAGCGAAGTTTGGAGTCGCGAAGTGCTGGACGCGAGAGGGATACGTGCACATCTTGGGCCCCGATGGTAAGCGTTATCGCATCACCTCCGTTAGTGATCTAAGTAAGATCCGGCTCACAGATGCGGAGAAGCCCAGCGTCGCAAAGCCAGCCGCAACAAAGGGCAAGAGAACGGCAGCGACGAAGAAGTAAGCTTGTTCCATCGTTATTTATTTTCTCCATAATTTTATTAGTATCAGTAAACACCTTCACTTTCTAAATAATAAGTACTTTTAACTTTATTTTATGTAGGTACCGTGTATCATAAACAAAACAACAAGTGATGTTGTTAATGTCACTGTCACAAACGTCACTCACTATAGAGTAACGTTCCGTCTCACGCTACACGGATTTGAATATGTGTGTTTTTAGACATAAATAAATATATTTTTTTTTTTCGTTACAATTTAGTTAGTAACAATATCTCTCATGTGAATCTATATATTTATTTTTGTATCATTTGTTAGTTTTTAATTATACACTTTGTAACGTAAAAAGTGCCTTTCTGTGTGTTGTTACGTTATCCCTACTAGGGGGTGTCTAAATGAGAAGCGTGGTTAAATGTTACAATAAAAATTGATTTAATTGCCAAATAAATTTTATACATCAATTAGCAAGCGTTACTTAAATGAAAAAGATTACGATTTATGTGATATTTAGAAAAATTAACACAGGGTCGCGTAGTTCGGCGAGGGGTGGGGTTTGTGTGGAGAATCCAGCTGCCGATGGTCCAGGATAGTTGCTCAACTTAACTCCGAGCTGTAGTCGCCGCAGAAAGGGCCGCGAAGCCAACGCGTCCGCTTTTATAGGAGCTCGCAGTGCAGTGGGGGCGTAGGTGCAAGCGGCCGAGAGGTGGTGTCCTCTCGACGTCACAGCGACGTCACACACTCCCCCCATTAGGCCAGAATTTTCCCAGCGGGAAAATTCTGTGGCTGGTAGGCGGCAACTGCACTCCGGGACCCTGAAATAGATGAGTGGTAGTGGTGTCAGTAGGTTAAATACGAGGCAACTATTAACCCTGAAAGAGGAAAAAAACAAGTATAACCCTCGGCCATTCATACGTCACCAAGCATTGAACGTTCCTATAACCTGACATTCATCACATTCAAAAAGGCCTACACACTATCATACGCATGAACAAGCCAACATTCATTCAAGATGCGAGTCGCATTCATTATAATACACGACGCGCGAAGAGGTATTATACGTGAGTTTTATAGTAAATAGTCACCCAGTCTATGTTGGTAGGCACCACCTGACCACCCATATTCGATTAGTGAAGTTAATTGAGAGAGTATAAGTCGTAAACCAATATTACGATCTTACTATATTACGATACTACAATCATACGATTAGTTGGCAGTATCACAAACAAATTGCTCATTAACAAGGTAGATGCAATATTGCAAGGACAATTTGTATTCATTTAAAATGGAATAACAATGAAGGTTTGAACCAGTGAACACGTGAGTCATCACTGCGCGCTTGGCGCCGGCCGCATTCCATTCTCGCGGACAAATAACTGGTTTCTGATTATGATACAAAATCGACAACGGCAAATACACAATTCGGAATAGGTTGCAATGTATAGTACATCACCGCAGGAGACAATCGATGACATAGTATACACAACCATAGCCAAAAACACACAAAAAAAATATTCACGGCAAGATGTAATGTATAGTACATCGTCGAAGGAGACTGTCGACGACATAGTACACACTACCATAGTTAAAAACACAAAAAAAAATAAAACAATCGAGAATCGAACCACAGACCGATCCGACAACAACCTTTCAGCCACTGAGCCATAAGGGAAAAAAAATATTTTATTATATTTCGATCAGTCATTACCAAAGCTATAAGTAACAAGATATATGGGTACATGATTTAGCTGTAATTAGGAGTTAAAGATTTTTATATTATATGTAACGAAGTGTTAAGTTATTTTAGTGATTAAATCATTAGTGATGAGCATTAATCATTACATTCTTAAACTTTGTAGTGAGTTAATCCAAGATCCTTTATATGGAAATCACCAAGAGAAACATATCTGATATTTATATAGTTATGTGAAAGTTGGATAGTTATCAGATAGTTGGATAATTAGTTAGATAAATAACAGATTCTTTCAAAAATATTAAGTTTGGAAAACCTCTTCGACAATTTATAACAGTAATAACGATTCATGTTTTATGTTAGCATATTTATTCATGTTTTATGTTAGCATATTTATTCATGTTTTATGTAATTCGTTAACACAACACAATGCATTATCTTCGACTCGGAAACAAAAGAACCATTGTTGGCCTTCACAAATAATTATGTAGATAATTATAACTCTGCATACATATGCGTCTTACATTGTTATTAATGACACTGTACCCAATCGTTTATAAACACATTTATGCTATAATAGAATAAGATTTAATTATTTCATTCAGCTTTTAGGTTTGAAATAAACGACGGTGAAATACGAAATGGTATTATCTTTAACTTGTAAATCAATTAATTTGCTTTAGCTATAAAAGTATAAAATTATTGATTTATGTAGAAATACCCACATTAGTTATTTAAGTATTGAAATTATTTATTAATTTGTGTGTAAACAGCCACTTTAGTTATTTAATGAGGTATAAATATTATTTATTTGATTCATATGTAAATAGGCACGTATTTATTCAAGGAAAGAAGTTATTGATTCAATTTATGTGCAAATACCCACTTTAGTTAAAGTTAGTTTCAATTCAATTAAGTTTGATAAATTCAGTTAGATATAATAACATTTGCGTAAGTACAGGAACACATTATAACCAGTACTATTTAAGATGGTTAGTAAAACCAGATGCATAGCATTTAGTAAAAAGGAAACAAGTTACATATTGACAATTAAGTAGTTTTCCGGCCGTCAGCGGCTTAATTTTACCATTTATTTATCATTGTATGTTTTGTATATTTCAATAGAAACCAGACATTGAAAGAACAATCCTAGCGACACAAAACATTACAAAAAAAACATAATTCAATAATTGCGACGCAGGAATTTTATGATTGAGTTCACAATGAACAGTAAATGCATAAATAGATGCATTCTCAAATAACATACCGATAGGCAGTAACAAGTAGATAAAATCGAAGACCAAAAACAACGATTGTAGCATAATAAACATTTGACAAAACGAACAACTAATAATTCTACGATGATATTCGTATTTTTTTACCAAATAGACAAAGATTAAAGTTTTTCATTATTGTTAGTGAGCAACCTGCATGTGACACGTGTACATTTTATTAATAAATGAACGCGGAATTCTAGCTAAATACCTAGTATATAATACGCTAGCATCTTTAGGTACGTTCATTCTCAGCCAGTCCAACTATGTTAGGTACACGTGGTATAATAAAGATGCAACTTTCTTAGTAAGAAAGAAAAGAATAGTTAATATTAAAAGATAATCGCCGTAGTAGGCGGTAAAAGTATTTAATAATACCGACCATAAGCATATATAATTATGTCGCCGTACAAAGTCACTAGCAGAAGGTTTTAGTAGAAAAATGAAAAGAAGTGAGAAAGAGAAGGGTGTGAACTCGTTCCATAAGTCAGCCAAAGCAGAATATTAGCAATAATAACCAGTAGCACTTAATTACTTTAGTGGCATTTAAAAAAGCTAATCGCGAAGCAGTACGATCAAGGTGACCTAGGCACGTCGTTAGTGGACGTGAGGTCATAAATCGCAAAATACAAAGAATGCGATCGACGAATGTGACCTTAGCGCGTCTTTAGAGGACACGTGGCCGCAATCGAACGATTATAACTCGTTACTTGTGCGGTTGATACACAGTGATTATCACACGCGGTAACAGAAAAAGTTATAATATAGAAATGCTTACCAAGCGTAGTAAGACAAAATTTGTCTGTTGTGACCGGCTCAACACAATACCGACCTTCCGAGCACAACAGAACAAAAAGAGAAAATGTCTATTGTGATCAGCACAACACCACCGACTTTCCGAGCACAATAGAACAAGCAAAAAGAAACAATAGGTAAATGCCACTAAAATAACTACACACTGCTTTGGAACGACTTCACACATACACAAAAAATAAAAAAAAGAAGACTCACCGGGAGAGGATTCTCAACAAAACCCTACCTATAATATTCCCGTGGGCGCCACTGTAACGTAAAAAGTGCCTTTCTGTGTGTTGTTACGTTATCCCTACTAGGGGGTGTCTAAATGAGAAGCGTGGTTAAATGTTACAATAAAAATTGATTTAATTGCCAAATAAATTTTATACATCAATTAGCAAGCGTTACTTAAATGAAAAAGATTACGATTTATGTGATATTTAGAAAAATTAACACAGGGTCGCGTAGTTCGGCGAGGGGTGGGGTTTGTGTGGAGAATCCAGCTGCCGATGGTCCAGGATAGTTGCTCAACTTAACTCCGAGCTGTAGTCGCCGCAGAAAGGGCCGCGAAGCCAACGCGTCCGCTTTTATAGGAGCTCGCAGTGCAGTGGGGGCGTAGGTGCAAGCGGCCGAGAGGTGGTGTCCTCTCGACGTCACAGCGACGTCACAACTTTTGTCTCTGACATTATCTATGTTCATGCGCAACTAGCGGGTGGACAGTGTGATCAAAGCTTTACGCGAAATTTAGAAACATAATTATTTATATTTATATATATCATATATATATATTTTTAATATTTATTATATATATTTATTAAATGTCAGACACAGACTCAAATAGTGGTGAAATCTTTCATTCTGCTACAAGCCTAGATGATAGCTTTGTAAGTGTCCCCTCCCTCGGAGACATTCTTCAGTCGCAGTTCTCAGACGTACCCAAGAACTTTAATGTAGTCCATATCAATGCGCAGAGTATTCCAGCTCATTTTCCAGATATGCTGGCTAATTTAGACTGCCAACACATACATGCCATCCTGGTATCAGAGTCATGGCTAAAACCATGTCTCCCTTCCACATCTTATTCACTGCCAGGTTTCCGGCTAATTAGGAATGACCGGGCATTTGGCATTGGCGGCGGTGTTGCCATATATTTGCGACATCAAATTCCTTTTAAAATAGTCAGTATGTCTCCACAGCCGCCACTGTTGAATGCAGGCGAGCATCTATTCCTTGAAGTAGAACTTCACCACACTAAATTATTATTAGGCGTATTCTATTCCCCCTCAAATCGTGTTAACTATTTTTCATCATTTGAGCTTATCTTAGAAAATTTAACTCCTTCATATAGCCACATAATTATAATGGGCGACTTTAACACATGTCTGCTCAAACAGGATTCTCGTGCTACCTTATTCCGGCACACCATAGAGTCTTGCAATCTATCTATTTTAAACTTAAATGCAACTCATCACTTCCCCAATTGCACCCCTTCTCTTCTAGATCTCATTTTGGTATCTTCCTCCAATCTGGTTCATAAGCATGGTCAATGTACAGCGGATGGGTTTTCCTATCATGACCTGATCTTCGTTTCCTATAAAATTCGCACACCCAAAATTAAGCCCAAAATAGTCTTGCAGCGCAATTTTAGTGGCATGGATCATGAAAAACTGCGTAAGGATGCCTCGAATATAGACTGGAGCCCTCTGTATGACTCAGAGTGTGTCAATAGTAAGATCCATGAACTCACCACTACTCTCATCAATTTATATGATGTGCATGCGCCAATACGTAGCATCAAATTGAAACACTTACCGGCACCTTGGCTAACAGACGATATCAGAAAAATCATGGCCAAAAAATCTGCTGCCAAAGCTAAGTTGAAACACAGGCCTACTCCTCTAAACCATGAAAAGTACGTGGCAGCCAGAAATCTCTGTACCAAGGTGTGTAGGAATGCGCAACGCCAATATATTCATAAATCCGTTGAAAACGGTGATCCAGCAAAGGTCTGGCAATTTCTTAAAAGTCTGGGAGTTGGCAAAACACGGCATCAATCTATTCCAAATAATATTAACCTTGATTCTCTTAATATACATTTCTCTACTTCGTCCAAATTCGATGGAAATATGAAAAGTGCCACCTTACAATATCTTTCATCCTTGCCAACTCCGGATTATTCTCCCTTTATCTTCTCGCAATTTGCCGCATGTGATGTTAAGAAAAACGTACTGGCTGTTACGTCTAATGCAGTCGGTAGTGATAGTATTAGCCGTAAAATGATCCTTCCCATCCTTGAAGAAATCCTTCCAGTTTTATGCCACATCTTCAACCATTCCATCAACCGTGGCATTTTTCCATCCGATTGGAAAGATGCAACAATAATCCCTTTGCCCAAGAAACCTAAGCCCTGTTCCTTTTCAGATTACCGACCTATATCCCTACTTCCCTTCTTGTCGAAAGTCCTAGAACGCTTAGTCCACACACAACTTAGTTCCTTCCTACATACAAATTCCCTCCTAAACACATATCAGTCCGGTTTCCGCCCTGGCCACAGTACTACCACTGCACTGGTTCACGTAACTGATGACATTAGGCTAGGTATGGATAGTGGAAATCTAACGGTCTTGTCGTTACTTGATTTTAGTAACGCTTTCAACACCGTGGATTTTCACATCATACTTGGCATTCTACGCTCTCTTAACGTATCTCCATCGGCAATTGACTGGTTTCATAGTTACCTGTTCGGTCGCCGGCAACGTATACGCATCGAAGACTCTTTTTCTACTTGGTCTCACACTAATGCCGGTGTGCCACAGGGTGGCGTGCTTTCTCCTCTGCTCTTCGCAATATTTATTAATACTATCTCAAACCAATTACTTTCTTCTTACCACCTTTACGCAGACGATTTACAAATCTATACGCAAGCTCCTTTAAATAAGCTGGCAGAAGCTTGTACTATTATTAAGGCGGACCTGGCCAGAATCTGCGACTGGACTAAGAAATACGGACTCATCATAAATGCTGACAAAACCCAGTTAATTATTATAGGCAGCCCCAAATTAGTCTCAAAAATCAGTTGGTCCGATCTGCCACAAATTAATTTCGATGGCAAAAATCTCGTTTTTAGTAAAACTGTGAAAAATTTGGGGATCTCCTTAGGCGAAAGTATGTCCTGGAAATCTCAAATGCAAGAAACGAGTCGCAAGCTTTTTGCATCCGCAGGTTCGTTGCGTAGGTTACGCAACTTCCTTCCAACTGCCACTAAAATCGCGCTCGCTCAATCCTTGCTTCTTCCCATAATTGACTATGCTGACGTCAGCTATCTTGACCCCACAGAGGAGCAGCTAGATAAACTTGAGCGTCTCCAAAACTTTTGCATTAGATTTATATTTGGACTGCGCAAATATGATCACGTCTCAGATTTTCGTAACAAACTCAAGTGGCTCCCAATTCGTCTTCGCAGGAATACTCACATTCTTACATTACTGTATAATGTTCTATTTAATCCTAGTACGCCCTCCTATCTCAAAGAACGTTTCAAGTTCCTTCATGACACACATATAAGGTCCTTGAGGTCGTCTGAAGATCTGACGTTGGAGATGCCAAGGCATTCCACAAATTATTTTGGAAAATCCTTTGGCAGTGCGCCTGTGGAATGCTTTGCCATTACAAATTAGAAGAGCACCATCACTAAACATCTTTAAAAATTCGTTAAAAAAACACTATCTGAATACTTAACGCATTTTAATTGCTTGTATGCGGGTTGTATTTCAATGTATCTACAATGTCTGTCATATTATTATATTATTATGTATATATGTATATTGTACGAATGTATGTAGGTATATATTTAATATATGTTTAAGTATTTTTATGGAATATGTAATTGTAAGTATGTATGTATTTCATTTAAATCTTCAATACTGATTCATATTATTTAACTACACCATAGTTAGCATGTATAACTGCTTAACATCATTCCTGTCCATCCTAAGGTTGCCTGTAAGAGATCGCACTAAGCGATAAGGCCGCCCATTGTACATTACTTGTAGTTTTAAGCCACTTGTACTGTAAAACTTTATTTTGGTGTGCAATAAAGTGTAATTTATTATTATTATTATTATTATATTCGGTACAGATTGTGTGAGGTCCATCGTTGATTTTTGGTATTTTTGTGTTTTGTTTGGTGTTGAATGTTGGCATGATCTTAAATATAATTACCGACAGAACAATGTCTATATAGCGCAGCAAATAAAAATACACAGGTAGATATTACCTCGTAGCTTAAGCAGAGGGAGATATTCACTCTGCGGTTCGAAGCAAGCGGCCGGCGCAGGCGGCAGGCGGTGTGACGTCGTCGTAGCGCTCGCCGCTCGTAGGTTGTTCACTGTTTCGCAGCACGCGCTTGTCGTTACCGTGGCTGAGTGGTTAAGAGCGCGTCCCCTCTATCGTCGCCTATTATGCTCATATATATTTATTTTATATGTTGGGTCACTGACATTTTCCTCAATTTGCAGCCAGTTTTAGTGATTTTCAAGTTTCAAGGATGTTTTCAAGCTTCGCAGCTTCAGTTAGCCTCGCTTTAATTCAGAACTCTTCACTCGCTAGCACTGGCCGCGTAATAGAACTAGCTTTCAAGATCTACGTACACATAATGAACATACTATTATATATATATATGTATTCTTAAACATGCAACGCGAGTGTTAAAAAGTTTCTATACTATTAAAAATCTGATATTTATTTCATTATAGTTAGGTAGAGACAAGCATATCAAATATGAATTTTCTTTAGATGTGTCAGTGCACACTCTGCGAATAGTCAATCTCCATTCCAATAATGTGAGCATTAAAAATAAATCATTTGGCAAAACTCTAGATAGATCCGTTTCTAAAAGTCGAAACCTTGCTTGCCTTGCAGTAATGATAATTTTATAAAACGTTTATCGTTATATATTTCTTAGGTATATTTCTTTACTTTATGGATAACTAGACGTCGCCAGTGGCTTTGCCCGCGTCAATTACCCATATAAACCTTTCTCTTGAATCATTCTATTAAAAAAACCGCATTAAAATCCGTTGCGTAGTTTTTAACATTTAAGCATACATAGGGACAGACAGACAGAAGACAGATTTTGTTTTATAATAATAATAATAAATCATTTTATTTCACGTGGCATAGACGCATAGATAAATACCTTACAGTCTAACATACATACAGTGGTTGTTAGTATAAATATACTTATAAACTATGTTAGTATTGCTTCACTTGCACGTTGTTGTTGTGCGTTCGTGTGGCACTTGTCCGCGGAAGCGACGGAACACCACGCTCTTCGGCCAAAAGTCCTCCTTCATAATAGCATGAAGATAGCACGTCGGGACCCGAACCACAAACGCCTTAAAGTTGACGTTGCGTCGCGACTCCAACAGCTGCACCTCGGCATGTACCTACTTGGACTTTTGGCGTACGTACTCCGCGATACTTGATGGCACGGGCTGTTTCCGCAACTCCACGTCTTGGCGTGTATTTTGCGTGCGGGTGGGAATGGTGTCGTCATTCGAGCCACCCCAGCTCTTCGAGGAAGGCCAGCAGACTCTTGATGTGGCCCACGGCCTCCCTCAGGGTGCTGTATCTGGACAGGTACTGCTGCCTGTACTGTGCGACCTCAGGGCAGTCGAGGAGCAAGTGGGCTGCCGTCTCGTCTGCTACCATACAGGCCCTGCACAGCGGGCTGTCGGTGATACCTATAGTAAATAGGTGTTTATTAAGGAATCCGTGTCCTGTGTAGGTGGCCGTGACTGTCCGCAGTTGTTGTTTGGACAGCCGGAGGATTTGTTTAGCTATCTTACCGTCTACTGCGGGAAGAGCCTCCTTTGCCTGCCTACATGTTTCAATACCAATCCAGGACTGGTTGTGTTGGGTCCTGGTCCTATTTCTTACCAGGTTGCGATAAAATCCAGAAGGGAGGGGAATAATGGGCTCGGGTCCCACCACCTCTAAAGTGGCCCCTCTTCTGGCAAGTACGTCGGCTGCGTCAATCCCTCTAGAGCCACTGTGGCCCTTGATCCATTGCAGTGTTAATTTGTTTTGTTTACCTACCTCTGTTAGTTTCTGGTGGCATTCAAGCGTGAGCGCCGAGGTGATAGTATGGCTTTTGAGGGCTGAGAGGACTGCCTTACTATCTGAGAGGATCCTAATGGATCGTTCCCTTACCTCACGTGCCATGATTGCTGTGGCAGCTAGGATTATGCCAAAACATTCGGCCTGGTAGACCGTGTTGTAGGCTCCCAGCGGTGCTGCGATGTTGATATTTAGGTCCTCGGAGAATACTCCTGAACCCGTACCTGTATCCGTCTTAGACCCATCTGTGAAGATGGAGAGCTCGTTGTGATTAACCGCTCCTTCGTGTAGATCCTCGTACAGTTGGATTTTGTATTTCTTGTCGAACACAAATTGTTTCGCTATTTGGTCGCCAATGGCTTGTGTGAGAGGAACTTCTTTAAAGAGTGTATTTAAGTTGCTAGTGTGCGGTGTGTTGGTGTCTTTCCAGAGCTTCAGAGCTCTTAGCCGGACCGCCGACATCGTTGCTTCTTGTTGTATAAACAGGTGCAATGGGGGCAGGTCCAGCAACACTTCGAGTGCCGCTGTAGGTGTAGTTTTCATGCAGCCCGTGGCCGCTAGGCATGCAAGTCTTTGTAGCTTTTGAAGCTTGTTGGCGGCCGTTATTAGGTTGGTCCGAGGCCACCACACTACTGCGCCGTAGCTTATCATCGGACGTATTCGTACGTACTCCGCGATGTCGTCCGCCTTAGTGGTGTAGTGCAGGCGAGAGACATAGACGGGTGTGTTCGGTGCGGCAGCGCGTAGATTTGCACTAGACTGCATACGAGCCGTACCGCAGCATTTATTGTTGGTTTTCTGACGACGCATCCTTCTCTGCACCGTCATAAAACCATCATCTGCGTCCTCGTCGCGGTTCTTTGCCGTCTTTGTCCCGTCACGTCTGCGGGACACCATCTGGTCGCATTTGTTTAGCGACCTGTACAGAAGCAGCTTGGCAGCCGCTATGTCCTCCTCACTGAAGTTGCTGAAACAGATCTGGATTGCCGATACAAGTTTGTCACTCATGGTGATAAAAATTGCGAGCGTCGTCTTGCACCGCGCTAAACAATAAAATTAAATATATTTACGCGTTAAACGTCCGCCTTAGAGCGCGGTCGGCGAAGAATTGAAATTTATACTATTTAGTGATAACTTAGGTTATATAAGCTCTTAAATATCTTAAGACACTGTTATTTTTATCCGCTTCTATAAATACTGATAAACATCACTAAACATAGCATTTGTTTTGACACATAAAAAAATATTACCCGTTCTTGTTCAGTGCTGCCGTGTTCAGATATTTTATAGCTAAATAAAGGACTTAATCCAGGTATGTCACCATAATACTGCATTATACAATATATAATATAAACATACTCAAGTATTTTATGGTTCATGTCATAGCTATAGGTATGTTTGTATGCAAATATAAAATACCATAAATTTACCTTTTATTTTTAAAGAAAACGCGGTGAGCAAGTTTTGGTCGGACATAAGACTTTATAGTCGTTCATGACGTCATAATCGTCATCTCAGCCTTTTCTTCACCCTCCGCCTTCAGCCCTCCTTTTCCCCACGGCTTTTCACTGAGACCGATCTTTTATCACGATCCCAATATACAAGATCATCATCCCAAAAAACATTTTTTTGATCCTAAAAACAATTTCAGTCTTCGCGTTGATGTTGTGTCTGTTATTTCAGCAATTCCAAAATTCATCGCAAAAAATACATCGGAGACAATAATAACAAAAAAGGAAGACTAGCTGATTAAAGCTAAGCACAATGCGAAAATACTAGCCCCGTCCTAAAACTTGATTTCATTTTGTTTTGTGCTAGTGTAATTTCAGCCGCATGCCTATTCTTATCAAAACTAAAAACTTTGCCGTTGATTTATCGTCGCTATTAAATATACTATATATTTTAGTCGAGGGATTTGTCGTCTAACCAATTTATATTTTAAATTGTGTATGGAAATTCAAACAGAGGGAGTTTCAGTGAACAACAATTGTAAACTAACGTTAAGCTATTCTCGCTCTACGTCGTTTATCTCGAGTGTTGCCAAAACACTTATTGTTTTGAAGACAGATCAAGAGGGCAGGCTGAGATGTGTGGCACTTATGTCCTGCTGGCTACATGCCGGTATGACTTAGATAAGCAACGTTATTGTTTTGTATTGTGTAATCTCAATGTTCTTTTAAGCAAGCGAGAATAGCAGCGCAATAGCGAGGTTTTATACAACCCTTAGTTCCTGGACGAAACATTTAAAAACATTCCTTGTCGTATCTTTTAATATGACTTGTTTAAGGGATGCGAAAGTTTGTGAAGATTTTAATTACTTTCAGGCAAAATGTCTTAAACCAAGTCGGGAACGGTATCAATTCATTAACATTCTGTTAGCACGGCGTGGTCCAGCGAAGAAACATAGATTAACATATTATGATTGCATGATCTATAAATATTAACATCAACAATGTGCTAAGGGTTTCTATATGCTTAAATAATTTTAATTATTTGCATTACAAAAATAAGTATTAACTTATTCTTGTCAAGATCTCTGTCTTGTCCTTCTTGTTGAAGAAAACATATTTCTCGATGAATGCATACCACACTATGAAAGCTTCACTTCACAGCGTTACACAACGCAACAACTATGTTAATTTTGCAACACTTTGGTACGCTCCATAACTCCATTCACTGTTTACCATTACGACAATATAATTTAATTATAGGGGTAACTTGATCACATGTCGTTATGTGCTCATAGATGCTTTTGCCCGAGCTATAACCATGCTAGCCACGTAATACTGATCAAGGCTATTGACACGTGCTTCCTATACCTACTGTACTTCCCATTCAATAGAGCTCAATCATGAGTTATTTAACCTAAATATAAACATCAGGAATCTAAAATTCAAATAAATAATATTACTTAAATAGAAATCACTTAAGAGAATTACATTTCAAGTTAATATTCCTAATGCAAAACTGTATTACTTAACAACGTGTACCTTTTAAACAGCGTAACAAAAACTGTCTGAGAAGTTTTACAAGAACGACTGCGTCCGACGTACTTAGTAAGCTTGAGCACTGACAAATATCTGCGGGACCAAGAAAGCCACCCAGTGCTAGAAGTTGCACTACGTGCTCCGAATGAAAGGCGAACCCACCCAGACTCATCTCAAATCACTCCGTTTTCATACCAAGTGATTTATTCATACGCCAACCGTAGTAAAAAAGCTCTAAAATATAAAAGCCATTCATCCTTAGTATCCGCTACACAAAGTGCGTATATCCATCACAAGTTGATAACTTTTCAAATAGTACAAGTTGGGGACGTGATAATTTGGAAAAGAGGAAAACGTGACCAAGTTTTAATTTACATACAAATAAATTTGTACGCGAACAGATAGTACTGGAGTTACTGGCGGTTTCTTAGGTGATTTTTATTCAATTAACATTGAATTAAAAAAAAAGTGTGTCTATGTGACCGCGATTATTGGTAGAGGTGTTATAAACCCATTTACTTACACTATTTTGTTCAGTAGATAACAAAAGTCTTGCAGAATATTATAATATGATATATTATGTTATTCTGCAATGTTACAGTTGTCTCTCTCGCTTGAAATCACATATCTCGACTGTGTATTACAAATGTATTATGTAATAGTAATAACTTATTACATAATCCATTTGTATTATGTAATAAGGTAATAAGTATTACCTTATTACATAATACAAATTAAGTAAAACTTGTGCAAACTTATATTGTTACGGACGGGGTAACGGGATTGGAAGGAAACACCGAGTAGCACTGATGACACTTTATTCGACTTCACACACGACGCGCCGTTTAATTTCGACGCGGACAGCACCAACACTAGCGTCTTTTGCACTGCACTTTTCACTGCACTTCACTGCACTTTACTTTCACTTCACTTTATTTTACTACTTCTTCTTTCTTCCTTTTATTTCTTCCTCTTCTTCTTCACTTTACCACTTTTCAACTTAAACTGGCGCTTAGCGCGTCTACACCGCCTTATATACCCCTAAGAATGTTCTAGATCTACTAATTTCGATTGTCTTTTCGTTATTCAATTGTTTTTCCATCTCCTGTCTCTTTTTAACCTTTCCATTCCTTCTTGAAGTTTCTAGAATTTTCTAATCTTTATTCGAAATATTTAAATTTGTGTTTCCATCTCCTGTCTCTTTTTAACCTTTCCATTCCTTCCTGAAGTTTCTAGAATTTTCTAATTTTTACTCGAAATATTTAAATAATCTTTTAAATATTTGCCAAATATTCATAAACATTTTCCAAATTTCATAAAAACCATAATCCACATAACAGTGATGACTGGGATTTGAACCCACGCCTTCAGAACGTGAACGGAATGTGTTATCCGCACGGCCATCGCCTTGCTGTCAACGGATGCTGAATTTGGCGAACACTTGACAAAATGTATACGTCATCGAATAAAAAACTCATTTCCAAATAATAAAATTGTCTTCAAACCTCTTTGCTAATTATTGTGTTTCGTGACGACGGTTTGACATGACATCGGCCGTCACAATATTATATGACTAATGAACCTTAAATGTAGATAGCGAGATTATAAATGATTATAAATCAAAACACGTATGCATGTGTCAGAATCAAGAAAGCTTCCTATACTGTAGAGACAGTTTTGATAAATAAAAGAGACAACTATCAAATCATACTTTCATTTATTCAGTTTGGCACAAGGATATATCTTTAGATTACGTCGTGATTCTACATTTACATTTACAGCCCAGTTCGCAAAGCAAAGACATAGAACCAAGAGAAAGAACGGGCAATAAAACTCTTGATCATTCTTTTCAATAACTATATATATAACAATAATTAACAAACAGTGGTACAGCCAATTTATATCAAATATCAATGTTGTGGGTAGTTTTATATTACTAGAAAGGTCTGTCTTACAACAGAACATAATAAGCATTATTTAGCATCAATACAATTTACTAAATGTTTACCACAGGTATATACCTAATGAATCTCATTGATACGACTTGATCCACAGTATATTATTCTATCCTATATTACAATCTATAATATCTCACAAACGATCAAACTACCCACAACACAACATCAATAAGATAATGATTACACTATCTTACATTGTTTCCTAGATGATGAAACAAAAGAACAAGCAACACAGAATATTGGAACACAGTGGCAATTAAATAGTCAGAACCATATCGTACCTGAGCCGTCGTCGAAGGAGAATAGGACGAGCTAGCCGAGCCTGTCGACTTATATAGGTACACCTTATTTACACGTTTGACAGTTTAACTGTCAAACGTCATGTCAGTGTCATTTAGTTGCCACTATCCTCTTACATATTATGTATAAATACCTGGATATCAGTAATTTCAGCCCAAAGCCTAGATATTATTACATATCTCTCACGGCCAGACTGACAATTACTTCGTCCTCGAAGTACAATAAATTAAATAACACTTTACTAAACAATCGCCCGACTGGCACCCTGTATTATGTAACAATGAATTCTTACCATATTGATTAAAGCCATCTAAAAACTATAGTATCGTTACGTCCGCTACGGCTATACTGACTTACGTCGTCATCTAAGTAAGTTCAATTATAAGAATAGTATCACAACAGCAATCCATTTGTACGAAACAATTACACAAAAATTAACTGGACTCATATTTACAGTAATTACGGTTTCATTTTGCAAGTCTAGAAATAAGTTCCGTGTCAACTGCTTTGATACCATTGTTACAAATTGTATTTACTATTCTATGAAGGGATCATTAACATTCACAATATACATGTTACATAGAAGTACAGTTTAATTTTACAATATTACACCACTGCATTATCCATCCACAAATTGACAAAAATAATATACTACGAAGCATAAAAATTTCAGTAAAGGTTTGAAGAATAAAAAATTAAAATAGGTAATTCTGCTTATGGCTGATAAATAAATGAAATAAAATAAATAATTTAAATTCACAACCGAGTTAAATAAATAAATTCGATTTCACTAATTTACAAGTATACAGGTACCAACTTGTATGATAACAGTAGTGTAATACTAGGACAATACTTTCATTCTAATACACTCATTGCCATTGCCTTTCCTTTCACATTAAATTGACCGTTGTTACTTGTCTATCTCCTTGATACTATCTAGCCCCACACCTGCTGCACATGAGTCCAGGCTAGAACAAGTCGAAAGACTTCAGCAGTTCGTAGGCAATATGATCAATATCATCAACATCAAAATGATTATCAATATCATCAACATCAAAATGATTATCAATATCATCAACATCAAAATGATTATCAATATCATCAACATCAAAATGATTATCAATATCATCAACATCAAAATGATTATCAATATCATCAACATCAAAATGATTATCAATATCATCAACATCAAAATGATTATCAATATCAACAACATCAAAATCATTATCAAAATCATTATCAAAATCATTATCAAAATCATTATCAAAATCATTATCAAAATCATTATCAAAATCATTATCAAAATCATTATCAAAATCATTATCAAAATCATTATCAAAATCATTATCAAAATCATTATCAAAATCATTATCAAAATCATTATCAAAATCATTATCAAAATCATTATCAAAATCATTATCAAAATCATTATCAAAATCATTATCAAAATCATTATCAAAATCATTATCAAAATCATTATCAAAATCATTATCAAAATCATTATCAAAATCATTATCAAAATCATTATCAAAATCATTATCAAAATCATTATCAAAATCATTATCAAAATCATTATCAAAATCATTATCAAAATCATTATCAAAATCATTATCAAAATCATTATCAAAATCATTATCAAAATCACATCAACATCATTGCCAGCATTATCATCAACTTCTTAACCATCGGTAAGTTAATCATCAATAATAATTCAATCATCGTAAACTATTTAATCATCAATGAATAAATCGATGTTATCACATTATTATAGATATTTACAGATACCTTCATATCATCAATGCTACCTACATTATCGATCCTTGTTTAGAATAAGTTTATATGTAATGCTGTGTATGGTTATCAGAACCTTAACCTATAGTAAGACCGCCCTTTTATTTTCTTTGTATATGTATTTTAATATTTAACTTAAATACTTTAGTAAGAAAACAAAAATAATGTTATCTGTAAAAGCTACTATGTCATCAAAGAATATCTAAACGTTATTAATCTATAAATCGTAGCTATCTATAAGTACAAAGTTCTTTATTATATTCCACAAAAATTAACCGTAGGAAAATCTATAAATGTAATACACTAAAATGTTATCAATTTAGAATAAAAAATGCAGCAGACCCTATTAAAGCATGTTACTATAATACATCTTTTAACTATAATATATCAAATGCACCTAGGTATAATATATAGACTATCATAGTAAATTACTAAACTGCTCCTCTCCTAAAAGTGTTCCATAATAATTGTTTCCTAATTGTAAGTCTACCACCCGTAAATGTTATACAGTATGGAATGCTATAAACTGAATTGACCTGAATGTATTGCAGGTACAAACAGTACAAAAGTATAAATAAATAACTTGTAATCAAGAATGAACCAATTTAGTTAATAGTTTATTTATGTTACCAATAGTCAGTGAACTGCCTAAAGTTAAACTAGACGCCAATGCCAGTAAAAGTACTCTTGGTAAGAAACGGTATAATAAATAGTCATGTAGAAAGTCAAACCAGACACTAGTTAAAATAAGTTAAAATTCGGACCAGTCTGTTAATATTTCAATATCTATAAGTCAAATATACATACCTAGATTTATTAATTTAGGTCGCAACACTTAAAAACATCAATGTACTTATAAAAATACTTATATTAAGCAGAATATCTTATTTAATTTAATCAATTTCAGTTTAATTTATCAATTGTATCATGTGATTGTGGCTATTTTCATTCCATTTACACAATCAGAACACTGACGTCGTTTTCAATTCGTTTTTTTTTACGTATTTTACGTTAGGTATCTGGTTCATTCAGTTTCATTATAATTAAGATTTGACGATTCGTAAGAGGTTTGGTATAAAAATAGTAAGCTTACATGTAAGTAGGTATTGTTTAAAATAAATAAACAAAACCCTTCAAGCACCTAGAATGATTAAATACCATTTTAATCATTATTGCCATGGTCTCCTACAATTTAACCACACAAAGTACATGTACACATATATCTTTGCATAAAAAATATCTCTAAATAGCTTATCTATCGCAGTGTTTATACCAGAGATACTAAATTGATAATATAGTTCATTACCGAGAGCTAATCCTAAGATTGATTATTACTATAATTATGGTCTAAATAGGTTTACAGTTTAACACATGGCACTTCATAATAAAAATACATAATTTCAATGAATAAAAGCAGATAAAAATAAATACCGTCTCATATTTTATTTATTTATTGAATTTATTTGTATTATTTCCGAGAATGGATAAGTGATGTAATTTGGAACTATTTTCAAATTAAATCATTTTAGTTGAATAGCTTATTTCAGATCCATTTAATTAGACAGATGTCTGCATTGATTACACATTTCATTTTAACTATTTTATCTGCTATTATCGTTATAAATAACCGGAAATTATCAACCAAAATAACACTACTTGAAAATATTGGATACACTGCCATCTAATTGTGCCAGACATAAGCAAAATTATATCACTTTCTTTAACAAGTCAATTTAATCCTATGTAATATAAAAACATTCTTCAATTACTACTTTTTAATACAAATACCTTGAGCTATATATTTAGACGTAGCATATTATGACCCCTCAGGCCTCAGGAGGATGAGGTATGTTTAAAAAATAAAAGGAAATAGTTACTAAACGAAACTATCATTTTATCGATATGATCTAGCTAGACACAGACCCGCTTGATATAAAATAGAATATTTCTGTACCTACACACGAAAGTTCGCTTTTAGTAATAGTTATACAAAACTCATAGGTTATCTTTACAACATGTCATTCAAATGTGGTGCCTCTGAGACAAATGGAAGCTATTTGGTTTTGTTCTTCCAATAGAAATCAAAGTGACAAAATCATAAGTATGTCTATTGCAAGTAAACTGGTGGAAATTATCTGGGTACATGACAATTACTCACTACACAATTATAGGAAGTGCATTATTAATTGTAATTCTATACACAAAGTTTTGTGCCATAAACAATTATTAACCAGTTAAAAATACGAGTAAGTATATTTCAAAGATATGTTGAAGATAAATATACAGTTTCGTATTCTTATCTCCAGGGCAACACATTCAAGAGACGTCACGGCGTCCTCACCTTCCGGTTGACTCAAATCCTTACCGGCCATGGTTGTTTTGGCCGGTATTTGTGGAGGATAGGCCGGGAGGAAACGCCCGGATGCCACCATTGTGGCAGCAGCCGCGACCCTGTCGAAGACACGGCGTTGCATACTTTGGCGGAATGCCCAGCCTGGGCATCGCAGCGCCGTGATCTGGTCGCGGCTCTCAATACGGTTGTCCTCTCGCTCCCGGCCGTAGTTCTGTCTATGGTCCGGAGTGAGAGGTCTTGGAACGCCGTCGCCTCTTTCTGTGAAGCAGTCATGCTGAGCAAGGAGGCGGCGGAGCGGGAGAGGGAAATACATCGCCCTCTCCCCAACCGTAGGTCCGGGCGTCGGGGACGTCGAACTAGAGACGACTTCCGACCACCGTAAATTTATTGCCTGCGGACGGTGAGCGCTGGGGCTGCTCCCTGTCCGCCAAAAGGCGGGAGGCGGCGCGTGTCCTCGCCGCCTCCCAAGTAGCTTTGTGAGGTGATGGATGCCAGAAGTTTGATGTATGCAAGAAGTTTGATGGATGATTGCGAGATCATAACGAGACGGGGCCCGCCAACACCAACGGCGGGCCAATCCCGGGCGGGGTCGCGAGAAAGTATGCAAATCGCGAACCGCGTGACCCCGCCAACACACGGGACCCGTAGGGACACCGCGGTGGTTTTTAGTGGGTATGCCCCGAACGCCTTTAGGGGAGAGCCTCCACATACCTCCTCCGCCAGTCCCAAGCCTAGCCGTTCTAATGGCTGGGTTGGCGGAGTTGAGATGACTCATAAGGAGAGTTTTACCACCGTAGTGAACAAAAAAAAAAAAAAAAAGGGCAACACATTCAAGAGCTTAACATTAAAATATTCTTTTTTTTTTTCTTTCGTTATAGTTTGGATCCGATTTAATAAAACTATATAGCATGAACTGTAATTTGGTAATTGTGGCGAAAATTTAACAACAGCTTATGGAACAGAGCTAAGGCACATTCCTACACCACAATATTGGTCTGTATGTAATGAATACACAGCCAACAAAATTAATGAAGAAATCTCTGAAATGTATTCTACCTACCATCATTTCATATTCGACTTGTAATAAAAAGATTCTTCAGAGCACTTAATTCTTGGAATTCAAATATGCAGGACGATTACGCTAATCAGTACTAACACTAGAAAGAGTTATCAACAAAGCACAACACAGCCAATGCGAGAATGAGTCTCTGTCAATCACTACAAATGTTGCCTATTTAAATTCCAACAGATTAGAACAATATCGGCTACTTTAAAAATCTATTATACATTTTCTGTAACTTTTTCGCTATTACCTACATAGTTTTATACTCAGATACATTTTTGATGAACATGTTAAAATAACCTGGTACAACAGTCATTTTTCGACCATTCATGGCTATAATCTTGGTGGAAGTACATTACCAGCGTTTGCAGTTGGTTGTTGCTGTTGGCTTCAGCGTACTGTTGCAGATCGTTAAGGTATGTAGTCAGTACTCATCCACCGGCTTGCTCTCGGCAACGTTGCTACTGGATCGTAGGGCAATCGTTCTCCGTCGTCAGCTGAACGGTGCAGTGACGGGCTTAGGCAGAATCATGGCATCACGATGAGGAGACTCTGAAACTTGCAATTGGATGTATTAGTATTGTGGGCGCAAATTTATCACACTTCTGATGTCAGAATCACTTTACCACTTTTCAACTTAAACTGGCGCTTAGCGCGTCTACACCGCCTTATATACCCCTAAGAATGTTCTAGATCTACTAATTTCGATTGTCTTTTCGTTATTCAATTGTTTTTCCATCTCCTGTCTCTTTTTAACCTTTCCATTCCTTCTTGAAGTTTCTAGAATTTTCTAATCTTTATTCGAAATATTTAAATTTGTGTTTCCATCTCCTGTCTCTTTTTAACCTTTCCATTCCTTCCTGAAGTTTCTAGAATTTTCTAATTTTTACTCGAAATATTTAAATAATCTTTTAAATATTTGCCAAATATTCATAAACATTTTCCAAATTTCATAAAAACCATAATCCACATAACAGTGATGACTGGGATTTGAACCCACGCCTTCAGAACGTGAACGGAATGTGTTATCCGCACGGCCATCGCCTTGCTGTCAACGGATGCTGAATTTGGCGAACACTTGACAAAATGTATACGTCATCGAATAAAAAACTCATTTCCAAATAATAAAATTGTCTTCAAACCTCTTTGCTAATTATTGTGTTTCGTGACGACGGTTTGACATGACATCGGCCGTCACAATATTATATGACTAATGAACCTTAAATGTAGATAGCGAGATTTTAAATGATTATAAATCAAAACACGTATGCATGTGTCAGAATCAAGAAAGCTTCCTATACTGTAGAGACAGTTTTGATAAATAAAAGAGACAACTATCAAATCATACTTTCATTTATTCAGTTTGGCACAAGGATATATCTTTAGATTACGTCGTGATTCTACATTTACATTTACAGCCCAGTTCGCAAAGCAAAGACATAGAACCAAGAGAAAGAACGGGCAATAAAACTCTTGATCATTCTTTTCAATAACTATATATATAACAATAATTAACAAACAGTGGTACAGCCAATTTATATCAAATATCAATGTTGTGGGTAGTTTTATATTACTAGAAAGGTCTGTCTTACAACAGAACATAATAAGCATTATTTAGCATCAATACAATTTACTAAATGTTTACCACAGGTATATACCTAATGAATCTCATTGATACGACTTGATCCACAGTATATTATTCTATCCTATATTACAATCTATAATATCTCACAAACGATCAAACTACCCACAACACAACATCAATAAGATAATGATTACACTATCTTACATTGTTTCCTAGATGATGAAACAAAAGAACAAGCAACACAGAATATTGGAACACAGTGGCAATTAAATAGTCAGAACCATATCGTACCTGAGCCGTCGTCGAAGGAGAATAGGACGAGCTAGCCGAGCCTGTCGACTTATATAGGTACACCTTATTTACACGTTTGACAGTTTAACTGTCAAACGTCATGTCAGTGTCATTTAGTTGCCACTATCCTCTTACATATTATGTATAAATACCTGGATATCAGTAATTTCAGCCCAAAGCCTAGATATTATTACATATCTCTCACATGCAATACAAAATATATAGCTAATACTTAAATGAATTTTTGATATTTTACATACATAACGTCACGCCTTTTATCCCCGAAGGGGTAGGCAGAGGTGTATTTCTACACCCACTTGGTGGGTGGGTTTGATATTTTAATTATTAGAAATCTGTTATCAGCGTTGAGACTTAACTTTACGTAATAAGCCCAGATGGATTTATGGAGGCGCCATCATCGCCATGATGGCGCCTCCATAAAATTAACATGAATAATAAAAAGCTCAGAGTATTGATTTAACTCATGGGAACTGACTTTAAAACAAAGAAATAGCTCCAGACGGTGGAAAAAGTATTGTCGAAGAAGAAATTTTACAATACTTTTTATGTAATTTGAAATCACGTTTCTTTTCTACAAATGGCATTAAACTGTGACAGTAGGATTAGCTGACTACTTAATATATTAATTTGAGTTTACATTTTGTTGTTGACTAATTGCAGATCAGATCCTTTGCCTTAAAATAGAAACTTCCACAGCCTACCAAATAGCTTGTGCAGCATCCTTACAGGGTGACCAAGGCAAGCTAGAGGAGAAAGTATATAATCGCTGTGAAGGAAGAAAGGTGTGGTGTTCCTCCAATTAGAGGGAGGATCCTCTAACCAGGCTAGGTGAACTTGCCTGGTGGACTGTCAGTCCGACGGACGTATTTGAGAAGTTCTATATATAGTAAACTTCGTGTGCGAACTCTGCTTGTGCGATTCAGCACCTTGTTTCCGTAGAATCGTGTCCGATAGATGTCGCCGTATGGTTGTTGTTGAGACTTCGTCGTCGCTCGCTAGATGACCTCAGCTGTATGTAGCTACCGCTACATCGCCTTTGTTTATACCACTCTGATCAAATCAGACGTATGGCCTTCCAAAAGTTGCCAACTTTCTAAGGTTTTAAGCATTCAAGACTGCAGTCTTGAGGTTCACATGCAGCTTGCATAAGTTGCCTTGTGGTTTATAAATTTTTGTGACATACTTTGTTAAAATTATTTTAGTTTATTTATAAATACGTGATCAATCTGGTCACTCAAATGTAATTCTTCATAATACATACAAACACTACACTTCTCATTACGTACTGTGAACGCGATCAAACTTACCACATGACTTGAGGTCTCAGCTAGTGCAATTCTAAAACTTTAGTATCAAAATGTATCATCGTATAAAATTTTCCATTTCAATAATACTTTAACAGTACCAGTGTCTCAAATGGAAAGCAATCAAATGTATGTACTTAAAATAAGTCCGCATAACACTTCTTGTCCGAAGTTGCAAACAAAGACCATAGTCAATCACAATATCGTTATTCAGTCCGGTAGTGGTAAGCTATATGGCTTGCCATTCGTTTATGTATGGCAACACATAATAATATATACGCCAAGCAGCCTAATCCGACATGATATAATATAATATAATAGAAAAATAAGTGATTTGCCTTCTCTGATAGAATTATCAGAGAAGGCAAATCACTTATTTTTATAATATAGACAAGAGTCGTGTTCGGTAACGAGGGTAATGCGTGTATATTAGAATTCTTTACCGTCTCTGATACTGATATTGGGCAACTTCACACAAGTAGCTTAACGTTTTTTCCCTAGCGACTGTGATCTCGGTGGCATTCGCATGTAAAACACAAGCAATATAGAAAAGGGATGGATATATTTGACAAGTGTGACAAATAGGCCACGGGATAATTTAGAGAGTACAACCGGACGACTGTGGTTAACTTCTGCGAGCGGTGGCCACTATCCCCCTTAAATATTACTACGTGTCCCTCATACGGACTATATTTTGATTCGCTAGACACATCTCACGGGCTATTAAAACCCTTCTATCAGTATAATAGACTCCAATTATCCAAATCAGATCGTCCGCTGATAGAAAACGTGGTAGAGCTCGTGATAAAGCACCGCCCAATAAGTGCTTACAAAGTCACAGAAATATTCGTATTTCAACAGAACACGTTAAGTCGTATAATACCCTTGTTAACAAAAAATATGCCTTGGGGAAAGGATTGTTAATATTACAAATTTAACTATTGTGGACGAATATTCAAATGACAATATAAAATACGGAGTCATAAGTATTCTTATAAGAATTGTTGGTATTGGCATCGTTAAAAAGTATGAAGTGGAAGTTTCTATGATAATTTCTCGAAGGCATTAAACTCAATCGCAATTTACATTTTTATTGTACAAATTGTTTGTCATTTTACAAAATTCTTTTCTTTTATTCTCAGCGAAGTTCTGTGCGAAGTAATAAATCAGATGCGACAGAAAAATAAAAGTTGCGCTAGTATTCAAAAAGCAATAAACCTTAATATGTAACGTGACGTAATTTAGTTAGTAATAATACAAGTTGGAGAAGGATGCCTTTCCAGAACTTGTTCTAATAATACGCGTAATAACTCGCCAAGTGATAGAACAATCTGTAGAACAAGTTTAGTGGTACCCGCGTCTTCTGACTGATTCAGATTTTCATGAATGAATGATGAATTTCATGTAAATGTTAGTGGCAACTCGTAACGTTTCAAGTATTCTTCCATGGTTTCAAGCATGGTTTCAAGGGTCAGCGGCTAGGACCAAGAATTAAATACATCATCCTAGGGTCAGCGGTACGGCGGCCGCCATTGTTCTAATTACTAGGCAACGAGTATGAAGTTGACGTGTTACAATGTAGCACAGCTGTACATCTACCAACTTATCTAATTACCACAAACAGAAAGCTTGCTCTACTCGACTGTCTTCAACTCTAAATTGTATGTAAGCACAGCTACGGTAATAGTCATTCGATACTTGGCTATCGTTATGAGTACGGAGGAAGTACATTCAATTACAAACAAAATCATGTTAAAAGTTTAGTCGAGCACATTTCTCTTGTTTGTTATCCAGGTGAGTGGAGACGTCGTCCTTAATTATAAAATGTATTACTTATACTGTATTTGTACTAATTATGTCGTCTACTAGGCCGTGCTATTTATATTTAAGCTCACAATATCTTTTACCGACATGAATTTGAAATGTTTCGCTTCTTCTGTCACAAAGCCTTCTTTAATCTTCTCTCCTATATACAAAGGTACTCTGTGTCATCTCTAAAGATAAAGAAAATAAACATTGTATACAAAAATAGGTTCAGGTTTTAAATCCTTTGCTTTGAATCTTGATTTGACTAATGGGTACATTTCGATTATAATAACTCAAGATCACATTGCCAGATTTCTATGTTACTTATTTTATAAATTAAAATACATGTTGAATAATTTTTATTTAATAAATAGTCTAAAACCGACTCACAAAGTTGTTTGTAAAAATATAGCACATAAAAATGGCATAACGGGTTAAAAAAATATTTGAAAATTGGCTGATTTAAAAAGCTATGAAAACGTGGGCTATTGCTAGTCAAGGTACCTTTTTTTTCTCTATTTGCCCCAAAATGTCAACTCGATTGATTGGATTTTCTCCAAAGGCGTATAATTCGGATCGTCGATGATCTTGACTTATCTGCCGCAGTTTGCTTCGCTTTGATATTTCCGTCTTCAAACGAGGTTTAAAGTGAGTCGAATGCACTGACACATAAAGTCGCATACTAGAAACAAATCAGAAGCATATCGATGTATCTAAATATTTATTTATTGTGAAAAACTGGGTCAATCTGTTATGATACAACGCTTAACCTACGTTCGCGCGGGACCAGTAAACGCTGTTATTTATTCTTTGTTGGAATAGTATATTTGCTCATTCGTTTCTGCGGCATGGTAACATATGCATATTTATGAATGCGCTCAATGGAGCTTAAAGAATTTTGCGTATGAACAATTGAACACCCTTTTTAGGGTTCCGTACCTCACAAGGTATAAAAAGGAACCCTTATAAGATTTCTTGTCCCTTTGTCTGTCTGTCTGTTCGTGAGTCACCACCGATTTTCTCAGGAACGGGTGGACCTAGCAAATTGACATTTACATATATCAGATACTGAGGTGTATGGTTCTTATTAGGTGTATAAAAATCAGGGTCCTGGGTCAACCCGATAAAAAGATATGGTCAAAATTAGATTTTTACGAAAACTTGTAAGTACCAAAATTACAGCACAAATAAAGGAAAAATTACAAAAAATAAAAAAAGGGGAAAATTTAAGGGTCCCCATACATACATAGTAGACTCCATTTAAGATAGTCCTCTAAGTTGTATGGGCGCTCATACAGATTTAGAGGACTAGCGTAATTAGCACCAACCTCAAATAAGGTAAAATGCGTACGGAACCCTCGGTGCGCGCGTCAGACTCGCACTTGCCCGAATTTTTATTTATTGGTCTACTCAGCATTTTATCGATATAAGAGACGTTTTTAGGTTTTTTTTCTTAGACGATAGACATGTCGGAATAAAAGAAATATGAAAATCGTAGCATACGAAGTCGGTTAATTAGTAAACAGGCAAAATGAATATCGTCTGTCCATAGACAGATGTGCAGGCTGTGCCCATACATAGTCTACACGTGAACACCCCAGATACACGTCTCTGCAGATATATATACAAAACACTATCCCATTAACAACACTTTACTGCAACATTCATTTTTTTATCAAAAGAGATTTGAATCATTTTTCGTCGAACAAAAAATAACAATATTATTCAATTACAGAATTAGTGCAACAAGGTATTTCAGGCCGTGCTGAAAAAAAAACATATTAAAATGAAGTGCATTGATAGTAGTTGTTCGCTTTTTGACTAGGTCAATAATAAAATTAGTAGTTTTATTTTATAGTGTAGTTAATTACGATATTCTTATTTCATACTATATTTTGCATTCGTGTTCCACACTTTCATTATAACTTTGCGGATTTGTAAAATGTGGGTAACTCGTGGTCATGGGCTAAATAATAGGTTGTCAATTGCTTTGGTTTCATATTCCGTTACTTTCTGCATCATTCACTTCCACCATAGTTCTGACCATGTTCGCGAGTTGCCTCCATTAAAAAATTGGGCAAGTGCGAGTCGGACTCGCGCACGAAGGGTTCCGTAGCATCATCTATAAAAGAAAATCACGTTCGTTGTATGTATACTTAAATACTTTTTTAAGTTTCTACCTGTTTATTAAGATCGAGTAACAAATTGCTTAAAAATTACGTTTGTTGTATGGGAGCCTCCCTTTATTATTATTTTTTTAATTTATTTTTAAAGGTAATATACAAATACATATTCTGTGAAAATTTAAAGCGTCTACCTGTTACAGTTAGTAATTTTCAGCAAAAAAATACGAAAATACACGTTTTTTGTATGGGAATTATATTTATTAATATTTTTTATTTTTTTATTTTTATTTGTTGTTGTTTTTGTGTTTGTTGTTATAGCGGCAACCGAAATACATAATTTTTGAAAATTTCAGCTTTCTAGCTATCACGGTTTATGAGATACAGCCTGGTGACAGACATACAGACGGACAGACTGACAGCGGAGGCTTAGTAATAGGGTCCCGTTTTTTACCTTTTAGGTACGGAACCCTAAAAAGACGCAAGTGGATGCTCCTGTTTCACCATATTTACTTTGGGAGGCTTACCATAAGAACATAATTTACTGCTTGAGTATGATATCAATACTATACTTACTAAAAATTTTACTAGTAGATGTCTACAATGTGAAACAGTTGCAGCTCCTTACAAAAATAAAACGTACAACTATTATTAAGGCCACGATTTTACGTCCAACTTGACTAAATCACTTGATGAAATCGTGACGTGTAGACGCCAGTTGTCCAACTCAAGTTCATCGGGTGGGCGGTACCACAAGATTTTAACCAATCGGGTGGACGGAATGTAAATCAGTGATTTGATGGTGTCGTGTAGACGGGCAAAGCAAATTCGATTGAAAATTTGTTCAGTGGTAAAATTGTGCCGTATGCATGGGCCTTTATTTGTTTGAAAAGAGTGGGCATGAGTTTTATTGCCCGTCCTTTCTCGAGGTTCTAGCTATTGCATTGCGAACGTGGCAGTAAATGTAAATGTAGAATCATTAAGTAATTAACTTAAATTTTGACGTTCATAAGCGTCATTTTGTGGCCTAGATTAATAAATGATTTTGACTTTGACTTTGAATATACATGCCAAATAGCAGCTTCTTGCGCTTAATAGTTTTGGCGGTGTGTTGTCTGTCAGTCGGTCAGTAACGCAAGAATTTTAACTCAAACTCAAACTCAAAATCATTTATTCATTTGGGTCACAAAGTGACGCTTATGAACGTCAAAGATTAAAGTTAATTACTAGATGATTCTACATTTACATTTACTGCCACGTTCGCAATGCAATAGGTAGAACCACGAGAAAGAACGGGCAATAAAACTCGTGGCCACTTTTTTTAATTGCCAGTATAATTCTTTTACATGTTATATTTGTAAGGAGCTGCAACTGTTTCACATTGTGAGTTATCTACTATTGCAAAAGTTAATAGTTATTGATATCATACTCAAGCAATGAATTATGTTCATTTAGTAAGCCTCCCAAAGTGAATATGGTGAAACAGGAGCATCCACTTACGTCTTTTGATGTAAGCAACTCGCGAACATGACTGTTCTGATCTATGGTGGAACAGTATGTTCCGAAAAGTAATGGTATATGAACCTGCAGCAATTTACAATCTATTAGTTAGCAGTTCATGACCACGAGTTACCCTCACCTTACTAATCCGATAAATTATAATAAAAAGAGTAGAACAAGAATGTAAATGTAGTATAAAAGAGAATACGGTAATTAACTACACTATAAAACTGCCTATTGACCTAATAATAAAAAGTAATTGACCTAATAAAATAATATTTATTTCCAAGCGTACTTGTCGTTAAGATCATGAAGCTAATACACAGAGGAGATGGCGGAACGTATTTTCCTATACAAACTATGCGTGACAGCGGGCGGGGGTGAGGGGGACGTTACACTCCTGCTGACTCCGCCCACTGACTTATGACAACGTAATTCTGCCATTCGACACTAGAGGGCAAATGAAGTGGTCGTACTTGGGTGTGTTTTACCTTATTATAATTTTAAATCAAAAATAGTTTCTGTTCGGCGCCCTGTTTGGAATAATACGCATATATTACTAATACATATAATATTAAGATAAGGGTAATCCGGTCCGTTCATCGGGGGCGCTTTTAAATATTGAGATTTAAAATTAATACACAAGGTCGTTCTTTTTAAACAGTTTATTAATATAAAATACAAAAACAACCCAACATACTGATTTTTCCTGAAATTGGGAAAGGTGGCGCTACCATAGGGGCACTTTTTGAACAGAGGCATAGCGTACAACATTCTGAAGCCTTGCACCAAAAATCAATTAAATCGGTGCAGTAGTTTAGCCACAATATCGATTTTAAGTTCCGATATTTTTGCACATGCTTTGAATTCCACACAGCTGATACAAAACGGTCAACGACCCTACATTGCACGCCCCGACTCACTCCGACGCGACGCCTCGACGTCATCCGAAGTTAGGCTCAGCGCAGATAAAACGGAGCGCAGCGGAGAGGATTTTATTAACGCACTTGAAAATAAACTATATTTTTTTTACAACAAAGTGCATAAATGCTTGAACCTGACAAAAAACATTCGCGCGTCCTCGTAGATATGCGGGAATCCTCGCGCGGCGTCGAGTCGGCGCCCGCATCGTAGTGAGTCGCGGCGCGCAATGTAGGGTCGTTGACCGTTTTGTATCAGCTGTGTGGAATTCAAAGCATGTGCAAAAATTGCGGAACTTAAAATCGATATTGTGGCTAAACTACTGCACCGATTTAATTGATTTTTGGTACAAGGCTTCCGAATGTTGTACGCTATGCCTCTGTTCAAAAAGTGCCCCTATGGTAGCGCCATCCTGTATACAGGCACCTTTTTATGAAATATTCGGTTTTTATTGGTTGAGACTTAAAAATATTTTTTATTTGTATTAATTTATAATAATAATAAAACTTCCTTTATTCAAGTGACCAAGACTCAGATTTGATAAGTAAAACACTTAAAACTAGTGTTTGTAAAAATAAATAATACAATCCACATTCACACAAGCTTATTAATTAGTCAACACGCAGGAACAAATTCTTGTATATTTCAACGGGATCCAATTGTACCGAGCGATTTTGTTTACCCATTGCATCTTTAATTCATCATCGGTAGGAAATCTGAAACATAAAGACTCAAAAAATTATCCTATAATAAAATTTGTCATAGTTAAATATTTTATTTTTAAATCTAAGTACGGCCCTGTATTCACACTAGCGTCATCTATCGTGATCTATCCTAGACTACATGTACCACGCTTATTTGATAAAATAATTTTTACAATTAATTTGTATTTAGATAAGAATTAACGGTACAAGTAAATTAAAGTTTGTTTATACAACCATTTCAAGTACAATTTCAAAGATGTAAATAATATTTTAACAGTTTCTCATCACTAATTTAAATCATGCGGCGCCATCTATCGGTGAGCAGATATATTACTGTGATAAAATTCGAACGAATAGAATATTCTGGAATATCATTAAAATAATCGATTTCAAACACTTACGAGTGAAATGTGATGCCTTGATTGGCAATTTGGCGTTTATCGGAGTAATTCCTGCAAGCTAAAACACAACACTTCATATTTTTGTAGTATTTTTAACGAAAAACATTTTTTGTTCAGAGCGCGCCAGATGTACGATCGATGCGAGTTGCCAATAGACTGAGTAAGTCACGCCCACCAGCCCATCAAATGTGCACTCCTGTTGTATCAAGTGCACATTATGTATGGCATCTCCTCTGTGTATTAGCTTCATGGTTAAGATACTCATTTAAACTATAATATGCCTTCAGCAAAAGATTATTTTTAACAATTGTCTGAAACGACCTTAAAGGCAAGTCCAAAATATTACTTGGTATCTTATTATACATTCTTATACTAAGCCCAATAAAAGAGCTATGCGTTTTGTGTAAACGGAAATATGGTACACATAATTTGTGCCTGTTTCTAGTATTAATATTGTGTATGTCACTATTCATTTTGTAAGAATTTATATGTAGTCGTACATGCATAACACTGGCATAAATATATTGTGATGCTACAGTAAGAATACCAATATTTTTAAATTTTTCTTTAAGTGAGACACTTGTCTTTAACTGGTAAATGGCCCTAACTGCTCGTTTTTGTAATATAAAAATATTTTCGATGTCAGCGGCCCTACCCCATAATAATATGCCATATGACATAACACTATGAAAAATAAACTATACTTATATATTATATACAGACTAGAGGACGCCAGCAGCTACGCCTGCATTTTTTTTAAATTTACCCGATTTGGCGGATCCCGTGGGAATTTCGGGAAATCCCTTCTTAGTGCACCCCTACGGTCCCCAAGGAACATACATACCAAATTTCAGCTTCCTGCGCCCAATAGTTTCGGCTGTAGCGTGTCTGTCAGTCAGTCAGTAACGCAAGGATTTTATATATTAAGATTATGAAATATTAAATGTCTTCATGATGTTTTGTCATCATTATGACAAAACATCATGAAGTAAAAGATGTAAGATGATCCACTGTTGGATACAAACATTTTAGATAGTATAATTTGATATAAGAATTCGCAGCCATATATGCGTATGTTGAAACTAAATGAGAATAGCTCCAAACACAATAAAACCAAATGGTGGCATTGGCAATAATAATAAAAATAATAAGTTTATTTCTCAAAAATTGTACAAACCAAAAACACATACATATATATCTATATTATAAGATTGATACCTTCATTAAATTTTCTGTTTCATCATAGTTAAGTGTTAAAAGCCACTCATGTATTTTTATTTTACAAGAATATTTTGGGAGATGGTATATATAACATAGTTTATTAATTTGGTTGTATAAGTAGTTACCGAGTATGTGATGATGACGCTGAGCAGTAGTTGTTTTTGACTTGCACGTGGGGCAAATTTTGTATTGACGATGGCGTTTAGCGATATTTGCGTCATATTGAAGGCTGCAATGTTTTCGAATTATGGTATGTAGCACAAAGATCTGTCTCACTGACAGTACTTTACATTCAGAGTACAATAATGATGTCGGGTATTTAAAGTTTTTGAAGTTCATCACCTTAAGGATAGCTCTCTGTGCCCGTTCCAATTTTATAAAATGTGTCTTTGGGGCACCTCCCCATACAGAGATACAATATGTGAGTATTGATTCGCACAAGGCATAGTAAACAGTTTTTAGCGTTTTCGGGTCTGCAGAGTGTCTTAGCTTTTTAAAGATAAATATGAGCTTTCGTACGCGCGCGGTGAGATTATCAATGTGAGTCTTCCAAATCAATGACCTGTCAATATGTATCCCAAGATATTTGACTGCAGTAGACTTAGTCAAATGAGGACAATTACACAACTCATTCAAAGAGCTGATATCAGTGTGTACTTTGAGAACAAGATGATCATGGACAAGTGACTCTGATGGTCTCAGGCAGAATGGAATATAGGTAGTTTTATTTAAATTAATAGTTAACATATTCGTATAGAGCCAACCCATCACTGATTTAAGAGTATTTTCTGCATGCATGTACGTCTCTGCCTAGTTATTACCATACAAAAGTAGAGCCGTATCGTCCGCATATGTATAAATATTGCAGTTCACTAGTGAGAGCTTGCAGAGACTATTTATATATATTATAAAGAGGGCTGGGCCGAGAACAGAACCCTGTGGGACTCCAAAAGTTAACATTTTTGTGTCACTCATCAAACCATTTATGTTCACACGCTGGGTTCGATCACTAAAATAATCTTGGAAAAGTTTATGAGTGATTCCACGAACACCAATGGCTTCAAATTTGGAGAGTAGATGCGGAACAGACACAGAGTCAAAAGCCTTGATTAAACTAATATTGAGAGCTACAGCATAAAACAGGATTATAATTTTGTTTTTACTTTTGTGAATTAGCGCCACATTCAAAATTACGATAAACGACGGGTTGTATGTCTATGACTTTTTTATCCTTACCGTAATTACTAAAAGTGCTATTAAACTATCTATGAAAACTTGCGGTCACGAGAATACTGCTACAAAAGGCAGCGGTTTAAAAACTCACGCAGCACATCTAAACAGTATACGTAATAGTACCATGTGATATGATATTGATTCAATATTCGCAGGCTTTGTGCATGTAGCTGTGTATTTACCGGCTCAGAAAAGCAAACGTAAAGCTACGAGTTTACTTTTGGTTTTTCCATAAAGCCAATATAAAGTGCACCTGGCGTTTTCCAATAGCATACCTCTGATTTCACTTGCTCTAACACCCTGATGTTCCACAAAGTAATTTTACAAATATTCTACCAAAAAATCATCGAGAATATAGGGGCACGTATCGACAAACGTGCCTGATGCGAAGTTAGAAATCCTTTTACACTGGGTACATCGCGGAACTATTTGCTGCTTTTTTTTAATGTACCACCAGTGACTGCTAAAATTGTGTTGTTCGTTTTGTGAACATGTTCGCAAGCACACAAAGCTAGGGAATGTACACAGGTAATAAATATAGTGAATACCTATTTCTGCGTTGTAATTCAAAGACTTTTAAAACGGATCAGTGGCGGATTTGCGAAATATCTTTGAATGCACGTATTGCGTGGCTATTTTACGAGAAATGTCAAAATAATACTTTAATGTACTTAACTAAACTACTGCCAATAATTTGGTAGAGTTTTGTAAGGAAAGCATTCTACGGTTTCAACTCTGACTTCTCTTCGTTGTTCGTATATCGCCGACCGTAGGCAAGTTAAAGTTACCCATGTTGAATACATTTTTTTATTTTATATAGTGCCTTCGTCATCATCGTCCTAGCGTTAACCTAGTTGCATCCAAGACTTATACACCTTGGAGCCCGGAGTCCGCTTACTAGTCTAACCAGATACGACTTAATATCAGTTTTCCCACAGAGCGACTGTCGTCTGACATCAGCAACCCAAAGGGATAGCGATATTCAATGGTTTAGACCAGTATCAGTTTATTTGAGGGTACTAACTCCGCGTAACGACTGTCTATCTTCATGACAGCCGGTACCAACGGATTAACGTGCTCTCCTCTAGGTACGACGCAAGCGATAATTAACAATTTAAAAATACTGCCTCCGTGGTCCAGTGGATAGCGTATGCGACTGCTGATCGGAGGTCCCGGGTTCGATTTCCGGGTCGGGCAAAAGTAATACTGGGGTTTTCCGAATTCTCAGTAGCAGCAAGGAGTCTTGTGATGTGTCCGGTAACGGCAATAGGCACGCCCACTATTACGTGGCACCCAAAAATTCATGGTGAAATGTTGGTGTAATATAACACCTCTGCCTACCCCTTCGGGGATCCTGGCGTGAGCGTATAAAAATAATAAGTTAATACGCACATAACTTCGAAAAGTCATTGGTTCGCGCACTGGCTTTGAACACAATACCCTCTGGATAGAAGTCTGTTAGTATATCGACTAGGCCGTCGCTGCTACTAACATATAGAGACTTATCTAGTACTAGAGGAGGCCAGCAGCTACGCCTGCATTTTTTTTTAAATTTACCCGTTTTGGCCGATCCCGTGGGAAGTTTCGGCTGTGGCGAGTCTGCCCGTCAGTCAGTAACGCAAGGATTTTATATATTAAGATGATATAAGTTTCGAATAAAATATCAAAATTCGTTTTTTTGAGATTCGTACACGTCTATAGTCTTTTGTATACTACACCTTACACTCACCAACAAAATAGTCACAGGAAGCAATGGGCCAAGAAACCATATAAAACTTTGTCCGTATTTCAAATACTTCTTCGTAAACACATCGATAATAATTTCCACACTGACGTCTATCTGTGTTGTAAGAAATCATATAAAACTTTGTTCCAAATTCAAATAGTTTGACGAATTCACTCGCACATTACACATGAACACTTCCAATGACATGTGTTGGAAAGAGTAAAAAAGTTTGACAAATTCAAATATTTCCGATCGAAAAAGGGATATTGAATCCTGATACTTTCAGAAACTTTTTTAAGTTATGTAAAATCAAAACCATAACATTAGTCGGCACACTTTTGTAAGATTACAACGTATTATTTATGAGTCGCATCTTAAAGTTTCTAAAATCCATATCTTAGCACAATAATGAGATGCATAGAAATGGTACGAGTACAACACAGGCAAAATCTCAGTATAGAAAAGCATTACCATTTAAAAAAAGTATTAGCGTTATAGGTATGACACCTATAACGCTAATACTTTTTTTCAATTTCAATTTTTAATTCAATGTAATTTATTGCGATAACTGGTACAGCAGTTGTGGTAAACAATAATAAAAGGAAAGTTTCTCCATTATCTGCTTCAAGGCGTGCAATACATAGTAGGTATTTTTAATATTATTACAGTAAGTTGGAAATTACTAGATAAAAGGCATGTCAACGTGAATATAAAAAAATCATTAATAAATAGAAACAATGTCAATTAAATGTAAAAGTTGTCAAAGGGTTATGCAAACAAAATATAATTTGTATATTTAAAATCCTTGCGTTACTGACTGACTGACAGACAAGCTACAGCTAAAACTATAGGGCGCAAAAAGCTGAAATTTGATATGTATGTTCTTTGGGGACCTCAAGGGTGCACTAAGAAGGGATTTCCCGAAATACCCATGGGATCGGGCAAAACGGGAAAATAAAAAAATATTGCGGGCGTAGCCGTGGGCACCCTTCTAGTAATTAAATAAGTGCAAAGTCATCAGGTAAATAACACAATGTATGTCATCTCATAAAAGTTGCACGCCACTAACATATTCATCAACACTATAGAACGCTTACTCCAATAAAATTTGTTTAACTTTACGCTTAAACTCAGTAACACTTGGCATTTCTAATATATATTTAGGTAACTGATTGTAGATCTGTGGCGACATACAGAAGACACTATTTGTCATCATTGAGCTTTTATGCTGAGGGCAACAAACTTTGAGGTTGTGACGCTTACTTTTGTAACGTAATACTCCACGTATTGCGTTATAATATCTCGCAGGCGCTTAACGCCAGCTTAGCCGCAGAGCGTTCGCAATATTACCTTATATAGTCATGTTCAGAGCCAAAGGCAGTCTGTGAGTCATAGGTTTATGCCTATATAAGATGGGTGCGCGATCTAAATCGGTCACTTTCACTAGACGTCGGAACGCTGCGCTACACCTCGTGACTATTCTACCTTCTACTCAATATCTACTGTCCCGCTGGGGGTAAGCATATTCTAGTAGTCTGTGTGCTATGTTCTGTCTGTAGTTTCTGTGTCTCCTAAGCATAATAGCCGATCTAGGGATAGCCTGTTCCTGACCCGTTGTTGTGTATTCTCTATGCTGTTTCTAGTTCTCCCTTCGGGCCACGATTCACCCTACGGGCTGCGACCTACGAGCTGCGGGCGCCGTGCTGCTACCAGCCGCCGCCAACGCATCAGCCCCTGCCTACGAGCCTCCTAGATCACGTGTGCTGTGTTCGGCTCGAGGAAATGGTACACCAATACGCTCAATTATTTGTAAATTCAGGTTTCAACAAGACATAGTGCGTGATATTTGAAGTTTGTTAAACACTTACGAATAAATTCCAGGAACACTGGTAGAAGAAAAGGAAAAAAAATGCTAAATATATAATGAAAAAGAGAAAAAGTGATGAACGTGGCTCCAAACTGACAGCGTACTCTCCGAACGAAACGCAGGGATGGGCACTGAAAATACACCGAAATTTTAAGAATTCGAACTTAGCGATTAGCAACACTCTTATACTTAATAATATCCTTTTTTTAAGATTTTCTTCTCACTCACGAAAATACAAAGCTAAGTTTCGGAGTATTTAGGCGAGAAGCAGAGACATTTTGGATTCAGCACAAATGTGCCGGCTTGTCCGGGAAAGCACTATGCTACTACGAGTACAATCTTAGTTTTGTACCATCAAATAATAAAATTCGAACGAAGATTGTATAAACATGTTTAACTAAAACCAAAAATATTTTAAATATAAAAACTAGTTAGCTTTGGCATAGTTTTACTTAAACTGCGTTTTTGCCAACAATGTTATGCAAATATTGTATCGTATTGCAGTATGTTACTTAGTATAATGTAGTACTATTCGTGCTACGTTGCCGCTGAATAATACGTAAGCAGATATTAACCTGGTTAAAAAGACCTCTCAACGCTGTCACGAGCCTGTAAAAGTGAGCTCTACGTATTAGGTATCTTTATGGATTAGTGAGCACCAAGAAGCAAGGAAGATCTCAGCACATTTTCAGGCTTTATGATAGTGGGAATTCGTGATAGGCACTCGTAGTTCATGTCACATCAAAAATGCTATTTAAAAATGAATGTGTGTTTAAAAATGTATCCGTGTATCAGCTTCGATGTATCGATATGTCATTGTAGAAGAGCGAGTCCGCGTCACAAACTAAATAAGTTAGAACTACACAAGCAATTACTAGTGACACAATTTATATTAAATGGTTACTTGACCCAAACACTTATTTGATACGTACTTAAAGTTACGGATATAGAGATATAAAAAAATACATATAACCATCAATGCTTAGAGCAGTGTGGGTGTGATACTTATATGATTATATTTGATATTTACATTTATTTCTCCTTGTCTATTTTGTTATTTTTTTTATTTATTTCATCATCCTCCTCTTAGCGTTATCCCAGTTTGAATCTGGGGTCCGCTTACTAGTTTAACCGGATTTCGCGGAATATTAGGTTTTCCACGGAGCGACTGCCTGCCTGACCTCCGCAACCCGAAGGGATAGCGATATTCCATGGATCATTCCATAATATATAGATAGTTTAGTTGCATAAGTAGTTTTATTCTGTTGTATATATGTTATTTGTTACATTAATAAATGTAGGATAAAATTTTCTTAGTTAATAATATATATATACACATATATATTACAAAGTAAATATCACGAGTATATGTTTTTCAATATTTACTATGTAAATATCAAATAATGAACCCGACCTCATTTCGGGCAATCAATTCAATTCAATTCATTTATTCAGTAACAATTTTTACATTGTGTTTGAATATAATTATACATTAGAAAAAAAACATCGTTATAAATAATGATAACAATAATAGAAAAAAGACCCACACACCTTGAGAAAAGAAAATACATGTAACACAATAGCAAAAAATAATAATTAATTTATGAATATCGATGTGAAAGAAAGACAAACAAACAAGTTGCGCTCTGTGAGTCTTGTCCTTTATTTCTATGCCGATTTACTACTTTCCAGATATTCCTCGAAACATTTTTAAACCTTGATTTCTGAATCTGCACGGCTAAGTTCTTAGCCATCTTTATGATCTTTTTATACAAAGCGATATATCGCTGTCTATAATGTTGTATGCTAGCATCATTGGTATTAGATTTGCCGGAAAGTAAAATACGTTTCATCTTGCTAGAAACTCTTACTCCCTTTGTTATCCAGCGAAAGTTCAACCCATTTTCTCGAATCTGTTATTTCGTTTCTTAAATGCCTTTTTATACATTGTATGAAAGTGTTTTAAAAACGTATTGATACCCATGTTATGCCACTCTTGATCCTTTATCATTTGTCTATAGATCTTCTTATTCGTGACGCAAAATGATATTTTTGTGCTATAATAAGCTACCTTATTTTTAAGAAACTTATTACATTTTATTCTTAAGCTACATATCAGTGCAGCATGTCCATCAGCTAGTCCATTATGATCAGTACTACATTTAAATGAAAGCCTTGAAAAATTGCAAAGAATATTGTCAATACAGGAAACAGACTCATTGCGAATAAATGTTATATTGTCGATTAGTGGTCTGAAAAAACAAATACAGCAATTTCTATTAAAAAGGTGTTCTAAGAATTTTTGTAACATAACAAAAACAGGTCTAGATTCTTGTCATAAGGACTTCTATAACAGCAATATATTGTAACTCCAGTTAATACATCTTTGACGCCACAAATCTCAAAGCTATCCATTGTGTACATTTTATTAATCGCAGGCAATTCAACGCATTCTCTATCTTTACGGGCCAATATTAGTGTTCTTCCCCTTTTCTTGTTTACTCTGGTGTTGTACGCCACAATTTTATATTTAGCTAAATTAAATAGTTGTATCTGTTTAGAATTAAGAAAATGTTCGCTTATGCACAAATAGTGTAATTCTTTATCATAATTATCTATATAATCCCCAATTCGTCCTTTTTGTTTAATATTCCACATAAATTCAGATGAAAAATATTTAACTATTCAATACCCGGTAGACTTACTGGGTATTGAACAGTTAAATATTTTTGTTACTTGCTTATTTGGCATTAGAGGTGATGTATTAGCGAAAAAAGTTATCTACGCACACTAACCTTGCCAGCATCAATGTCAGTATTGCAATCAAAATTTAAAGGCTTATCCAAATGCACATTAGCCATCAAATTATGACATATTATATCTGTTTGAGTGCTAACATTAGTGTAATGCTTGCTTAAGGACTTTTGCAAATATAAAGTATAATTAGTTTTATAAGTAACTAGAGGACGCCAGCAGCTACGCCTGCTTTTTTTTTAAATTTACCCGTTTTGGCCGATTCCGTGGGAATTTCGGGAAATCTCTTCTTAGTGCACCCCTACGGTCCTCAAGAAACATACATGCCAAATTTCAGCTTCCTGCGCCCAATAGTTTCGGCTGTAGCGTGTCTGTCAGTCAGTCAATAACGCAAGGATTTTATATATTAAGATTTGTTTTTAACAAATGTCGACTAAGATAAATATTAAAATAATTGTAATGTGGGAAAAATCTGTTATAGTTCATGTCATAAATAAAACATGTGAATAATTATAACAAATGAATTTCAACTCATAATTTAGTTTTTTTCATTCAGGTGTTTATTACGAGGTATTTCGCTAATAGTTATATTAGTATGTACTACGTAAGATAAAAATAAATTTAATTCTAATAGAAACTCACGGATTATAATCATTCAGTCCTATCCAAGTTAACAAAGAGTATATAAGGTATATACTCTTTGTTAACTTGGATATATCTTTGGAATTGCTTCTTAAAAGGTCGTGCGCTATTGCACCCGATTTCCAACACGAAGACACCTCGTATTTTTACCCCAAAAGCCGTTCTAGCCTGTCACGAAGTCCTCTCCCCTGTTGGTCAGCAATTACGAAGACTTTGTTCTTATCCATCTTGGTTGTCGAAGTATGGCCTGTATTTTCTATTTTATTTTGATCATGTTCCTTACTGGGATTTTGAGACACCAGAAACTCCTCGGTATTCTTACATACTATCTCGTAATGGTCGTTGCAATTTGGCTCAGGCGAAGTAGTCAGATCCACGGTAGTTGGCTTTTGATTCAGTATTGCGTCGCTTCCGTTGTTTCCTACCCAAGTAACAATATTTTGATTGGGACTGAACGTGTTGTCAACTGTAGAAACAGGCTCGGGCGTACATAGTTTTGAACTTTGATGTGTGCTTGAAGGTGCAATTTTTTTGCTTTTTTCTCATTCTGGGACTGTCAGTACAGGATAACTTTTTGTAGGATTCTATCACTTTGCTTTGTTGTTCCAACTTGGTTTTTAAAGATGTATTTTCTGTACAAAGATTCTCAATCTCTAGATGAGCCGACTGGAGTTGCGATGCTAGTGCTTCCACCTTGTTTTTTAAGTCGAAAAACATCATACTATCTTCTCTGCTTTGCAAACTTGCCATAGTCATATCAAGTGAGGCAGAATTCGATATTTCATTTAAAGAACTTGTTCTCATCCGTGTACGTAAAGTTACATTTTCTGTATCCATTTTGTTCATGGAATTATTTAGAAAAAAGGAATGTAAAAATATATAAAAAAATGTGTAAAAAAAATCACTTGGTTAATTTCTTCTTAGTCTCAAATTTTATATAAATCAGCAAAAAGTACGTCGCTATCCCAGGCTCGAACTCAGTTCAAATCATACGTAGTTTTGTCCTTAAGCCATGCGGCTACCACATACTAAGTCCTTAAGTTGAAATTATGCATCTCTTAATATCGAATCAGCTAAAACGTCTGAGGATTGAACATTATGACTCATGCTGCAAAAATGTTTGCACTGGTCACGATGACATTCATATTTTGAATAAACACACTTTTTAAGTTAGCTTTACAACGAAAACACAGAATTTCATTAGGCGGGTCCACACAGACCGAGCAGCCTTGCGCGGAAAATGCTTCGCGAGGCTGCTCGGTCTGTGTGGACGTGGCTCGGTCGAGGAAAGCGCACGCCAGCCGCGACCGGCCGCACGCGTGCGCCCGAGCTACCGAATTAGACACGTCCACACAGAGCGCGTGGCCTCGCGAGGAATTGGCGCGCGAGGCTGCGCGCTCTGTGTGGACGTGCCCATTTACATATTTTCCCTTTTTTTTATGTATATGTGTTTATTCCGAGCTGGATTCAAGAAACAACTTAGTTTAATATATCGAAAAAGCTGTTTTAATCTTATTTATCACTATTTTGTTTTTTTGCACTGAACTTTTACAGGATGGTCACTTTGGGTCTATATGAGCACTTTAAAGGTATTTTTTCACTGTTTATTGATTGCACGTCTCGAAATAGCATAGTTGTTAGTAATATTATACTAATGTACGATTTACTTCAACCTGAGTACCCGGAGCGCATTTCATACTGTGCTAAAGGATATTCAGGATTGTATACAATAGTAAAGTTACATATTTATATGGCATTAAGACCGCATCAAACTCAGTACACAAACATACCGCGTACGTATATATTTACTATTTTTTTCCATTTAATTGAACGGAACTAATGTTTTCGTGACGGTAGCGCCATCTGAACTGAATCTGAACTGAATCCCTGCTTAGGGTCGTATATATGCCGATCGTAACACAACAATCATTGTTTGGTACCTGAGTGCATCTTGTGTTAATTGATTTTGGACATTATTATCAACGAGAATAAAGTCAATCATAGTTTGACTGTAAATAATGCTCTGAGCAGCGCTTCGCTTTATCTGCGCCGTCCCTTATTGCATCTCTGTGCTCTCCAAGGGGCCAACAGCCTAATTCCAGCTTCATGCGCCCAGCAGTTAGATACGGCTGTGCGTTGTTTGTCAGTCGGTAACGGCATATGGATGTTGATAAGCTAATATTGATTATATGCGGTTGTATTGATTACGCTGTGTGTGCTGAGTACCTAATATTAATAATCATTTGGATGTGGCTGTGCAAAGCTTTTGTGCTTTTTTGAATCAGTGTTAGACTTCTGCAAACTTGTTAGCCAAAAACAGACATCAAAGCTTCTCAAAATATGAAAATTAAAAATGCATCATTATGGATAACTCAAAATTTGGACCTTAAATGGGCCAACGCTAGAAGCAGCAGCTGACAAATGCTAAAAAAAATATTAGAATTGGTTCACCAAGTAGAAGTTCTGAGGTAGGTATAATTATAATATTTGACTAACATAAACGACCTCTAGCGGCAATTTTTGTAAAACAGACGGCAAAAAGTAGCCTGTAAGTTAAAAAGGTGGCGCTTGCGTCGCCTAAAATGTCAAAGTTGCCAGTCTATTTCCAGTTATAATATATTAGTCTATGGTTGACGGTGCACTGACAGAGCGCAGCAGCCGATTCCTTACCTTAGTAATAAAGCTTACTAAGTACCAAATTGCATCAAAATATGTTGCGTGGTTTGGCTGTGGCTTTCACTGCAAGAAGTGGGCATGGCATTTCAAATTTATTTCATTTAATTCTTTGTAAGAAAACTTACGGATAATAAGCATACTTCACTGGTTCGCTAACACAAATACTAGTGTATAACGGGACTGATCCTGATTTTCGGTATCACGTCATATAAAAAGTTATTAGCTTATTGAGAGAACCTAACTCAATAATGGCACACAATAGTCTCGGCGTGTATTATGTGGGCGCTAAAAACATGGCGCGTTGCGCCTACCGACAGCGAGGGTGGTATATATGTATGAATGAATACAGTTCCACCGAATAGGTATTTGTATATATATATATATATATATATATTCATTTCTTTAAAAGGTTACTGGCGTATGACCTTAAAAGAGACTAAATTAATTTAATTTACTTAGTCTGCTGACTGGATGAGCAGTAAATTAGAGAATTCAAACAAGACTTAAACATTGATAAAGTTATAAATGCAAAGCAAAATATTTAATGATCACAATCATCTAGTCGCACAAAACATATGCAGGCTAAAGATAGATTGTGGTTGTATAGCCCCTTTTACGTCTAACTTAGTGTCCGATGAGTACGATCCCTCGAACGTGAGAGATAGCAGCTATCTCTAATTTTAGTGGGATCAGACCCACTCCGCTAGACTACGTCGTGTGCTCGCCGCGTCATCTTCAGTCAAACGTTAGAGGTAATCTCGGGCTTGATAAAAGCGTAGCAGAATAATTTCCAATAGAGTTCGCCAATCTATATACTGAAAGATGCGTACTTTAAAATAAATATAATTGATGTACTTACCAATCCAATCCTTTGAGATAGTTGTTGTTATTGAAGAACTGTAGCTCCTCATAGGTAGTGGGGCTCGGTAGGTTAGGCACCAGCGCCGGGTGCATAGCAAGGAACGTGTACAAAGCCGTACTGCCGGTCTTCTGTGGCCCGATGACGAGCACTCTTGGTAATGTGCCGCACCACTTACTCTTCGACCAGATGCGACGGTGGCGGACGTCATCACACGGATTCTACGACAAAATATTAATATTTGTTTGGTTTAGTGTTTTTATTTTCTATCCGTGTGGCGACGGATTTACAGGCGACCAAGGCAAATGCACAAGAGTCAATAGGTTTTTTGGGAAGAGCCGGGCAACTTGGCGTCAAAACCTAAAGCAACCCTTCTATTGACTTTCAATGCTATTGTGACAGATTTGTAGAGGCTTTTGTCTAGCAGTGGATAGCTAAAGTCTGTATGATTAAGCATTCCTAGGTATTTCAAAAGCTGAAATATTAATATTATCTAAACTCATTTTCCGTAAATTTCGAATTGATAATTGTCTTTCAGAATACGTACCATGTTTGTTTCGAGTATCCGATATCTCGGCTATCGAGCAAGCGCTATCGTCACTGATGTATCTCAAAAGAGCATTTAAATTCATTGTCAATGAGCAGGGCATTTCAGATGCTATATAGTAACATCGTAGACACAATACTACTCAAGAATAGCTGAAACTATTACTCGGATTTAATGTGAATCGCTATAATGTAGAAATAGTCTTCAGAATTTTCACTATCAAAAGTACCTACGTACATACGTATATAGACATCTCTGTAATTGTTATTGTAGAGTCTAGACCAAGCATGAAGCTTTCGCAACCAGCAGCAATTCAAAAATATCTTTGCACTCAAGAGTCGGAGATCACCTCGATAACCCTGCGGACCGTAGCGACTACTGAGTTAGTAGTCGGTACCGTCACGGTTTACGGTTACGGTACGACCAGAAATGTTAGGAAAAGTAACATAAGTATATTTTATTTGTTGTACCTAGCTCTGTTTTGCTATGGTACTTGTATCATGGCTTCTAAAATTAAAGTATTTTATAATATTTCATGAGAAGTCTTTCATTACACTTCAAAGGCTAATAATGCGCTACAGCTAATAACTATACATATACACTTGTCTATGTAACTTCTTTTGTACTAATCACACTATGTTAACACAGCTTTACTGTACGAAAACCGGCATAATACATTTTGAAACTTACCACGTAACTTTTTACAACACAACCGAATTTTCTAATAAAAATGAAATATACTGTTTCCAATTAGTTGTTAAAAAATCTGCAGTGTAACATTCACAGGGTCGTTGCAGTTTAATAGCTCGGCATGAATAGCGGGCTCAAACGGAGTAATTCTAGCCTCTCACAGAATTATATCGATGTGAAGTAATAGTATCAATACAGTTGCGTTTCATTCAGCGAATGTGAGTGCCGGACGACTATTTCTTTATTATTCATCATTATTTACATATTTATATCGTATTGATATTGTGCTGCTAGGCTACAAACATTAAAATTGTACTGTTATATTCAGTGTTATTTTTAGTACCCATAAAGGTGCGCGAACTACGCATGTGGTATACATACACCATATTTTTTTACATATCACCTTCTACTTTACGATATTTCTAACACAAATCTCTAATGTGTTTCGATGAGATGATAAAATCATGCATCATTTAGTTGGAATTTCGAAAACCCATTTGCAATCGATTTTGATGTTGCAAGTACACTTGAGACAAAGTCCTAGTCTCCTAAGCTCTGGTCCAGGTTTTGGTCACATACTTGTACGTCAATGTGTCCGGTATACCACGTCTTGAGAACTCATATGTGTAGCATAGTCACTTAGCAGGAGATAAAGCAATTGTTTAAGGGTCAACTAAGAAACTTAAACTTTAGCAGTATCAGTACCTATTTAAGTTGGAATATACCAAATTGATTTCAAATTCTTTAAATAAAAAGACATATCTATTATTTACGTAACTGAGCATTATCATTTAAATTCATATTATGTCACATAGTTTATTAATTTGCGATCTGAAAGGCACTAACAGTAACAAAAGGTGGTACATTGCGTGTACGTAGTAGCCACCTGCGTAGACAGGTCTAAGCGCGTTTACCAATTTACCGTAAAATTATTCAAGTGAAATGATTTACCATCAACTTGCTATTATATTTTATTCAGTACTTTATATTTACGTTGTTTGAAATAAGTTTATGACAAAGATTGCTTTCAATACAGCCAGTTCAACGGCTGCATAACAGCACTATCATTTTAATATAATGCTAACTGCAACCTGCATTCTTGGTTGCCCTTTGTTACGTTACGCTCTAAATATTTATTCACCTTACTCTGTTAACAATTGAATTTTATCTAGCTGATGACCTTTACTGCTTATACGTAGCAACTTGTGTGGATGATATCATCATCAGCCTTTAACACTCCACTGCTGGACTAGGCCTCTCCTTTGAAAGGAGGAATTGGCCTACTATACCACGCTGGCCAAACGGGTTGGTACAGGGTTTGTAACAAGTTTTCCTTCTCTTACAGTGCTGTACTCTGCATAATATGCTCCCTCTGTCGGCTCTTACCGACACCCATGGGATGATACGGAGTGGTGACAATTCGTATTCTTAATCCGTCACCACACGGATATGGATGATATACATAACAACAATTCAGAACCAAAATTTTAGGTACTTTATCTAACAAAACTCATCATAAAGTTCTTAATGACTAAACTAAGTAAACCTATATTTTGCAAACAAGCTTTATGAGGTTATAAAGTACGGCAAATAACGAACTAGTTAACATGGGACGCCTAGGCTCACCACAAATATCATATTCATTACTGAAAGCTTTTACGCAATGTACACAGTTTCTGCTTTTTAACGCTAGCTACGACAGAAGAGGTGCTATGAAAAGCGTTTTAATGCGAACCTTCATAAAACGAAAGGTCACTTTTATATAAAATAAACGACTGACTCCATTGGTGTGTTTATATTTGCGCCATTTCTTCCAATGAATGCAATATAGTGTTGTTTTAACTGTGCAATAAAATGCAGCCACTCTTACGATCCATCGCACAAAATATGTATTATGTATTTTCAATTTTCTTGGCGTGTTTCAATGATATTTCACATACCTATCTCGCAGGCCAATAAAATATTAAAACTCGCGGCATGCATATTGTTTCCCGCGAGTTCGTGCCTCCTTGCGAAAGGATATATATGAGACTATTCGTGCATAGAGGATGGTATGGATCGCGCATAAATTGTACTATTTGTGTCAAAACTGGCAAATTTTGATTAATTTCTTGGTATTACGCAGCAAAATTATGATTTAGCAGTTTCGCTTTGGTTTGCTATCTACATAGGTATTTAAGTTGTATCATGACATTCGTGTACCTATGATATAATCAATAGGTATATTCTAATGTTGCGATGTGGAGGTCAATTTGTGACGTCACGTAATGAAACCAGTTCCAAAACCAATATTCTTTTTAATAAGTAGGCTGCATTCACCTCATCAATAACACTAAGTACTTATTTTAGTGAAAAAGCCACAATATCTAACTACAAGAGGAGTATCGTCTTGTGAGTAAGTGGTGTGATATCGAGGCTCTTTGGAGAAAACGTCTCGAGGCGCTTTCGTTGAAAGGTTAATCTAGGTCAAGCATCAGCAAGCTCCATTGCTTTCGCTCCATCATCAACAGAAGGCAATAGTTTTAGAAAGTGACTAGGCGCTATTGTCTTTATCATTCGCGTCATGTTTGAAAGTTAAGTCAAAGTCAAAATCATTTTATTCATCTAAGCCACAACGTGACGCTTATGAACGTCAAAATTTAAGTTATTTTCTTAATGATTCTACATTTACTGCCACGTTCGCAATGCAATAGGTAGAACCACGCAAAAGAACGGGCAATAAAACTCATGGCCACTCTTTTAAATCAAATATACCTAATGGTTGTACATTTTATTTTTGTACGGAGCAGCAACTGTTTCACATTGTAAGACATCTACTAGTAAAAATAAACTATTGATATCATATTCAAGCACAAAATTATGTTCATTTGGTAAGCCTCCCAAAGTAAATATGGTGAAACAGGAGCATCCACTTACGTCTTTTTAATGTAGGCAACTCGCGAACATGGTCAGAACTATGTTGGAAGTGCATGTAGCAGAAAGTAACGGTATATGAACCCAAAGCAATTGACAATCTATTAGTTAGCCCATGACCACGAGTTACCCACACTTTACAAATCCGCAAAGTTATAATGAAAGTGTGGAACATGAATGCAAAATATAGTATGAAATGAGAATATGGTAATTAATTACACTATAAAATAAAACAAAACGGGTTATTGTAAACTCGCCATAATGAAAATTTGCCACAAGTAAAAATTATGGTAAACTCGCCACAGTCTTATCTGTCTCACAAAAACTTGCCACAGCTTTAAAAGTACTGATAGCAAACGAAGTAGTAGTGTTTAATATTACTGTAACGGTCACCCGACTGCCAGCCATGCCAAAGCCATGCCATGCCGTGCCGTGTCGTTTTGGTTCAGCTAAAGCCAAAGCCACACTCAGCTATACTTTTCTCTCTGTGACAGCTGATCTCCAAAGCGTTCTACAAATACCAAGCGGTGACGTTAGGAGAGTTATATTATACCCGGAAATTATGCGTCTATAATTTTACAATATATGAAGCCAAATCACCAAATAAAGGTTGTTGTATGATGCTGAACGAGCTGAATGACAAACGAGGAAGTTCACAAATAACTAGCTACTTGTTTGAAAAAGTGGCTTGATGTAATTTCGCAAAATATTAGACAAGTGTCTATTTTTTACACAAGACATGTTAGGGGCAAAATCGTAATCAATATATTGAAGTTTTTTCCTTTACAACATCGCATTTAAACGTTATAGAACAAATTTTTTTTGAATCTGGGAATAAGATTGTGGATGTTGACTCGATGCATTCCGCGATTGAATATAAACGTAAAAAGCTTCTATGAACTGCATGAATAATTGGAAGAATGTAGTTAAAAGAGCTCGGCCTAATAGACATAAGAAAAATGCACTACCCTATGAAATACAGGAGATAAAATACAACGAAGTAATTGATGTCAAGAAGTTAGCTTCTAATACAATTTTTAATAAGAGATTGGCAAAGGATGGAAATAAAGGAGTACAATGGTTGTGCCTTAAGTATAAGAAAGAGAACGTGGGTATCATTATATTTAGATATGATCATAGTGGAGATTACTCAATTCTAGATATAAAAGATATTAAGAATACAAGAAATAAGACAAATAACAGTGTTGTAACTATAGAAAATAAGGAATCGACATTACCAAAGGCTTACACTTCCATGTTACCAATTACACAAGCCAAGAAGAACGATTTGCTAAACCTTTACAAAACAAACATTGTACCCGTCGAACTTCATGCCTGGTTTCAGTCCCATTGTAATTGTAAGTTTGACTGTGATTTGTAATTAAACCAAAGTTAGATATTTTAAACTTACGAGTATATGACAGACCTGTTAAATAATACTGTGATTTTATATATATATATATATCCATCCGTGTGGTGACGGATTAAGCATACGGAATGTCACCACCCCATATCATCCCATGGGTGTCGTAAGAGCCGACAGAGGGAGCATATTATGCAGAGAACACCACTGTAAGAGAAGGAAAACTTGATACAAACCCTATACCAACCCGTTTGGCCAGTGTGATATAGTAGGCCAATTCCTCCTTTTAAAGGAGAGGCCTAGTCCAGCAGTGGACTGTTAAAGGCTGATAATGATGATATAAAGATTTCACCTTATATTTTAACTGTGTTTAAAGATAAACGTCTCTACATTTTATATTATGTATCAATGTAGTTGTAAGTTTGATTGAGTAATACAAAATGCTGTGATTTGTAGTTTGTAGTTATTTTCGTTAGTTATTCCTATTTATTTTTAAAACATAGTTAAACCTTTTTAAATCTATGATTTATCCAATTAAACTGATCTATCTATCTATCTATATAATCACGGCTTTTACTTTCAATTAAACTGATTGTTACATAAAATCGTTTTCTTCTTTTTCTTTATTCTGAAACTACATTACTTTTAATAAACACTTATGCAGAACGAATATCATTTTGCTGTCGGTACATTCAAAACAAGTTTGACGTACCTGTGACGAGTTTACTATGCCTATTGTGAATTATTTTGTCACTGTGGCAAGTCAACCAATATTTTTAAATGTGGCGAATTTTCATTGTAACCCAATAAAACTACTTAATTATTGACCTAGTCAAAAGCGAAAAACTACTTCCAAGCGCACCTGTCATTAAAATAATCCTTCAAACTATAATATGCCTCATTTATAAGATTATTTTTAACTTCTGCCTTAAAACGAACTAAACGACAAGTCTAAAATAGTAGACAGACAAGTCTGTATATGCGTATACTAAGCCCAATAAAAGAGCTAGGCGTTTTGTGCATACGAAAATCCGGAACACATAATTTATGTCTATTTCTAGTATTGATATTGTGTATGTCACTATTCATTTTATATGAATTTATATTTAGTCTTACATGCATAACGCTAGCATAAATATATTGTGGCGCTACAGTAACAATACCAATAGTTTTAATTTTTCTTTGGGTGAGACTCTTGGCATTAACTGGTAAATAGCCCTAACTGCCCGTTTTTGCAATATAAAAATATTTTCGATATCAGCAACTCTACTCCGTAACACTATGCCATATGACATAATACTATGAAGATAACTAAAATAAACCAATCTAGCCGTATCGACATCGGTCAACCTACGAACCTTCTTAACGGCATACTTAAGCAGCTGAGCTAAGTTTCCCTGAGAGATATGTAACGTGCGCACCCCACTGTAACTTCGAATCAAGTGTTAATCCTAGAAATAATGTAGCTTCTGTTGTTTCGAGTACATCATCATCATAAGCTTGGTACTAAATGAATTTAGAAGTTCTACGATTAAAGTTTTAGTTCGCAAATTGCCAACAAAAGCACAAATTGTGATACTCTCCGAATGCCCGACCAAACATAATAAAATATCATAACTATTTGAATTTACCTAAATATTTGAAATGTAAATGTTAGGGGATGTTTAACATTTCCGTCATCATGTCAATTGTTTTAAAAGAAAATGGAATAACGTTAAAGCGTTACTTGTAACAACAATAGAAATAGACAATTTTGATGGATACTTTCAACTTTATGGTCCGGACGTAGTAACGCGGAAATGGGGTGTGCAACTGTCAAACTGTTAGAGAAAGTTAATTGATTCGACTACAATGACTACTCAGTCGACGACTCCAAAGCGAAACAGTCTATTTTATTTGCGTCAAAGGACTTTCATCGAAGTTTGTTAAATAAAATCACTGATTAATAGATTCAGAAGAACTCCAACTGTCAAAGTCAAAGCAAGGAAGGATTCGAGTCGGCGGGCACTGGAGTGGAAGATCCGCGCTACGTAAATTTCCTTTGTTTTACTTGTGACGCAATGGAAAATACGATGAATATGAAATTTCCTTGTCTACATAATTGTGGTTAAGAACCCCGACGCGTTCCTTAATTTGTAGGGTAATGTACGACGTTAACCTCCCGCATCTCTCTTAGGTGCTCCATGTTCATGCATTAAGACATCAACACTTGTTTCGTCTTGTTAAGAAATACATATTATTTTGTAAAATGAAATAATATGTTCATTTCAGAAAGCGAAATTATGTTGAGTACTGTAATTTACTTTTACTCCTAAAACATTAAAAGCGATTGGAGTAAGTTACCACTAAATTAGTCAACCTATGTATGTAGCTCCCCCCATGGGATCTCCACCTTGTCGTGGTGGAGGGGCTTAGTAACCGTGGATTTGATTTTCACCCACGGTGAAGGTAAGCGGGATCCCGGGAGGGGACGCTGCACGTGGGCTTGCGTGAGGCCTGCGTAGGATGCGTCCATAGGTGCGGGTGCGGGGGACAGTTCTGTCTGTCCCTCGCAGTCGGGTGCGGTCGCGGGAGGAGAGGCGTGTCGGTGTTGCGTTGCCACGCGCCCTATCTCCCGCGACCAAATGGGGGCGCATCATCGTTGCGTCGCGGTGGGGCCGCAGAGGAAGAGGAGATGCGGTGTTGCGTTGCCGTCCTCCCTATCCTCTGCGGCCGCTGGGTGTTTTGGCGGCGGAGCCCAACACCTTTATCCGTCGCCAAGGGGGTTTCGTTCGGGGCTCGTCTGACCATCTGGCGGGCCAATACCCGTCGGGGGGTAGCGAGGAATGCTTCGGTGAAACCCTACCCTCCGACACATGGGTACATGATGAGCACGGGTTGGTTTTTAGTCAGTAAGAGTCTGACAGTCCCCTTCGTCCTTCCCTCCCAGGGCGAAGGGACTCCATGAGGATTTTCCAACCCAACACCAAAAAAAAAACCTATGTATGTAGCTGAACGAGTAGGCAGTGAAGTGAATAGCGATTGAAATATCTAGAGCCTAAACCACAATCACTTAGATCAGTTTCATACATACACACATAGACTCACGCCTGTTTCCCGGAGGGGTAGGCAAAGACTACGGAACGCCATTTGCAACGATCCTGACATATCTCTCTTGCTTCATTTACTCCCATCAAATTTCTCATGCATGCTCTTCGGTTAAGGGTACTTCTAACCTGTCCCTTTTTAGGATGTCTCTGTCCCATTCACACTTTGACTTAAATAATTTCTTGGTCAGTCTTTCGTCTTCCATCCTCTCCATGTGTCCAAACCATCTTAGCATACCTTTCTCAATGATTAAAGGTAAACAAGATTCCCTATATATAGAACCACCAGATTAGTGTATGGAACCGTAAGGTAAGGTGCTATTGGTGTGTTTTGCGACCTTTCGAAAGCATTTGATTGTGTCTGCCATGAAACGCTCTTATGCAAACTTAGTCATTACGGCGTACAGACTAAAGCATTGGAAGTCATTAAGTCATACTTAAGTGACAGAATCCAATGTGTTGAAATAAACGGCTCAAAATCCAGTGGCTTACCTGTTGATTTAGCAGTGCCGCAAGGCAGCATCCTAGGGCCTTTCTTGTTTCTTGTTTACATAAACGATTTACCTTTTTACTTGAAAAACATTTGTGACGTTGTACTGTTTGCTGACGATACTTCTTTGATATTCAAAGTAGATAGAAATAAGGAACATTTTAACGAAATAAACAGTGCGCTCATTCAAGTAACTAAATGGTTTAATGTAAACAATCTAGTACTTAACGCCAAAAAAACAAAATGTATTAAGTTTGCTCTGCCAAATGTCAGAAACCTTGGTCCTAGTATAGCTCTAAATGACGACGTTCTCGAAACATCTGAATCTACATTATTTCAAGGAATAACACTTGATTCGAAATTACAGTGGGGTGCGCACGTTACATATCTCTCAGGGAAACTTAGCTCAGCTGCTTATGCCATTTAGAAGGTTCGTAGGTTGACTGATGTCGATACGGCTAGATTGGTTTATTTTAGCTATTTTCATAGTGTTATGTCATATGGCATATTCTTATGGGGTAGGGCCGCTGACATCGAAAATATTTTTATATTACAAAAACGGGCAGTTAGGGCCATTTACCAGTTAAAGACAAGTGTCTCACTTAAAGAAAAATTTAAAAATATTGGTATTCTTACTGTAGCATTACAATATATTTATGCCAGTGTTATGCATATACGACTACATATAAATTCTTACAAAATGAAAAGTGACATTCACAATATTAATACTAGGAACAGGCACAAATTATGTGTACCATATTTCCGTTTACACAAAACGCATAGCTCTTTTATTGGGCTTAGTATAAGATTTTATAATAAAATACCAAGTAATATTTTAGACTTGCCTTTAAGGTCGTTTCAGACAATTGTTAAAAATAATCTTTTACTAAAGGCATATTATAGTTTAAATGAGTATCTTGACGACAAGTACGCTTGGAAATAAATATTATTTTATTAGGTCAATTTCTTTTTATTATTAGGTCAATAGGCAGTTTAATAGTGTAGTTAATTACCGTATTCTCTTTTATACTACATTTGCATTCTTGTTCTACTCTTTTTATTATAATTTATCGGATTTGTAAGATGAGGGTAACTCGTGGTCATGAACTGCTAACTAATAGATTGTAAATTGCTGTAGGTTCATATACCATTACTTTTCGGAACATACTGTTCCACCATAGATCAGAACAGTCATGTTCGCGAGTTGCTTACATCAAAAGACGTAAGTGGATGCTCCTGTTTCACCATATTCACTTTGGGAGGCTTACTAAATGAACATAATTTATTGCTTGAGTATTGTTTGAAATAGAATTAGTTTTTATTATAAGTCAAATCGATTAGATCGATTGAGTAACATTTTGTTTAGTCTATTGAAAATTTCTGACAATGGTCACACTGAACTGTCACTTCCGTTGGCGCCTTGAAAAATTAACACGCCGTTTGGACGCTCGCGTGCCTTGTACCTATTTAATAAATTGATCGCCCTTTGAATTAACGCGAATTGAATTAACTTGCAAATACGTAATTGCCGCTTTTGACTTCCGGCAAAGTTTGTTGTGAATTGATGACATATTGAACATTTGTGAAAAGTTTTGTGAACCGCAAACGTGCATCGTGGTCTGGAGAAGGACTTCGCTGAATTGTACACTGGTATCTATTGATTCTCTTGTTATTTTGGCCAAAATTATGAGTTAATCCTATAGGTCCACTTCAAGAACATCACCAGGATATATAAGGTAAAATTTTCATGTACCTACTCAATACTTTACTCACTGTGCAACGCAGTGCATTGTGTCTGGATATATTGTCCATCGTGGTCAGGTAGATGTATTACACCTTCCACTGCGCACTTCTGATACACCTTCCTGCCTGGCTACGGTAATTCTAGACAAAATTTTGGTAGCAGAGCGTGGTTGAAATTTAGCCGCTGTTGCATTACTGAGTATAAACTCAGCTTGGTATGAGCTTGTATCTTATCACCTTGTAGACAGTATTGTAGTGTTTGTCAGGTCAGTTATTGTCTAAAATACGTAATATTTAATTGTATAATTTGACCTAGATAATTTGAAACACATTGTCACATAACCTCAATCAGTAATTGTTGATTTGTATTGTTGAAAAATCTAACTTAAATTTGTTGCTGCATTAATAAGTCAGTTTGTTTGGATACATAACAGCTGTATGTATCAATAAATTTAGTAAATTTAGTTTATTGCATATATTCATACACATTATAACAACCAACTTGACCTTGCCACTTGGGCTGGTCACATTAATAAACTTTGTTTTGTTATAATATAGATAATATTGCTAGGTAACACATATTCTGTGCTTACTTCCTATTGTATATCTCAAATAACACAGCCAGTCTGTCTGTTGCAAGTAATTAGTTAATTTATTTGAATATTTAACTTTAATTAACTTATTCGAAGGTTCAACTTTTGATAACTTTGACTTTGTTTTGTGTCAATATATATAGAAACTATTAATTTTGTTGGACAGTAGATACCTGTCACTTGTCTGCACTTGCAGTAAACAGGCTAATACTTTGTTGGTTTCAAAGAATTAAGAAAAATTAAGTTTTGATTGTTAATTTTATTTAACGCTTGTCCGGGCTCTTTTGAATTTTGATTATGTCAGCTATCAAGGACTTGCGTGCGGCTGCTGGTGCTATTGCATCAGATTTGCGCTGGTTTGCCTCGGCCAGTGCTTTAGTGAACCGGCCTGATCGCCAGTAGGCCTTACTTCAGAGGTACGAGCGGATTGACGATCGCCTGGCAAGTGTGGAACACTTTCAGCACTTGCTGTCTTGAAGTGTCAATCAATGATTTCACCGCTGACCAGCGAAATAAGGTCAGTGAAGACTATGCCCAGGTCTTAGACCTGTATGATGCTGTCTCCAATAGTGCGAGACAACTAGTTGCAGATAGGGAAGGGCAACCCGGCCTGAAGCAGGAGCTTCCTAGGTCAGCACCGGGGCTGGTGAGTAGGCTCCCTACTTTGGACCTCCCCCATTTTGATCGCTGCCTAGGAAGCTACCTGGGCTTCGTTAATTTGTTCGACAGCCTAGTCAATGATAGGGCTGACCTTCGGCCGGCACAAAAGTTGGCTTATCTAATGTCGGTTCTAGATGGGGAGGCTAAGGGCCTCATCCAGCATCTGCCCGTGTCTGACGAGGCGTACCAGACGGCTCGGGACCTAATCACCCGTAGGTACCATAATAAGCGTGGCCTCGCCGACACGCACATTGAGCAGATTTTGGGTTTGCCGACGCTCACCCGGGTCTCTGGGTTGCGCACCCAACTTTTGAACCCGCTCTTGTTGGCCATCAACGCACTTAAGTGCCTTGACCTGCCCGTAGACCAATGGTCCTATTTATTGGTGCACATTGTGTTAAAGAAGCTGCCTGCCGACCTGAGGTCGCGTTTTGAACAGCGCTTTGGTGGGGATAGCGCGACCAATCTGCCCCCCTTTGCTGACCTGGAGAGGTTCCTGGAGGATGAGTGCCGGGTCTTGGACAACTCCGGTGGTGACACGCCGGCTAAGACGCAGCCGCCCAAGGTCAAGGAGCAGGCTCGCGGTCACACCCGAGCCAATGTTGACCGGCGCTCTCCTCGCTTTGCGGTCACGCAGAGCCCAGCGGAGTGCTCCTACTGCAAGGTCACGGGGCACAGAACGGCCAGTTGTAGGGCATTCTTGGACCTACATGTCGCCTCTCGTAGGCGCATCGCGAATGCCCGCCGCCTTTGCTTCTCTTGTTTGGGGTCCCACTACCAGCGAGACTGCCCAAACTCTCGCCCCTGTCCTCACTGTGGAGGACAGCATTTGGACATTCTCTGTATGAATGCCAGAGAGGTTGGCCGCTTGTCCAACCAGCCGACGCAGCGCACGGGCGGGTGTTTTGAAGGTGGCAGCCGAGGCTCACCGGCGCGTAGCCGAGAGTCGCCTCGCTCAATTGATCGCCACTCGCCCCGCTTGGAGAACCGTAGCGTGCGCACGCCTCCTCTCTTTCGCGCACCTGAATGTGCTGTTCAGCCTCACCAGCACCATGACTGCTGCCCCAGGTATTCCCCTCCTTTGGCGGAGCGTCCCCGCCTTGACTCGCGCCCACCTCGTTTTGGGCGGGTGCGTCACTATGACCCCCCACAGATGGCGCGCGGATCGAGTCATCGCGCTTTTGAGGACTTCAAGCCGCACCCTCGTTTTGACTTGCCTGGTCCTGGCCAACGGTCGCCGCCCAGGCAACAATAGGTCATTGACCCCTGCCCTATAACGCCAACCTCCCCCATTGAGACCGTTATCCTACCAACGGTTGCTGTTAGGGTCTGGGGACCCACGGGGACCTCTGTTGTTGTCCGTGCTATATTGGACACAGGTTCACAAGGCTGCATTGTTTCCACTTGTTTAGTAGGGCAGGTTAAATTAAATATGGGTTTATTTCCAAATTGTATACGGGGCATAGGGGACGTAGCCTCTAATGTTGAAGGGCAAGTTAAGGTTTTGTTTGGCCCTGTTGAATCTTCACACCCGAGGATTAAAACCTCGGCTATTGTGTTGAAGAATATTTTGGGTATGCACCCACAGAAGCAGCTACCTGCTGCTGTGGTGAATTTGACATCGGGATTGCAACTGGCAGACCCCAAATTTGACACACCGGGACAAATCGACTTGTTGATTGGCTCTGATGTCCTCGGTGGAATTTTGATTGGTGGGAAAAGGGTCTTGGTGCCAAATGGTTTGACTGCCATCCCGACCATACAATTATATTATTAATTATGCTGAAAATTGGGCTCGCAGGGTGTGCTTTGTGTCCGTAGTTAAAATGTTTTAAAGGTGCCTGTGGAATACGATTTATGCCTAGTTCGGTCGCTGGACTTTTTTAAAACCAACTAAAAAATAAGGTGAGCAATCTAATGTAGAATACCCTCAAAAGCCCGCGGTAACGAAACAATTAATTGCATCTTAGTTACTAAATGTGTGAGACGGAACATTAGCTTCCTATCGTAATTAAAAGTAATCTTGAAAATTCAAATCATCAACAGAATATTATTGATTTCATGTGGAGGCAGCGATAGCCTAGTGGAGATACCAACAGACTGCCATGCAGAGGGTATCGGGTTCGAATCCACGGCGCGCACCAATGACTTTTCGGAGTTATGTGCGTATTGAATTGTTAATTATCGCTTGTCCCGTGCCTCGGAGAGCACGTTAAGCCGTCGGCCCCGGTTGTCATGAAGATCTTTGACAGTCGTTACAGGGCGTCAGTACCTTCTAAATAAACTGACACTAGTCTAAACCATGGAATATCGCTATCCCTTCGGGTTGCAGAGGTCAGACAGGCAGTCGCTCTGCGGAAAAGCTAATATTCAGCCAAATCCGGTTAGACTAGGAAGCGGACCCCAGATTGAAACTGGGATAACGCTAAGAGAATGATGATGATGTGGATGTACCATACTATTATGTTTTAAACGCTCTCATAGCGGCATTTAAATGTAAATACGCTTGAAAAAAATTATGATATCGGCTGAAAATATATCCGTATTGGATAGACATTTATGAAATTAAACCAGCGTTCGATGAATTTTGTCAACAAAGAATAAAACGCCGCGAATACGAGTACGTACGTACCGCGTCGAGTGCTGCAGGGCTTCATCGATAACAACAACGTATTTTTATTAGTGCGTCAATATATTACATACATATATCTACATTTCACAATATACGCTTATGCCTTTATATTTCGGAAGTGTAGTATGAAATGTATTTTGGCATATTTCGGCGATGCTAAAGGCACGTCTCGATCAACATTAGCGGTTTTACATGCATTCGAATTGCCGCCATTCAAGCAAACAATCCAAAAACAAGTTACGCCATAATTTCATAACCGAATAAAGGATGGAATATTTTTGCAAATAGGTATATGAACCAACATCGTTCCGTCAAGTGACACAAGCTATAAACACGTTATGTTTTCACTCACGGGGTTATTGATGACCGTCTGGAAGAGTTCGCCGCCTTGTATGGAGCGGTCGAGTCGGTGCCGGCCGCCCGGGTACCGCTCTAGCAGAAGTGTGTGTGTGAACAGTCCACACGTTTGACGGGGAAGCACCATCACACCTCGATGTCTGAAGCCGCGACGTAACCTGTGCCGAAAAAAGTTAAATTTAAATTACGACGAATATTTGAATCATCATATCTGTTGAGCTTTTATTTCATCGTACTGCAGCCTTTTGCAGGCCACTGCTGAATATAGCCTCATTTGAGTCATCAGAAGGATTTTGTTTTCTGGACGGGGTGGTATAGTGTTTGATGCGAGTTTTCCATATTTTTCCAAAGAAACTACTTATACAAATAATATATAAGCTTAGTGTATTTTCCATAGTCGGCTCTTTCGAGCCCCAGAATGAAAATGGATATGTCACTTTGCATTTTTATCCAGCACCACAAGAAAAATATTTTATTCATTAAATATAAGTATGAAATAAGACAATAAACTCTATTTGCCAGTCTAATATTTTAAATTTACTCGTAAACCGTTACTTGAACCATGCGACAAGAAAATAAACCCGTCACTGCTTCAAGTAGAAGATAATAATTATGCTTTGAGCGGTCTGCGCTTATATATCAGGCAGGCTTTTCCTGTTACGTAGTAATATGTAACAAAAACGAATATAGGGCTTGTGCAGTTAAACAGTTATGTTTACACAGAACACACTTTACGCCAGTTCCCCAAAGGATAGTTGAGAGACTACGGACTGTCACTGTTTTACTTTTTATCTTGGTATTACTCATTTACACTCATTTATTTGTTCTTATCTCGATCTTTCTACTCTTTCTGTTGCAACTGACTAGTCGGAACTTCGAAATGTTATTCATAAAGGACATCATTCAGGTCTCGAACATTTTGTACCCAAAAAAGAAAGTGCCGGCCAGAAAAAAATTATACTAGATTATTATGGGAAATAATGTCCTGAGGATTTTTTACATTTTACGATTTTTTTACTTTAAATGTTCACCGTAGTACTTCTCTTCGCTTGTTTTATTTGGTTTATACCAAGACTAAATAGCACCAAATCTTCTTCCGTTAGCCTGGGGAAGGTCGCTAAGTTGTTTGTCAACTTTTAAACGTAATGTGATGCTCCAAACATTGTAAGAGAAGAATCAATTTTTGCACTTTCAAACTCAAATAACAGCCTAGGGGTTAATTGTAGACGATTCTTGTTGTAGTAGAGCTTTGTTTGTAAGCAAACAAAGCTCTACGCTGCGATTGTGATTATCTTAGATAACTGCAGCACATAATACATCACTATAGGATACGGGCTAGATTCTAAGAATTGGCGCTTTAAAAAAGCATTGAGTCCCCTTACTTCAAGTTACATTTTTCACGGGGCTCTGCTGAGAATAAGATAAGGCTATTGTATTACGTAGAAGCCACACAAGAGCACATTGTGCATATAATATAGAAAATTAATTATGAGCGTAATTTTGTAAGGACCGCGATACAATCATCATCATCATCAGCCTTTAACAGTCCACGGCTGGACTAGGCCTCTCCTTTGGAAGGAGGAATTGGCCTACTATACCACGCTGGCCAAACGGGTTGGTATATGGTTTATATCAAGTTTTCCTTCTGTTACAGTGCTGTTCTCTGCATAATATGCTCCCTCTGTCGGCTCTTACGACACCCATGGGATGATATGGGGTGGTGACAATTCGTATTCTTAATCCGTCACCACACGGACGCGATACAAAGCTTAGCTATATTTACGCGCGGATGCATCCATGTACACACGTGCGGGAATTAACAAGCGTATACATAATTCTACACCTACCCTACATGAATATACAAAGGTGCATAGCCTACATATTGTACGTAACGATTATTATACCTATCTGGGTTACGTGAATGAGACGTACAATTACTGCCGTGCAATTAGTGACTACCATTACGTTCATTCTAAGATAAATCGTCGACTTAAGTCGCAAAGCTCATAACTCCATTTTTTTCCAATATCGACTTTTTGACACCATTAGATAGAGAATTTCTGAACGCATCTAATAGAAAAACTCGTAAAGACGCTAAAAAATCTGTTACAGTTTAAAAGTCTAAAAAGAAAACCTCGTAACTCGAGGCCGCCATTTTGTTAAAAGCTAACCACGTATCTCCCCTCGCTTAGTAGGTACTGCTCGACATGTCGAAAGGATCGCACGTCAGTTTTATCTCAAAATGTTCGTATAAAGTGTTATAACCAACAAGTAAATTGTACCGAATTAATATTTTATTCAAATGCTAGTTTTATTTTAAGGTAATAAATCACGATAGTTACATTAAATTACTTTAATTAATGTGAAAATTGTTTGAGACATGACAAAAAAGTTACAAAGTTTGAACATCTCCAACAGTTAAAAATGGTTATGGAAGTTGATTACCATGCTTTTTATGATGCCATACCTTACGAATGGTTATAATAATAAGTACATCTCTGCTAATTGATCTCAAAGTTTTTCCTTATTTTTTTTATTTTATGTTTTTCTTCTGTTATATACTTAATACTATTTAAAGACATTTATTGTAAGACTGAAAATTCTAAAAAAGTGCTATTGCACACCGGAGCAGTTGTTTCTGTTATACAAGACCCAGGTTCGCTCCTGCGTGGAATACTGCTCTCACCTTTGGAATGGCTCCGCTTAGTACTTATTGGACGCCCTCGATAGGTTGCAGCGGCGTGCTGTCCGTATCATTGGGAATGCAGAGGCCACTAAGACTCTTGAGTCACTGCAATTACGCAGACGTGGCCGCAATGCCTGTCTTCTATCGCTTTTATCACGGCGAGTGCTCCGTAGAGCTCTTTCAACAATTAAGATGTGGAGTGAAGAACACATTACCAGCCCACGTGTTTCCCTCCACTTATGATCCTGGGTCCTTTAAGCGAGGCGTGAAAAAGCTACTCTCAAAGCCGTCAAGGTGAGGGCCATCATGCCAAAATGCCATGCTGGCTGCTGGGATGATGGCCATCACTATGGGACTGTACTGACTGCTTAACATCAGGCAGCATGGAGTCAATTTGTTCGGCACAAATAAAAATAAAAATGCAGAACTTGAAAAGTCTCATTTTGATAGAAAGTAAGGTTATCCTTTGAATTGATGAATTTAGTAGGGTACCTATTTAGAGAGCCCCCCCCCCCGTGGGATTTTCACTTTGTCGTGGTGTGGGGCTCAGTAACCGTGGGTTTGAAGTTCACCCACGGTGAAGCTAAGCGGGATCCCGGGAGGGGAAGCTCCACGTGGGCTTGGGTGAGGCCTGCGTAGCGTCCAAAGTGCGGGTGCGGGGGACAGTTCTGTCTGTCCCTCGCAGTCGGGTGCGGTCGCGGGAGGAGAGGCGTATCGGTGTTGCGTTGCCGCGCGCCCTATCTCTCGCGACCAAATGGGGGCGCACCATTGTTGCGTCGCGGAGGGCCGCAGAGGAAGAGGAGATGCGGTGTTGCGTTGCCTTCCTCCCTATCCTCTGCGGCCGGTGGGTGTTTTGGCGGCGGAGCCGAACACCTTCATCCGCCGCCAAAGGGGTTTTAATCGGGGCCCTCCTGACCATCTTAGCCAGCGGGCCAGTACCCGTCGAGGGGTTGCGACGAATACCTCGGCGATACCCGACCCTCCGACACACGTGTACATGAGAAAGACGAGGTGGTTTTTAGTGGTAACACCACATACTCACGCTCTCATTTCCGGAGAGTCAAAGGTCTGAAGGGATTTTCCACCTCGTAAAACAAATAAAAAAATAAGTTTAAAAACTACAACCCGACTACGTCAAAATGGGGTCTTAAAAGAACGAAACAAGAAAATAGCTCATTCAGATACAAATCTAGAAAAGTATAAGTACAGAAATGGTCAAGCTGGAGCCGTGGTCGCACCTATTGTATACCCATTGTGTATACCTATTGTGGATGTCAGAAACAGTCATCTGCATTAAACAAACATGGCAGGTAACTACATGTACACTAGTATAAAATAAAATAGGTGCGACCACGGCTCCAGCTTGACCATTTCTGTACTTATACTTTTCTAGATTTGTATCTGAATGAGCTATTTTCTTGTTTCGTTCTTTTAAGACCCCAGTTTGACGTAGTCGGGTTTTAGTTTTTAAACTAATTTTTTTATTTAATATTTTTCCGTATCGCGATGGCACATGTAAACTAACCGTTCAATATATATATATATGTCACCGCCTTGATGGAAAGAGCCTCTGAGTATAAACAGGATTCAAGATGAGTTAGGTATTTCTTGGTCATGATTCTCGATAGTATTCTCGTTCTGAATGATTGCAGAGATTTCCACTACATTACGATTTATTTCGTTTGTCAAATGACTGAAGTTAATTCTGACATTAGCATAATAAGTGATTGTTTGTTTGTAACCAATTACTTCATACTGTTTTGTTGTGTCCACGTTATCAAGTGTTTCTACTAAAAGGGTTAAACCACTATGCTGGAATGACAACGGTAACTGCTCAGTCAACTCTTCAACTTGTTGCGCAAATAAAACAGCTTGACCCCTAAACCCTTTCTGGCCGAAGCGGCCGCCCAGTTTGACGATTTAAAAAAATGGTCTGAACCTTGATATTAATCGGAGCTATTTGTAAATTGGTGTATAAATAGATTGAATTAGATTAAAATAATCACAATATTATAGCGTACCTACCGATTTGAACAAAGTAATTAGAATTTACTTATATAGTAATTAGAATGCCGCTTTCAAATAAAACTAAGAAAGCGACGAGGGTAGCTGCGTTGCGTAAAAGAGAATCCCCTAAGGCACGAGCTTCTAGACTGAAAAAAAAAGAAGGAGTATTCTTCAAACACACGTGAACGTGAAGATAGAGAATCTTATATACTTATACTTTTCTAGATTTGTATCTGAATGAGCTATTTTCTTGTTTCGTTCTTTTAAGACCCCAGTTTGACGTAGTCGGGTTTTAGTTTTTAAACTAATTTTTGTATTTAATATTTTTCCGTATCGCGATGGCACATGTAAACTAACCGTTCAATATATATATATATGTCACCGCCTTGATGGAAAGAGCCTCTGAGTATAAACAGGATTCAAGATGAGTTAGGTATTTCTTGGTCATGATTCTCGATAGTATTCTCGTTCTGAATGATTGCAGAGATTTCCACTACATTACGATTTATTTCGTTTGTCAAATGACTGAAGTTAATTCTGACATTAGCATAATAAGTGATTGTTTGTTTGTAACCAATTACTTCATACTGTTTTGTTGTGTCCACGTTATCAAGTGTTTCTACTAAAACGGTTAAACCACTATGCTGGAATGACAACGGTAACTGCTCAGTCAACTCTTCAACTTGTTGCGCAAATAAAACAGCTTGACCCCTAAACCCTTTCTGGCCGAAGCGGCCGCCCAGTTTGACGATTTAAAAAAATGGTCTGATCCTTGATATTAATCGGAGCTCCATTTCACTAAGAATTTTGAGTTCTTCGGCAATTGTAGCCACATTCATATTATTACGCGGTAGTTGGAATCTTGTTTTTGATGAGACTGGAATAACATCTACTGCAAGACACAAAACTTTCTGGACAATCCTTAGGTAATATGCAGCATTGCGCCTTACTCATTTGTTTAGTTTGATTTTTGAATTTCATTTGTTTACAAATATGGCACACTTGATCGGCCACCTGCGAAATTACATCAAGGAAATGACGAGAATCAGTCATTTCCAATAAATAAATCTCTCTGACGAATATAAGAATGACGCGATACACATCTCATATTATGCAATCTTACCTCCCGCGATAGTAGAGGTTCATCATCCCTGATCTGAGATGCAGGATTCCTAATCATTTTAAGTCGCATTTCGCGTGATTCCGGCGATTCTAAGCCCTTTACCTGAGAGGCATGTTCTCTCATCGTTTCAAGTCGGATCTCACGCGATTGCGGAGATTCTAAGTTCCTGACCTGAAAGGCATGTTCTCTCATCAAGCTGAGTCGTATTTCACGTGATTGGGACGATTCTAAGTCCCTGACCTGAGAGGCATAATGTCGCATCATGCTGAGTCTTATTACACGTGATTGCGGTGGCATATTTACGCTGCGAGCTCAGTCTTTTTTCATTGGAGAGAGAATCTTCACGTTCACGTGTGTTTGAAGAATACTCCTTCTTTTTTTTTCAGTCTAGAAGCTCGTGCCTTAGGGGATTCTCTTTTACGCAACGCAGCTACCCTCGTCGCTTTCTTAGTTTTATTTGAAAGCGGCATTCTAATTACTATATAAGTAAATTCTAATTACTTTGTTCAAATCGGTAGGTACGCTATAATATTGTGATTATTTTAATCTAATTCAATCTATTTATACACCAATTTACAAATGTCAAATTGACTGAAGTAGGTAAATTTTATTCATAAGATTTAATTTTGCTGCCGTATTCAATAAATTGCGATAGCTAAGGAGATTGGAGATTGGGAGTGAGCGATTATAACTAATAATAGACGCACTTGGTGGCACTCCTTGGAGAACCGTACATCGAAAGCTGCATGCATGCTCACATCAAAACGTCAAACCTATGTGGAAAATCTTAACACCGACTTTTAATTTTTCTAGTGGTGCGATCTAGTGACTAATTAGAAAAACATTTTCAATTACGTACTCCATAATTAATGTCAATAGATGACGCACAATAATAGGTTTGCAGCTTCAACATTAAAATTGTTATAGTAAAACGAAGTTTTTTATAGAATGTGTTCTTACACTGTTTTTTTGCATTTAATGTAATGAAATTTAAATGAGAATTTAGGCAGTTACGATTAGGTAGGGTACCTACCTATTTAAAGAAAACATTATTATTATTAAACAATTATCGATTTACTTGAATATTTTTTTTTAATAATAAATGTATTAGTGTTCTTAGGTAACGTTAGTTCGTCATTTAGGTACCTAAACGAGTAGGTAAATAGGTCTGAATAACTCAAACCATCTGAACCACGCGAATTGATAGTACAACGTACACGCTTAAAACTTATAAATTGACTCGAGCAGTATAATATATGTACATATTTGTAATGTGCTCACTAATACCTTTCTTTTGATACCAAACATGTAATGATTATCTCACAAAAATATTTTTCGAGGTTCGAATCTGAGGTATTTATTGCGTAATAGAGAATTAAGTTGAAATGTATATAGCCTATGTCATCCGGGCCATTATTACGAATCTATTGACACCCCATTCATTGAAATCGGTTCAGTAGTTTAAGCGCTACGGTGGAACATACAAACATATATACATAGACTGCCAAAAACATTACCCTTCCTTTTGGCTTCGCCGTAGTCGGGTAAAAAGGGTATTTAGAGATTTATTTAAGTTTAAAATGGAAACACAAGTGTTTAAGCATAATGTATCTAAAATTTGAAGTTTTATAAACCTTTAAAAGATTTTGCTTCTAGCTGTTTTGTACGCCAAAAACTTATTTTTTTAATTAATATATTTCCTTTTTGTAACTAAAGTGTTTAATTTATACTCATTTCCTCGAAAATCTAACGTTTTTTCTTGTAGCAAAACACTTAACTCCTAAACAACTTTATTGTTATTTTTGTAAAACCTTGTAACTCCATGTTTATTTACTTGACCTGTTTTTTCATCAGTTATTTTCTCGAAATCTGATATCTAGCCGCTACTTTAGTTGTTTATAAAAAAAACAGGACAAGTCTTCATACAATATTTTTCACCGTTAAGTTTTTTGTGTCTCCTGTAACATTTGGTTTTACGGAGGTAAGAGGTTTGCGACTTAAGCCGACGAAATGTACATAGATAGCGTATCTTTGTCAGCGTATTATTAACTATATTTAAATAACCAACTAACACGATTGATTTGAATATCAAATTGCGTTTCAGTATCCTTTGTCTTATTTACTTTAGAAACAGAACGTGTAATACAACTTCTAAGTTAGTTTACAAGATAACTGGCAATTTCTTTGTGTTTGAATTAATTTCCATTAAATTGAAACTAAATATCAGTTGGTGCATGAGCTGTTCGTATTGTGTTCTTTGTATCAGGGCTGTATCGCACAGATATAATTAATTTAACATCTATTAAGAAACTATACTATGTTATTTAGTGGTAAATAACAATGTAGAGTTTCAGGCTCGAGTAGCATTCAGATAATAGATCTAAGGTTCATGGGGGGTGAGAAACAAACCAATATCTTAAAGCGCATGGTAGGGAGTGAATTCAACAACATAGAAGAGTGGACAACTGGGTGATGAAGAAATTGTGGAAGACGATAAATTATCTCAGTAATAGAAGAAAAAACCCACTGTACCGAAATAATACAAACATGTAGTTACTAGTTAACTAATAAATAATTTATGTGTAACTAGAAGGAATCTTTCACCATGCAGTTTGGAATGGCCCAACATCGTTCGTTCATACGTTACGTTTGTAGTAGGAATACATAATATTTTATAACCATTGATTCCAAACGAACCCTAGATTCTGAATTAAAAGAATTAAATAATAATAATATTAAATAATAATATAATAATTTTCATCCCATGGGTGTCGTAAGAGCCGACAGAGGGAGCATATTATGCAGAGAACATCACTGTAAGAGAAGGAAAACTTGATACAAACCCTATACCAACCCGTTTGGCCAGCGTGGTATAGTAGGCCAATTCCTCCTTTCAAAGGAGAGGCCTAGTCTAGCAGTGGACTGTTAAAGGCTGATGATGATGATAATAATTTATTTTCATTGGTGGACCCATTAGGTAGATGGAATGAACGATCACTAAAGAACAGCGCTTTGAGCCATTTTCTTTAGGTTTCGTTCCTACAAACTGTAGTCACCTAGCTTATTTATTTTCGAGTAAAGCAAAAACGATTTAATCCGTAATACTTTGATAATAGACTAGCTTGCCAAATTGTACCACCCCTTGCAGTCGGCGCATAAGCCCACGGACCCCGGCTACAACCTCGCCCTTACGATGCAGACCTACACATTTATCCATGTTAGTCATAGCTAACTTTTATATTAGTCATCCTTATGGAGGGGTAGGTGAGGTAAGTAAGACTACATTCTTCGCACGCAAAATCACTCCCTTGAATTATATTGGGACGAATAGACAGAAAATCAATATGTGCTACAGACGAGGCGCAAAAACCAATAATCCGCTTGAAATAAATTCATCGATTATAAGAAAATTCGTAGGTACGCCTAAAAGTTATAACATTCATGTATGTCTGCAGCCAGCCAAACCACATTTGTTAGGTATGGTGGACTGTGACCTTTACTGTCTAGCGTAAGGCAAGACACTGGTATTTTAAAATTAAACCGCAATTACCTCTAACCGGCCAACTAAGGTTTAAGGTGGACAATTATGCAGTAAGTTTGTTTCAGACGCTGTATCTGTATAGGGCGCACAGATGCAATATATTGTTAATAAGGACTAGCTGAGCCAGCGGTTACACCCGCGTTATTTAGGGCTACCGCTCCGCAACCTCTTAGCTTGATGTAATATAACCTTCCTCCATAAATGGACTATCCAACACAAGAATAAATTCAAAACGAACGAGTTGGTAGATCCTTAGATTAGCGCGCTTAACCAGACAAACAAACTCTTCAACTTTGTAACATGATTATAGATTTGATGTACAGATTCCTGATCTGGCTTACAGCCATGTTACGGTCATTTTATTATTCGTGCTGTTTCCTGTCGAAAAATACATAGTAATATTTTAGTGTATGTGAAAACCGTAACATTTTCCGTAGGTATCCGAAATATGAACCGCATGAAGCAGCCTGATGCTTTGTACTCGACTGAAGTGGCGCGCGTCGCGGTCTCCCTGTGTTTGGGACAAGCGGTACGCGTGAAGTATGTGAACTGATTTTGTTTACGTACCACTCACCGCCTGCCATCGCTTTCGCTAACGTAGTTGAGAAGTGCGTAATAAATTAATGCGTATTAGATCGCTCTCGCTGCTTGTGCAGCTCAGCTCGTTGCTTTAGTCGAGACCGCGGCCATAAGAATGTTTTCGTTGAATAAAGGCAATTAATTTATTTATCACCTATGCGGCATCCATATATAGCCACAGCAGATATAACAAACATATTAACAGTCAGAAACAGTCGCAAATTCATCCAGATCAAAACAACGCGCGAACTAAGCAACACACGATAAATTATCGAACGTATACACGAAAATCGAGATAATAAAGTGCGCAATAAGTGTCCTGTACTAGCATTGCGTTTCGCCACTACGAGTATCTCGATAGCCAAGCGCTGACAATGAAATTCCGATAATTATATTACCGGTTTGCAACGTGCACGCGCGAATAATAACGTTCAACGTATACGTGTACCTGTTTATGAGTGAATAATAGGTATTGTGTACGCGGTTTTATAAAGGACTGCAGTGCACAAGGAATATGCATGATTCAAATATGGGTCAAATATTTATAGGTTAACAATAAATTCAAAATATAAAATAGCATAACTACTTATAGATGCCATATTCTATAGGTTCTTTTATCTGCCAGAAAACAGCGATAGCCCAGTGGCGTACGTAACGGAGTGCCGAGGCGATGGTCTCGGGTTCGATCCACAGGTACCACGGGCTTTTCAAAGTTATATGTGCATTAAAATTATAATTATCGCTCGCTTAATAACGTGCCCGGTAGATTGGCAATAGGCTCGCCCTCTATAACATTGGGACCGAAACATAACTGGCGAAGTGTGGGTGTGTTTTACACCTCTGCCTACCCCTTCGGGGATAAAAGGCGTGAAGTCATGTTATGCTATCTGTCTATGTGAGAAGAAATAGTTTTGGTACAAGAGAGAAGTAGTCCAACATGCCTACTGCCACGGATGTAGTATGCAACATGTTATCTTACAAGTACTTATAATCCTCACATTCAAAATAATGTATTGTAAATTTCTTGGATTGATTCGTAATTTGCGACTTATACATCTCGTATTGTAGAAAGTCGAACACCTACTACGATAAAAAACTTATTACTTGGAAGGGAACTGTCCTTCCATGTAAGCTAAAAATAAACTTCAAGTAAACGACATTCAGATTCTCAGAATATCACATAGTTACAGGTCGACCAAGCCTAAAATAGAGTTATAAATAAAACCCTATATAGGTACGGTCAAACAGAAATAGGCATTAATCCAACTAATCTCGAAACAATCCTGAAAAAAAGATACAAATTATTCACCAAAATCGAACAAACCAATTACCAAAGTTACACAACTGACTGCCGTTCTAATACACAACAGTAATAATTGTAATTATCGTCCAATAATACATTAGTCTAAACAAAGGCTGCGGCGTACCTAATTAATACATAGACACGTAGTCCACACAACAGTTAGTAGGTACATAGAGAGATATAGGTACATACATACATTATATAGACTCACGCCTGTTTATATAACAATGAAAGACATATAGTAGTAGGGTAGTCAAACAAAACTTACCTAGCCGGTCTTAGATGCGGGTATTCCTCGGTACTGGTCACTTTGACGTCCCCTACTTTTCTCCAAGCTTCGAACAACGGTTCGTGTACTGGGTACACTTCGGAATGATGAGGCGATACGGAGTAGCACGAGTTTGTAGGAATGCCGTGCTCCATAGCGAATTGCTTGTTGAGCATCATCTCAGCTTCTAAGTGAGTGACGTTGTTGTATAGATGCGGCTGTTGGTGGTTCCACATGTGGCAAAACCTGTTGACAAAACGGAGATATATGTTAATAATAAAAAATAATTATATAATATACTACAAGCATGTGCTTCTGAATAGTCTTGCGAATTCGGACACGGATGCCAAATTGGGGGTGAATGTCGAAACATTTTTTTCGGTTGGTGCTAAAATAGTAAACATATTTCACCACTACTACTATAGGCGCTCATTCATGTGCTCATAAAGTGAGGTATGTCAGGAAATAGCGAATTATTTCTTACATGCTTTGAAATAGACTGACTCGTTTTTATTATAACAATTTATATTTCTGGGAACTAAATGACTAATACATGTATTAAACTGAGAAGGAAACAAAGCTTTCATATTGAACATTTTATTTCCTGAAAGAAAATTAAGTAGGAATAAATTTAAACTATTATTATAGACATACATAATTATATTTATGAACCTTCGTATTATTTGTAACCTGTTATCTCAGCTTTAGTTTAGATAAGTTACGTGTGGTATTATTCAAATCCAGATTCTTTTCATTACTAAATGTAAACGAATAGTAATTTAGCTCTAGAAATAATTATATTGAATCACCAAGAATCAACGTTATATTTGACTTGGAATAGAAAATATTGAAAAAACGAGTGAATCACATTGAAATATCAGATAACTGTCTGAGATGTTTGATTTAACAGACTAGACCCATTTATGAACTCCATACCACTTTACTTTATTAAAATGAAACCGAAAGATCTAAAAAGACATTTCAGTATTACTCAAGGTTTCGGCGGCTCTATCCTTTTCATTATATCATTCACAAAAGCATCATGTCCAAATACGCTCAAATAGTTTGTTACATGAATATATCCGTCGTATTTGATCAGAAAACGAATAACTAAACTCAAGGAAAGAAACGTTCCCGTAATTGCGATTGAAACTGATGCCGAGTAAGTTACTACTTCCATAAGAATTACGAACCAAGTTCAAAGATATTTAGTTCCGTAATAAGTTAAGTTGGAAAGATGGACACAAGTACTTTTGTATTTAATTAACTGAAACTTGCTTCTCAAATGCAAATTAAGTTATGAAGAGTTGCGGGTTAACTAAGTTGCCGTATTCAACTGTGCTGTGTCGAATAGATACGTTTTATATGTGCAGCTTTTAGCTTTTAGTACAGAATAATGCCTGTGTCACAATATTAAATTATGTAAGACAGTTTTGGAGACTCATTCGGAGTATAAAATGGTTTAACCTGTCACGTTGATCATAGGATCTAACTACTCGTACTTAAAGGATTGAATTGTAAAGTGAATTTGTGGTTGTCTACTTGAAATATTAGGTGGCTTAGATTTTATAAATCTATTTATAAATTCAACGGAAAGAGCCTAATGATGAACATTTTTATCACGCACTACTTAATACCAAAACTAAGAAGACAAGATAGAATTGCAATTAGCGCATGAGTTCAATGAGCGAAGCTAACGTGTTAGAGGCGCCTGGTAAGCGGCAGAGCAAATTGTGTGAAAGAATTCTGCCACTGCAATATATCCAGGTGATAATATAATTGGGTTTGATGCTCGCCGTCTGCTGCCGAACCCCGGCATTGCTCAATGTCGTCCTTACGCCGTATATTTACACATTCGCATGACTCGGTGAGGCGTCGCGCGAACCGAACCGCGAAGAGTATAATGTGATCGGTGCGCTCGTAATTCGTCTCGTAATTTGCCTCGCCGCCGTCGTGATTCGCGATGTCGCGAGCGAAGGCATGAACAAATGGTCGTGAGGGATAATATTTTGTCGAGCGATTTGGCAGCGTGAGTAAATGCGTAAATGTTGTAGGTATGTTTGATAAATTTCTTGTTCCAATAATGTATTAAACCTTTTACATCGCGTCATGGTTTTATTACATATAACCATATTGAGAAATAAAAAGTAACTTACCAAGTAAAATGTTCCCGGTTCCTTAGTAGAGCGTCGCCCCCTCGGTTTTCTAGCGTGGTGCCGTGGTGGTAGTACTTGGCGCTGTAACCCAGGTTGAACCTGAACTCGGGCACAAGGCGTTGTAGCGCTGCCTGCGACGCCAACATGGCGGCTACGTCTTCCTCGTGAAGACGGGTGCCTGAACAATTAGAAATATTTGTAAGAAATTTAGTAGAGTTTAGTTTTTTTCTGAGACAATTTAAATAACAGATAAGTTATAAGATAAATTATATTTCATGTTAAGCCAATATAAAGTAAAAAAATAAAAATAAAAAATTTAAAGAAAAACAAAAATCCCGACTGCGTAAAAACTAATTTAAAAAAATACGTGAAAATGTTACTGCAAATAAACTAAAAAGAAAGAAACAAGCCCAGTAGTTTAGAATTCAACAAAACGACTCACAGTCGGGGCCCCTTGGAAAGATTTGATTGCTAAAATTTGAATGGGCCCCGACTGTGAGTCGTTCTGTTGAATTCTAAACTACTGGGCTTGTTTCTTTCTTTTTAGTTTATTTTCAGTAAAATTTTCACGTATTTTTTTAAATTAGTTTTTACGCAGTCGGGTTTTTTGTTTTTCTTTAAATATATTTTTTTTATACTTTTTAGTTACTATTCATTGATTCACTATTTTTTTGTTTGTATATGGTTTATACTTGAAATAAAAACTTAAATCAATAAGTAAGAAAATTAGCGAGAATGATTGTTTTGTTACTTCAACTTTAATTCGTTATATATCCTAAACTATTATATAAAATAAAACATGATAAAAGGAACCTAATAATGATTTTAAAATACCTATTCAACGACACCCCACTTGACATAGTTCATCGACTTTATTTTTTTTTCATTTTGACTATATGGCGTCTGGTTGTTGCTGTGGTGAATTTTGGTTACTGTCATGTCTTTAGTGACACTCGCAAGGTTAAGACGAATCGATTGACGTAAGAATCATCAAAATCGGCCTACGCATTTGGTCTCTAGAACGCCACATAGAAACAAACATACATACATACATACATACATACACAGACTGATAAACACATTACCCTCCTTTGCGTCGCGCAGTCGGGTAAAAATAAAAAGGAAGACATGCAAGTCAATAGACGCGCCAATATTTCGTGTACCTACTTAGAGTTATGAGGCAATGGCTTTTCTTTTTTAATACCACAGGGATTTACCCTGTGGTATTTTCCACTCTATCTTTACAGTATTTGCTCGAAATATTTCTATTTCTGGCTTTACTTGGAATGTAGAGATTTCCATATCTACCTATTTTGCTTAATTTTATTTATTACTAGAGGACGCCAGCAGCTACGCCTGCATTTTTTTTAATTTACCCGGTTTGGCCGATCCCGTGGGAATTTCGGGAAATCCCTTCTTAGTGCACCACTACGGTCTCCAAGGAAAATACATGCCAAATTTCAGCTTCCTGGGCCCAATAGTTTCGGTTGTAGCGTGTCTGTCAGTCAGTCAGTAACGCAAGGATTTTATATATTAAGATTTATTAAGAATAAATTATGTTCTGTTGTTTGTAGACTAATGAGTTTAGTTAAGATCATGTCACTCAAAGAGCTCACAGTATAATGAAAGCGATTCTCAGAAAAGACGACAACATGGCAAAGATTACGATATAGACGATTTACGCAAAACAATTATTATAAGTACAATTTTGCAAAAGTATATTATAAGTACAAAAAGCCTTGGACATATCTAAAAAGGTTGTAACTATGTTGTTTTTATTTTTATTATTGAGACTTTCGGTAATGATTTTTGTTAGAGTAAAACCTGCCAACGTGGTCGAAGAATTTTTTCGGAAGCCGTACTGCTCAGGCTTGAGAATATGATATTTTTCTTAAAATACAGAAATTATATCGTGTATTATTCTCTCAAAAACTTTTGATAAGATAGGGATCAAAGTTATGGGTCTGTAATTATTGTTCATATCACCAGCGTCACTTTTCTTATGCAATGGTTTTACGACTGCAAATTTTAATTTAGAAGGAAAGTGCCCTTGAATAAGTGATAAATTAAGAATATGACATAGAGGAGAACCGACATATTATAATCCTGTGCTAAAATACTGTGATTTTAGCACATGATTTTAATATGTCGGTTCTAAGGTCGTCATAGCCTACTGAAAAGGGATTGTTCAACGATATAATAGTCTTAAAATGTCAAAATTATCCACTGGAGTCAAGAAAATTGTATTAGGATTATTTGCAATTGTAGTCGGGTAATTAATCATGTTGAGATAATTAGAGTTGGTATTAATGTCAATAGGATCAGATGTCAAGTTTACAAAAATGAATTGCTTTCTCCTTATTTGATACATTATTTTTTATTATGTTCCACGCTGCTCTATATTTGTTACTTGCTTTGTTTATGTATTTCAAACTCTCTATTTATTGTGCTCTAAACATACATTTTTCTTATTATTGTTATCGTCATGTAACAATAACACCTTAACGGCGCTTACACGTTAACGTGAGATTGACTTGTAAAACACGAAAGTGACATAAAATGATAGTATTTAGGCAGCGTATACGCCAAAGATGTGTGTAACTGAGCGGCGTGCGAGGAAGACATTAAACAAAAAATTCTTATCATTTCTTTAGCTTTGCCCGGCGCAAATGACACTTCCTACTGGTGAATCTTTTCTACGCAATTTTTTAGTGACCGCCCACATCTCTGTGCAATATTAATATCCACAACTCACACACGATTATCTTACCCCAAACTAGGTAAAGCCTGTAGGTATTATGATAATACGATAGTTAATAAACGTTCTTATAATATATATTCTTAAATCATCATCATCACCCTAGCGTTATCCCGGTTGCATCCGAGGCTTATACGCCTTGGAGCCCGAGGTCCACTTACTGGTCTAACCAGATATGACTGAATATCAACTTTTCCACAGGGCAACTGTCGTCTGACCTTCGCAACCCAAAGGGATAGCGATATTCCATGGTTTAGACCAGTATCAGTTTATTTGAGGGTACTGACTCCCTGTAACGACTGTCAAAGATCTTCATGACAGCTGGGACCGACGGTTTAACGTGCTGTCTGAGGCACGAGGCAAGCGATAATAAAATTAACAATTTAATACGCACATAACTGCATGCGCACCATTGACTTTTCAGTCAATGGTGCGCGCCGTGGATTTGAACCCGATACCCTCTGCGTGGCAGTCCGTTGGTATCTCCACTAGGCTATCGCTGCCTTTATATATTCTTAAATATTATCAATAAATTACACGTAGACACAGCACCAAGAAACATTCTCATAACATAAAGATAACGTCTACGAGGTCAAGGAACCTACAAGCCTCAACTTAGTAGTCAAGGTCAGTAGCTCAATCTACCTCCGATGAATTCACAGCTTAAAAGTGAAAAGCGAAAAGCGACGCATCATAAAACGTCAGTGTAAGTTGATGAGCTGTTATTACGTAACTTTGTGAACGAAGCTTTGTCTTGTAAACAAAGCGCGGACAAAGATAGATTTATGCGACAGTAAAACAATACTGTTCGCGAACATTAGGGAGCGTTTGCATCAACAATATTATGCAACTATGTAATCGAAAGCATTAAGCGCAGTATACACGGATGTACAATAAATTATTGTAATGGAATAGCGACCGCGTTGAAATATTTAGTACCTATGATGAGTATTTATATATTACATTTCAGAATTGTCCAATAACGCTTACAAAGGTAATAAAATAGAAATACGAGTAGATAACCACAAGTTTAAGAACATTTTGAAATTATAATTATTTGGTTGGTTAAATGATTTTACTCAACGATATAATAAAGACTTTTAGCCAGAATTAAAATTAACTAAAACTGTTAAGAAAGCTTGAGAAGTTAATTAGTTATCTTAAAAAGAAAACTAAATACACCTAAAGCATAAATTAATTAATAATTGTCTCAATAATTTCTATTTCTAGGTATAACTTTTTTTTATTGTCTTCTATTAAAAACTTGAAACAGTTTCACAATTATAAAAGAAACCATAATATTATTATTGTTCTATTGTTCTAACGTCTTATACTTACTTGTATTATTTTTTTTGCTTACATGTTATTAAGGTACATAGGTAGTATGCCTTATAATAATTATATCTTTTGAACATTGTATTATACTGAATAATATGTGCCAATAATTGAAACATAATAATATTTAACGTTACACAATACACATATGAACAAACCTATATCACGGCAAAATCCAATAAAACGTACCTCTTTCTCCAACGAAGATGTCATCAATATCGACGAGTATCCACCTGTCGAGGCTCAAGCTAAGCTGGCCGTGGCTGAGGTAGCTAAGCGCGTCGAGGAACAGTATCCTGTGCAACCAGAACTGTAGACCCGAGCCGAACTCCACGCGTTGGACGCCGTCCAAACGCCCGTGGTCTTGAATCACCGTGGCTAACGGCATGTGCTCTTCTGTAAACATCGACATTATTTAGAATATTGCTAATTCTTGGGACATTGATTAGCGAAAGGACAAATCTTTTTAAACTACAAAATAATATAAATTTTAGTTATTACATACAGACATTTATTTTCTATATTTTAGCAAACCACATGTGCCGCCAATGCTAAATAATTTGATTAATCTCTTACTCTGTAGAAAAGAGTAAGTATATTATTTTACCAAATCTCTATGCTCTATTAACAATCAACAACAGAAAAAATATAATAAAGCAAGAAGAAATAATGAAATCTATTTCCCTTTATCCAGAGATGCTTTAAGAAAGTAACAACAGTAACATTAACGAACGATTTATATATAAAACACCTGCAAAAACAAATTAAGTAAAGTGAACCGGCCGAGAAATAATTCTATCGATATCCGACAGACACGTCGTAAATCAAATCATCGTTTCTAGAACTAGGGTGAACGGTGCTGTAGACGGCTATAGCCGGACGAACATTTCAAACTTGTGACACTTCTGTTCTTGCATCACTCGCTGTAAAAGGTCAGTTACAACCGTGCCCGTTCCCCGTAACACAACTACTTTCCCCACTTCCCTACACGTTGCTTAATACAAATATTAGGAATAAAACTTCATCAACATACAAGTTATCGAGTTTCAGAAACTCAAAGTTAATAAGCAGCTTTGTCTCCTCACAATCCGTGCATTTTGAACAGATATGTTTTCGTACACAATGTAAGGGAATTGGATTTGCATGTGAATCAGACGATATAATGTTGTAAGGACTCGAAGTTCTTTATTACGGAGCCGGTTGACTAATCAGTTTGTACGTATCCTTTATTTGATTTCATAAGTCAAGTTAGGGAAATCAGAGAAAGAGAGAGTTATCTCCGTATTTCCTTATTGACTTTACTTTAGTTTACCGATTTTCGCCAGTAAAATTGGCGAACTTTAAATGTCAGGTTAATACTTATTGATTTCGTTTTTTATCGCTTTCATCAGCGGCCCGTTTGATGCTAAGCGGAAAAGTGGCTCAGAAAATCAGAATATGTCTGAAATTTGGATAGACTGTAAACGAAATCGAATTTTTGACTATTGTTTCTTGTTTCAGCTATCAGTATCAGGTACCTAAGACGCTGGCGACAAGGCAGGCGTTGCCTGTGTAGACTCAGGTCACTCATCAATGCCCTCAGGTATCGTTTAATAAAAAAATAATTGTAATTCCTAATCATAGTCTCAATATTATGAAACATTGAAATTTGAATGTTGCTACTTTACACGACTATACCAATAGTACGAAACGAACCAATTTGATTGAGACCAACGTTTTATGAATTCTGGTGTTAGCTTTGCGTTTGAATAATAAATATTTGGCGTAGCTCTGAAACAAACACATGACGTCATTTACCACAAGAGGACTTTAAAGCAAGCCATAAACCACGAAGCCCAAACGCGGATTACCAAACAATCGATTGTCACTCCAAGTCTAGTTCTATTTAAATGCACGCCTTGCATTAGTCTATACCAAAACAATATTCAGTTATTTTAAATCTGTTTCGTCAGCTGCGTGTAGCTTTTAGGTTTAAGTTAAAATAAAACAGATTATTTAAATTAATTTAATTAATTCATTGTTGCCTTTTACTTCGCGGCCAGCTTTCTTTAAAATTGTATTTCATAACAGACCGCTATTTGAGCGACATTTTGCGATATTTATGTTTCGTATTTAAATTATAATAACAGATTTACGGTGGTGACATTTGAATAGAGAGTTGTGTAAATAGAAGTTAATCAAAATCTAGATTTAAAAGACAAATAGCGACACTTGCTTAGGTCATAAACCATTTAAATTGCATAGACAGAGTGATTAACAGGCCTATTGCCGCTGATTTAGTACTGTGTGTCACCGATTTAGTGCCTGTAAACTAAGTAAAAAGAAAAACTCCATAACATAGCATCACGCGTGTCTATGCCTGAATGGTTTTATGGCATAGCTCACAGTCTATGTTTAGGTCACACGGAACTTTATTTCTGTCTATTTGGTGCCAACAATAAGGCTAGTCTAGGTACTGTTACGAAACACTATCAAATACTTAAATAGAAAGCTTCAAGAAATTTGTCTAACCCTGACCTCGAAGTAAAGATAGAGCGTACTATATTCGAATTCTAAATATACTTATCTCAACCTATACACTTGTTGCTCAACAACAATGGGATTTTCCATTATACAAACACTTTCAGATTTTTACAGAAATAATTGTTTCAGGAAACAAAAATACAAATTCTTGATAAAAGAAATTACGCTGATATTTATTATCCTTGTAATAATTACTAGAGGAAACTTTGGCAGGTATACGAGATTAATATCAAAGTCAAAATCCTTTATTCATTTGGGTCACAATGTGACGCTTATGAAAGTCAAAATAACAAATTAATAAAATAATTACTTAAAGACTCTACATTTACATTTACTGCCACGTTCACAAAGCAAGGGCGTAGAACCATGAGAAAGAACGGGCAATAAAACTCACGGTCACTCTTTTTCATCGCCAGGTTTTGCATAATACACATAATTTACATTTTGTTAGGTGCTGCAACTTTAGTGAAGGTGACAAGTGAACAATGATATCATAAGGGATAAATAATGTTAAACTACATTCAACAAATCATAAAATATCAAAATCCTGCAAAAATCATGTGTTCACGAGGTACCTCAACTCAACATCTCACTTATCAAAACTAGAATTTAACAAATTTATATAACAATTATATTAAACGGTCAGAAAATAAAATAATCTTCGGTTAAACAAGCCTAAGCCTATCCCCATGGTGTCTTATTATTTAAAAATTCATTAATAGTGTGATAACCCTTTGTGAAAGAAAGTTCCTAATTGTCCGTTTGTATTTGTGCATGGGTAAATTCATTATTTCAAGAGGCAATTTAAATTCAACTATTAATTTTATTTTAATTCAAAAATGACTATTTTTGCGGTATAGAATTAAGTTTTCGTTAATGTACATTAAGTTAGCATATATATATATTGCGATGCAACTGTCAATATATCTATTTCTTTAAACTTATCACGTAAATAATCTCTAGCACCTAACTTATAAATTGCACGTATGGCCCTCTTTTGAATGACAAAAATAGTCTGTATATCAGCAGCTGTACCCCATAACATTATACCGTAAGACATTACGCTGTGAAAATAACTAAAGTAAACTAGTCTAGCAGTATCTATATCTGTGAATTCCCTAACTTTTCAAACTGCAAACGCTGCATAACTAAGTTTTACTGCGAGACTGGATATTTGGGCGCCCCACTGAAGCTTACAATCTAAAGTTACACCAAAGAATACGGTTGATTCGACTAGTTGAATTATTTCCTTATTTAAAATTATATAAGTAGGAACACTTTTGACACTAGGCAAAGAGAATTTAACACATTTGGTTTTGCTAGGGTTGAGTACCAAACTACTTGTCGAAAACCAATCTAATACTTGTGCAAGAGTGTTATTGACGGTAAAGTTACATGAATTGCGATCAACTTTAAAAATTAGGGACATATCGTCGGCAAATAAAACAATATCCCATAAATTTTGAACAAAGAACGGCAAATCATTAATATATATTAAAAAAAAGGAATGGACCGAGAATAGAGCCCTGTGGAACGCCCATTCCCACTGGCAAACCTAGAGACCTACTCCCATTAACATCTACATACTGAATTCTATCTCTGATGTAGCTGGCAACAAGATTGAGTGCGGTATCTCTAATACAATAAAGTTTCAATTTACGTAAAAGTGTATTACGTTCCACACAATCAAACGCCTTTGATAGGTCACAAAAAACACCAATGACATCCTTCGCGTTTTCCCAAGCATTAAAAAATATCAGAAATAAATTGGTCGAATCAATGTAAGTGCTATGGTATTCCTACCATTAATTAGAAGGTGATGACGGAGCGTGATTATTATTAATTGATGTTATTCAGAACTACTTACTATTACATATGTACCTAGGTGTACGCAGGTTTCGTTTATATCAATGAATACGTAAAATATGTTATGTTCTGTAATGTTAGTTATTCCTTAGAGGATAAATATATATTGTATTCAATACGATTAATATTTAACATTCTTACCAATATAAAACAAATGACGGCCATAATTGATAAAAATTCGCCTCACCCTGTTCGTGTCTAATTTAGCTTAATTTGAGCAAATTATTTTGAAATCACCTACATGATATTATTTTAAATTGATTATATGATCATCATTATGTTAGCGTTATCTCGGTTGCGATCCAAGTTCTTCGTATTGGAGATTGGAGTCAGCTTTCTTATTATTATAGATTTGACAGAATAATCGTGTCTAATTATTTAATGTTGAGAAGTAAAAAAATAAATGTATTTAGAGGCTATAACATAACCTATACTATTTTCAGATATATCATACAACTTAATTTAACTAATAAATGTTCCATCACCATCCATTGGTTAAATTAAGTCAGTATTTTAGATTATAAAATATTCTACAATATCATTGTTAACCCTACCAATCATATCGAAAAGCCGTAAAAGAGAATGCGCCACAAAGCTTTAAAGTGAAAATAACTGACTTTACAACTGTTTCAAGTCCCTAGCGCACTAATTTATCTGTACGTATCTAGATTTGGCGATATAATTGAACTGTCAATACGTGCCAATAATCAAAATATGACGTTCACATAGTTGGCGTCGCATAAATCATATCGAATTGCTAACTTCCATAGACGACTATGATAATTACTTTTAATTGTCAAGTCATGACTGTGCAAATTTTTAAAGCTTTTGTAATTTAACAACATCGATATCAAACTATGATTTGATTTGAATGTGTAACATTCGCGTTAACCCAACATAATACTATGTTAACTAAACATCTTACCATCAGTGGCACTAATAATGTGACTTGCCTAACTGTTCGTAATAGATAGGCAGAGTCAAGCAACGTTCACTCTATGGATAAGTGACGGTTCGTGCGGTATTTATATTAGAACTCAACCGTACTTCGCCAAGCACGTTAAGCCCTTGATCCTGGTTCTCGACTCAGAACAAAAAGATTAAGCCATGTCGAAGGCCTTCGGGCGGTCTAAATATTCCGATACCAGAGGTGACAGATTCACACAAAAAGAAAGAGAGAAAGAAAGAATTATAGAAAGATCTTACCTTCAGATCCATATTCATTTTGCCTGAGAGCCCAGGCGACTGGCTCGTAAGTGGAGCTGTTTGCTCTGAACACAGCCCAGTGGTCTCCTGGTAGTGGACCCCATGCCGTCTCGCCGGCCCGGGCCAGTCGTAACACGGGAGATGCCGGGTTCAATGTAGCGTCCTACGATACACAATCAAATTTGTTTGTCATTTAAGAACGAACATAAAAAATATATACATAATATAGCACATACAAAGGTCGATAGATCAACAATTTGTTCTTAATTTCAATAACATTTAAGCCTCTGAATGTTTGCCTATACATAGACATTCAATAAATTCATTACTAGCTGGCACTATAACTAATTATAGTTGGTGCCACGAGAAGATAGATTTTTAAGAACACAGGGCTTCACAACCTTTGTTTCAAACCGTTGTGTTTGAGATTTTATGCTTTAGTGAACTCTTATACGTTTGAACAGTCGTTTTTTTTAATGCTCAATTATGCTACTATATCTTCAAATTTATATTTTACTAGCTGACCCGGCGAACTCAGTATCGCCTTTTTAAGGTCTTTTTTATCATTCCTTTTTTTCCATCCATCCATCCATCAGGGCTTAAGAAATTGACAAAAAAAATATTATTTCGGAGGAGTATTGTATCATTAACACTGTGAAATTGCTGAATTGTTTCACTAACGCAGCTGTTAAACGATTTATTAACTCCAGTATGCGACTGGCGCGTATGACTGATCTAGTGATATGATTAACTTACTAAGATGGCTATTAAATATAGGGGTTGGTGTTAGAAGGGTGAAAATTTAGAGTTGTTTGTATTTTCAATGCCATATCATAAAGAAAGAGACTGCCTCCGTGGTCCAGTGGATAGCGTATGCGACTGCAGATCGGAGGTCCCGGGTTCAATTCCCGGGTCGGGCAGTGTTACTGGGTTTTTCCGAATTCTCAGTAGCAGCACGGTGTCTGGTGATGTGCCCGGTAACGGCAATGGCCTTGCCCCCCTATTACGTGGGACCTAAAAATTCATGGCGAAATGTGGGTGTCATATTACACTTCTGCCTACTCTTTCGGGAATATACAGGCGTGAGTCAATAAAAAAAAAGTAAAGTAAAGTTTACACAGTAAAACGATGCCAAATGTTAATTGGACCAATTATATTATGAATTATGATATTAAAGATATTAATTTTACTAAAAATGTCCCGTCCGCCGCCTTGGATTCCCAAATAGATGTCATTTTTGTGATCAGAATCCATGAAAACCCCGAAAATGATACCCATATTAATTTTATTAAAAATTTCCCGTCCGCCATCTTGGATTCTCAAATAGATGTCATTTTCGTGATCAGAATCCATGAAAACCCCGAAAATGATACCCATATTCATTTTATTATAAAAGTCTCGTCGCCATCTTGTGAATGTAGACACTAAAAACTATTCCCGTGAGAATTTTGTGTCACACATGCGCATAGTAAAATGTGACTCTCATCATTCTTTCATAACGCGCCTTTTCAAAGAAGTATAACTTCAAAAATATATTTTTGGTTGGCCCGTCCTTTTTACTTAGGGGTTTAAAACTAAACTGCGGCCGATACTCAGACCTAAAGAATATACGTTTAAAATTTCATACAACTCGGTCCAGCCGTTTCGGAGGAGTATTGTAACTAACACTGAGAAACGATTTTTTTGACTCGGGTATGCGCGTGGCGTGGCCAACAGGATTGATCTAGTGATAAGATGAAATTACTAATATGGCTATAAAAAAAAGAATTTGGTGATAAAGGGGTGAAAATTAAGAGTTGTATGTATTTTATACTGCCATATCATAAAAAAATAAAAATATAAAAAAATGTTCAAACAATAAAAAAAAGATTTTTTTTGGGCTGGCCACCCTTATGATTTGGAAGTTTGAAAAATAGATTACGACCGATTCTCAGGCCTGCCAAATATACATACAAAATTTAATACAAATCGGTCCAGCCGTTTCGGAGGAGTATTTTAACTAACACCATGACACGAGAATTTTAAATATACAGGGTGATTTGTAATTGCTCGTATTCCCTTCGGGGGGGAGGTGATTCTAGGGCCAAAATGGAGTATTTGTACCCCCTACATATGGGGGTCCAAAATGCACCATTTTGGAATAAAACGGTTTTTAACCCGGCGTCATGGGGGTTGGGTCTGTGAGACCCGTAACATTTTATTTCGATTGTAGTTCACTTACTATGCGTGCGACTTTACCGCTCTTCTCAGTAGCTGGAACTGTTGAGTTGATCTATGCGTCGCAGGCATTAAACGTGAGGCAGTGGCAGTGGGATTTATACGTGCACCAAGTTCAAAAAGGTATGTGAGACCCATCCCCGCAGGTAGTGTAACGATTTCGCGCCATTTTGTATACATATTATTACAATTGTTTACTGTGTATTTATGCTTTAATATTTGTTTTTTTTTTGTTCTTGTTTACGATTTAAGTTGCTTATATACAGTTCAAAATATTTTATGTATGTTTTTGTAGGTATATCTAAAAAATGGACCGAGAAGACACACAGCATATTCTGTCGATTTTACAAGAGTCTTTTTTCACGGCTTTTTCTTATAGATAATCTAGTTTACTACAAAAAAGTGACATAAAAACATTAAGACTGATTGTTAATTAATAATAGAGTAACATTTAAGTAGAAGGGAAAGATTTTGTTAACATTGGTCGTTTATTTTTAAATGGTCTAATAAATCTGATTAAAACATAATATAATATAATATTTTCTTTTATTTACTTACATGAATACCTAAAAAACTAAACACTAATAAATATAATCTTTTTCATTCCTAAAGTATTGAAATAACTAATATCTAATAAACGGGTCTGTGAGACCCACCCCAACGTCCATGTAACACTTTTCCACCCCCATGACCCCGGGTTAAGATTTTTTGAGAAAATTCCAAATTTTTGTTATAAACATCTTGTAAAAAATTATTTTGACTATTCTTGGTGGCATATTGGGTCTTATTTAATGGACAATGAAATGGCTCATCTTTTAAATTAAAATAAACCTAATAGCTCAACATGGAATTTGAAAATAGAGCCAATAAACACGCAAAAAATGTTCGAATAAAAAAAATTACGCCACAAAAATGCAATTATTTGAAAAAATTAATATGTGGCGTGTTATGTAAAGTGTTGAAATAACTTTCTAGTATTACCTGCTATCCAAAAAGGTATATTAGTCTTAGACAATTTGTGCAAATTTAGAGTAATAGCCACTTTTGTTCAAAAAAAGTCCTTCTGGATGACTCACTCGCCAGAACATTTTTTCCTATCTTTGTTCTTAAGCTCTGCAAACAGCAGTGATTTACTAGTAGGGAGACCAACCTAGCAAAACTTAGGGTGTTGGGTTCGAATCCTCAGCGTAAGTGACTGTCTTTTGTTAGTTAAATGCATATTAAGTTTTTTATTCTCACTTGTCCCGTGACTCGAAGAGCATGTTCAGCCAGTTGGTACCGGACGTTATGATTATCTTGGAAACTCTTTTAGGGGAGTCAAAATCAAGTCAAACAGTCAAATAAATAAATAATTGAAAAACAAAGGCGTGACACTGAATTAAACCATAAAATATTCCATTGCATATTAAATATTCCATTCATATAGCGGATGAGAGATGGGGACAATCTGTCGCAAAACTTAAGATTTGTGAAAAGGCGCATGATGCAGGCCAAAGAACGCCACTCCTACCGAACTAGTATTGTGAATATTGTTGGCCCACCTGGCGATTAGGTTTTTTGTCCCGTTTTTTTGCCACAGGTTGGCGATTTGAATTTTTGCCCAGCACCGGCGGTTTTTGTGCTGGGCAAAATATCATACACAACCGCACATCCAGCGGAACTTCTTCCAACAGAGCCGGAAACTCTTATTATGAATAAGTCAAAGCCTACGTAGAAGTATCTTTTTCAGAAAAAGTAACATATTTTAGAGTATCAACGCTGATTCGACAAGATTTCGTGTAATTCATGTTTTGCCACAGTGAGATCCCATCTGAAATCCGGATATTTTATGGTTTAATTCAGTGTCACGCCTTTGTTTTTCAATTATTTATTTATTTGACTGATTGACTTGGTTTTGACTCCCCTAAAAGAGTTTCCAAGATAATCATAACGTCCGGTACCAACTGGCTGAACATACTCTTCGAGTCACGGGACAAGTGAGAATAAAAAACTTAATATGCATTTAACTAACAATAGACAGTAATTTACGCTGAGAATTCGAACCCAAGACCCTAAGTTTTGCTAGGTTGGTCTCCCTACTAGTAAATCACTGCTGATTGCAGAGCTTAAGAATAAATACAGGAAAAAAATGTTCTGGCGAGTGAGTCACCAAGAAGCACTTTTTTTGAACAAAAGTGGCTATTACTCGAAATTTGCTACAATTGTTGAAGACTATTATACCTTTTTGGATAGCAGGTAATACCAAGAAGTTATTCCAATACTTTACATAACATGACACATATTATTTTTTTCAAATAATTACATTTTTGTGGCGTAATTTTATTTTATTCGAACATTTTTTGCGTGTTTATTGGCTCTATTTTCAAATTCCACGTTGAGCTAGTAGGTTTATTTTAATTTAAAAGATGGGCCATTTATTTGTCCATTAAATAAGACCCAATTTGCCACCAAGAATAGTCAAAATAATTTTTTACAAGATGTTTATAACAAAAATTTGGAATTTTCTCAAAAAATCTTAAAAGCCGTTTTATTCCAAAATGGTGCATTTTGGACCCCCATATGTAGGGGGTAAAAATACTCCATTTTTGCCCTGAAATCACCTCCTGAAGGGAATACGAGCAATTACAAATCACCCTGTATAGATTACCTTAGACTTCCTGTAGTGAACAAAATTTTTCCATTTTTACAAAAATAAACACATTTGTTTTTGTGTTTGAGTAGTCAAATATTCCGGCAGTATTTTCATTCATTTCATTTCAATTTGTCGATTTTTTTGTAGTTATTTACACGTACCTAAGTCATTCAGTAAATGTACGACAATAATAGAGGACCAAGTATATCAATGATAGAGTACAAACATGGTACTCTATTATTGATTGTATTAATCATAGGCAATAAAAATAGCTAAGCTATCCTAAACTATTTAAAAAAATACCACAAATGAATAATATTACAGACCATTAGCTACTACATTGCGTTAAAATTTCTAGGCATGGAGATTTCACGTTGTATGAATGAAAACGTAAAATGAACTAAAACAAAGGCCATTAAAAGTTACGATAAAATAACATTTGGGGTTACCTTCGTCAGAAGAAGCTATTTTTATTTATTTATTATTTTTATTAGGTGCAAAGAATATTCTATGCGACTAATAGTTTGCCATCTGCAATTGTGCCGGCCGCAGGACAAGCGTTGTGACACCATAAACTTACATTTAACTAACTTCTTATTGATATCCAAAAAATATTTTTATCCACTAATAAATGCCCGCTAAGCCCAAGAATGTAACATTTCAATGGATTAACGAAAAATGTTGACGTTCCAGCGTCTGACATGTTCCATTACCACAATACACTGTTGACAGCGCGTATATCGATAACCCGGTCAATTGGCATATTAATTTGCAATGACGTCATATCTATGTACCGTTGCGCTTATTGGATTTGACATCACTCGATTTTGAAATCTAATTCTAATTAAATATCTAATTCAAATTCAAAATCCTTTATTCATTTGGGTCACAATGTGACGCTTATGAACGTCAAAATAATAAATTAATAAAATAATTACTTATACTCAAATTTAAAACATTATTACTGTATGCTTCTACATTTACATTTACTGCCACGTTCGCAAAGCAATAGGTAGAACCATGAGAAAGAACGGGCAATAAAACTCACGGTCACTCTTTTTCATCTCCAGGTTTTGCATAATACACAATTTACATTTTGTAAGGTGCTGCAACTGTTACACCTTCTATATCACTTGTATATATTTACTGTACATCATAATACTCAAGCATAATACTTTTGGTTAGCCTCCTCAGAATAGACATGGTGAAACAGGAGCATCCACTTACATTATATATACCTAATAATGCAGGCAATCCGCGAAAGTGATCAGAACCATGATGGAAATGATGCAGTTAAATATTAAAATCTAATACCAGCCCGCAAGACCATCATCGACCAGTCATCGCAAGTAGCACCCGTTCACGAGTATGACGCATGTGCCAGCCATCATCCCTCTCGCCATATTAGAGGGACAGGGATGACCCGACACACGACGCCACCACAAGAAATGACATTTTAGTGAGCATGACGACAACGGTATACGAACCAGCAGTAAGAAACAATCTATTGGTATACTGACCATGACCGCCAATTACCTCCATTTTCCAGATCGTTATTATTAACATAAGTTAGTGGAACGCGTGAAGGAATGCAAATGTAGAAAGAATTTTGTGAAGGTGACAAGTGAACAATGATATGATCAGAGATAAATAATGTTAAACTACATTCAACAAATCATAAAAATATCCAAATCCTGCAAAAATCATGTGTTCACGAGGCACCTCCACTTAACATGTAAATAAAATAATCGTGAGTTAAACAAGCCTAAGCCTATCCCCACGGTGTCTTATCATTTAAAAATTCCTTAATAGTGTAATAACCCCTTTGTAAAAGAAAGTTCCTAATTGTCCGTTTGTATTTGTGCATGTGTAAATTCATTATTTCAAGAGGCAATTTGTTGAAAAATCGTATACCAATCCCCGCAAATGAGTTCTGAACTTTATGTAGACGGTAGTTAGTTCCCACCAGTTTATGCTTATTCCTCGTGTTCACGTTGTGCAAATCACTATTTTTGCGGTATAGAATTAAGTTTTTCTTAATATACATTAAGTTAGCATATATATATTGCGATGCAACTGTCAATATGTCTACTTCTTTAAATTTATCACGTAAAGAATCTCTAGCACCTAACTTATAAATTGCACGTATGGCCCTTTTTTGAATGACAAAAATAGTCTGTATATCAGCAGCTGTACCCCATAACATTATTCCGTAAGACATTACGCTGTGAAAATAACTAAAGTAAACTAGTCTAGCAGTATCTATATCTGTGAATTCCCTAACTTTTCTAACTGCAAACGCTGCAGAACTAAGTTTTACTGCGAGACAGGATATTTGGGCGCCCCACTGAAGCTTACAATCTAAAGTTACACCTAAGAATACGGTTGATTCGACTAGTTCAATTGTTTCCTTATTTAAAATTATATTAGTAGGAACACTTTTGACATTAGGCAAAGAGAATTTAACACATTTGGTTTTGCTTGAGTTGAGTACCAAATTATTTGTCGAAAACCAATCTAATACTTGTGCAAGAGTGTTATTGACGGTATCAAAGTTACTTAAATTACGATCAACTTTAAAAATTAGTGAGATATCGTCGGCAAACAAAACAATATCACATAAATTTTGTACAAAGAACGGCAAATCATTAATATATATTAAAAAAGAAATGGACCGAGAATAGAGCCCTGTGGAACGCCCATTCCTACTGGCAAACCTAGAGACCTACTCCCATTAACATCTACATACTGAATTCTATCACTAAGGTAGCTGGCAACAAGATTGAGTGCGGTATCTCTAATATCATAAAGTTTCAATTTAAATAAAAGCGTATTATGTTCCACACAGTCAAAGGCCTTTGATAGGTCACAAAAAAACACCAATGGCATCCTTCGAGTTTTCCCAAGCATTGAAAATATGCTTTAACAAAGTTACACCGGCATCAACGGTGGAGCGACCCTTAGTAAAGCCATACTGTTCACTGTGAAATAAATTATTTGTGTGAAAGTGGCTCTCTAGTTGATGCAAAATAATCTTTTCAAAAATTTTACTAATAGCAGGCAAGATAGAAATTGGCCGAAAATTACTAGGGTCGCTCTTTGATCCCTTTTTGAATAATGGTATTACTTTACTGTGTTTCATTAGATCAGGAAATAATCCTGTATCTATGCATCTGTTGAATATTGCAGCTAAATATTGAGCTAAGCTAGAAATAATTTGTCGCACAAGTTTAACAGAAATGCCCCATAAGTCAACAGATTTTTTATTATTGAGCGTCTTGAATACCTTCAGTATGTCATTGGTGTCAATATATTTAAAATTAAAAAGCACATCACACTCATTCACATTGCCCCTAACCAACATTTCTGCTTTGTTTGGACATGAATCTAGACAGCTGGTTGTGTTCACTGGTATGTTTATGAAGAAATGGTTAAATGTCTGAGCAACATCAGTTTTCCTAGTAATAATTTCACCATTAAATTTTAATTCATAATTGTTATCTACCAATTTAGCTCGACCAGTCTCATTGTTAATAATGCTCCAAGTAGTTTTAATTTTGTTCTTGGATTCTTTGATTTTATTGCTTAAATATAAGGATTTGGCTAAAGCACATGTCCTCTTAAAAACCTTTGAATAATTTCTAACATATTGAAAGTGTTACTTAGTAGACTCTAAGTTACTTAGTAGACATTCTTTATTTACAGTAAAGTCTATATTCTCGTGGCACGCACTGTAATTTTGTAGTGTTATGTTATATTTAATATTGACAAACTAACAATATGGTGTCCTATATTTTGATATTAAATACACCTTTTAAGATACACAACAGAAACGATTCTTCGACTAGAAATAGGAAAAGATATTGAGAATAATAATAATTTGGGACTATAGAGTCATCAAAAATCACGTACACGTATATCGACTCATGTTGCTGACTGTACCTAGGTGTCCAGTAAGTATAAGCTATACACATGCAACCTCGTACTGTACACGAATACGTATGCATATGTAATTACTGACATACAACGCGATACCCTTTTATATGCAAACATTCCAGGTATCAATTAGCGACCTTACACTGAAGTTTTTATCATAAACATTTCATCGTGTATGTGCATACAATTATCGCGCTAGGATCTCATAACCGCTTTAATTGGTATGCAACATTAGGGTCAAAGTGCACACGCTACTTTTATCATTGATGGCCATTTTGTCGCTTTTCGGAACACGGTAAAGCGTCCGATTCAACCCACTCATGCAAATGCCAAATGTGTCGTAGTACCTTTTTTGGGAGTGATGTCAGCTGATATGAAGTAATCTAACGCAAACAGCTCCCAAAGACGATACAATGTATTGTACATTGTTAGATTGCGCAAATTAGATGCAGGTACCGAAAGCAGAAAGTCGCCAAACGAACTGTAGCGTCGACGCTGACGTTAAAACAACAATTATTAATATTAGCCCTGTACATGTCCCAAAGCTGGGCACGAAAATCGTCTTACTAAGAGAGGAGTAGTCCACACTTCACATTTCTTTTTAGACAATTTGGCCGAACTGTCAGAATTGCAGGTTTCCTCTCGACGATTTTTCTTAGCCGTTTAGTAAACGATAACTAACAATTTAATAGTCATGTTTCATTACATGATAATTACAAACTTAATAATTAGCACTTTCAAGTTTAACCCTAGCGCAATTACTAAAAGGATATCTAAATGCTAGGGTCAAATTACCAATAGAGATGTAACATAAAAGCAATGTCGCACGTGTGATTGATTTCCACGGGGTAGCCGGGATCGATCACTCGCCGAGCAAATAAAGAGAGATAATTAGGTTGACTTACGGGAAATAAATAAAAATATCACCAGGAAAGTTTAAACTCGCGTTATAATTCGATTATTAGAAGAGACAATTATCCAGGGCGTGGGTGACGTTGTTGGCACTTCACAGGTCTTCAGATGGTGTTGTACTCAACTCGGTGGTGCTGGCCGGAGCAAAAGGGCCAAGCCTCGTGTGTCCCCTGTATTTATAGGACCGGCGCACTGTGGGCTGAAATCAGCGTTTCATAGACATTCAATTATTTTTTTTAAAGTGACATTTTTTTCACATGGAATGCTGGAGGAATCTAATTACATGCCTAAAAAAATACTCTTTATGAAATGGGTACGTAAACGGCAGTTTGAGAATTTTTTCTTTAAAAATTTGTATGGAGACAACATAAAAAAATACGATAACTCTGCTATCGCACAATTGGCCCAAATTCCCTTCTAGGGGATTAATCCTTGAATTATTTTTGATTTTTTGACATACTCGGTATCACGGCCTCAGGTGCGCTTTTTTTTTTTTTAAAATGAGCATTTTTTTTTATATGAGGCAATTTCTTTGGACCAATTTGGCTTAACATAATATATATGAATATGACCCGGATATCTGGATTATATTCATATATCTTAAGCCAAAGAAATTGCCTCATATAAAAAAATGCTCATTTTTTTTAAAAAAAAAGCGCACCTGAGGCCGTGATACCGAGTATGTCAAAAAATCATAAATAATTCAAGGATTAATCCCCTAGAAGGGAATTAGGGCCAATTGTGCGATAGCAGAGTTATCGTATTTTTTATGTTGTCTCCATACAAATTTTTAAAGAAAAAATTCTCAAACTTCCGTTTACGTACCCATTTCATAAAGAGTATATTTTTAGGCATGTAATTAGATTCCTCCAGCATACCATGTGAAAAAACATCTCACTTTAAAAAAAAAAATTAATGTCTATGAAACGTTGATTTCAGCCCACAGTGCGGCGTAGAGGGGCGCGAGGGAACGGCCCACTGCTGTGCGTCACTCGTAGCAAGGCTCGCGGCGCAGGGGCGCGACGTGACGTCACACACCCCCCCCCCGTTAGGCCGGGATTTTCCCTAAGGAAAATTCCCTAGCCCAACGGGCGTAGCAGCCCTGAAGATACTCCCTGAAATTAGAGAAAACAAGGGCCTGAGTACCTTGAACAAGTGACAACCCTATACGCTAATTAGGATACCTAAATAATAATGACCCACGCTTGCATTCTTCACGCGTACAACGGAAGTCTGAATTTGAACATAAACATTAATCAATCATAATTCATCACACATACCTACATGTAAATGCCGAGGCCAGTGTAATAGCCGTGTAAGATAACAATCTATGGAGAAGCGCTTAGGGTAATTATTAGGTAATAATGATTTGTAGATATAAGAAACTTGATCTAGCCCTACGACTTATAAATCTTGGGTTCGGCCTTTGCCACTAGATAAGTAAACTTTTTGAATATAGTTAGGTATAACAACAGATTTTTCGTAAAGATGAACAAAAATAATATAAGCCGCAGACACGACCGGACCGCTCAATGTCAAAGGAAAGAATTTAATACATATTTTGCTCTAATTAGTAACTAGAACACGACCAGTAACCACCTTTTGAATGTAAACAATGGTGATTCATTAGTTAGGCATTTATTTATCGGCGCGTCGCTGAGTGAACGCGAGTGCGTCATAACGACAACTAGGTACGATCTAAATGGTAGGTACTATTCGACTGTTCCGAGCTCGCGACGCACGGTTAATCACCATGATCGTTTATAAAGTACCTATAATAACAATTTGATTATGGAATTTATACAGAATTAAGAATAACAACAGAACTTCAGAACAAGGCACGGCGAAAAACAATACGCCAATCCAGATGCATTTCAACAAATAGATTTGCGGAAAGAAAATACACATGCGAGAATCGAACTTGTATGCTCAGCTAATAGCGACCTTTTACCCACTGATCAACAGGGTAAAAAAACAATATATTTAGTTTATGGTTAGTATTTTTTAAAACAATGTTCAACATAACATTTGAGTACACAATTGCGCAGCAATTTGAAAAATAGTATTGTTTACGAGAAAAAAAATATTTGCTACCCACCACAGAAAATATCAATTTATAGTAGGCACTACTACAAACGGTAATATAAATTAGAAACGTTCGTTTGAAAAAATTAAACAATGAATAGGTAGAAGGTATTCTTATTGTTGTTTTTATACTTTTATTATTCTTTGTAATTAATTAACTTTAAATCCTTGATGTGCCAATCGCCTAAAGGTTTTCCAGCCATGTCGTAAAGTTTGTATACTAGAGGTGATTTTTTTGAGGCAATCTTACATTTAATAAATTTAGGCGCCAATTTCTTGCTAAAATATTTATCCTTATCACTAAGAAGAAACGTTCTGCGCCAAACTATATCACCGACATTGAATTCTGCCTGTTTACGGCGAAGATTATAAGATGAACAATTTCGTTGGTGGGCCGACAACAGAGCTGAATGTACCTTCTCGAAAATAGAAGATAAATAGCCTAAAGTTTCGGCATAGCCGTCCCGTGGTTCAAGCACCATATCGGCATTAAATTCCTTATCAATATACTGAGAACCACATGTTATGACCTCCCTACCAAAAACAAGGAAATTAGGAGAATAACCAGTAACCTCACTAACTGCGCAGTTAAGGGCGAATTGAACTTTAGTGATTAGAGTGTCCCAGATTCGATGATCAGATTCTATGAAAGTTGAAATAGCTGTCATAATGGTTTTGTTGTAACGTTCTACTGAGTTAACGTGGGGAGTATACAACGGTGTAAAATGCAAATTTGGAATTTTATATTTTGACAACATACTTTTAAAGGTTGCGCTAATAAATTGTTTACCGTTATCCAAAACAATAGTAGATGGAATTCCATGCACCAAAAATACATTTTCCTCAAGAATTTTTGTTATCACTTCTGCAGTTGCCCGTTTAATGGGGAAAAGTAAACAATATTTAGAGAAACAACAACTGACCACAAATATAAAAGTGTTTTGTTTCCTGCTGGGAGGCAATGGACCAATCAAATCAATGCTAATCGTCTGAAAGGGCTTTTGACATGATTTGAGTTTTCCCATTAGACCTAAATTTGGGTGATTTTGGTGTTTATGGGTGATAAAAGGTTCACATGAACTGACGAACTTGACAACATCGGTGTACATACCAGGCCAAAAGTAATTAAGTGCGAGACGTTTGTATGTCTTAAAAATACCCAGATGTCCAGCAGTGGGCGAAGAATGATTCTCCCTTAGAATGTCATTTCTTTGGTCAGACGGAATAACCTCTTTCCATTGAAATTCTCTAGTGAGAGGTTTTAATGTTTTTTTTAAAACAATACAATTTATTGTTTATTACTTGATAGTTAACAAAGGAAGTCGGAGAACTTAAACAGCCTTTATAGATATTTAAATACCAAGGATCATTAGTAGAAACTGGTAAATTCTGATTAGAATTAATATCTATATTTATATTATTAGCAATAGCAGAAACGGGTAAAGAGCGAGACAGAAAATCTGGTAAAACGTTATCGGAACCCCGACGATGACGTATTTCAAAATTATAGGAAGATAAGCGAACTCCCCATCTGGCTAACCGGCCAGTAGGGTTATTTAAGGTCAAGAACCATTTCAAAGCAGCGTGATCTGTGTAAACAATAAACTTTTTACCATTTTCAACATAACAACGCCAGTGTTCTATAGCAGATAGAACAGCCAGGGCTTCGCGCTCTGTGGCACTGTAATTTTTTTCTTGCTTAGTGAGTGATTTGCTATAGTACGCTATGACTCTTTCCTCACCATTTAACCTTTGACAGAGGATCGCGCCAAGTCCAAAATCGCTAGCATCTGAGTGTATTTCAAAAGGTTGCGAGTAGTCAGGACAAGCCAACACCGAGGAGGAAATCAAACAATTCTTTAGGTTATTAAACGCCTCATTAGCCTCTGTCGTCCAACAGAATGGAGGTGCGTTTTTACTTTGAGATGTTAACTTATTTAAGGGTGCAGCAATAGAGCTAAAATTCGGTATAAAACGCCTGTACCACGAGGCTGCACCTAAAAAACGACGTACTTCTTTTCTATTAGAAGGAGTGGGATAATTTTTCATTGAATTTACTTTATCCGGATCGGGATGCAATCCACTAGAGTCGACAACATAGCCTAAATATTTTAGTTTATCTCTAAAAAATTGACATTTTTCGAGATTAATTGTTAAATTAGCGCTTTTTAGTTTATCAAGAATGCGTAATAAAAGAGTAATATGCTCGTTGAAGCTGGATGTGATACAGATTATGTCATCGATAAAACAGAAAACCTTATTTTCAAATTCTGGACTATAAAATAAAATATCAACTAATCGTTGTTGAGTAGCTGGCGCATTCGTAAGACCGAAGGGCATTCTTTTGAATTGAAATGTGCCACGCGTAGGAATATAAAAGGCTGTTTTGCAACGGTCCTCTTCTTTAATTAATGTTTGCCAAAAAGATTTAGACAAGTCTAAACTAGACAAGTATTTAGCATCTCTCAGATTACCTAAAATTTCCGAAATATAAAGCAAGCTATAAGCATCTTTTTTTGTAACGGAATTTAATTTACGACTGTCCAAACAGAAACGCAGTTCACCATTCTTCTTAAGGGTCAAAATGACTGGGTTTGACCACGGGCTTTCAGATCGTTCAACAACATCCTCTGAGAGCATGTCGTCAAGATGCTTTATTAAAATTCTTTGTTTATCGGGAGACATGCGATAAAATCTTTGCCGAATAGGGGGGCAATCACCTGTATCAATTGAATGAGAAATAATATTTGTGCAACCGAGACCCCGCTTCTCGTATGAAATATCGGTAAATATAGAAATAATGTTGTCAGCGGTAGCTCTCTGGTCGACTGTAAGATGATCATAAGAAACAAGATGTGTAGGGAGAACTGCCTGCAACTCCATTACTTGAGCGTCAGACTTGTTCACAATCAAAACAGACTCTAATTTGTTAAGAAATAGGCCGAAGCTTCGCCAAAAATCCATGCCAAGGATAAGGGAATTTTGAATCCCAGGTACAACATGAACTTCTAAGTTAATCAATTTATCCTGAAACTCAAAGGGTAGAAACACCGATCCCAAAGACTCAAATCGTTCGCCGCCAGCTCTTATTAACCTTAAAGGTTTCGATTTATCCAAAACATTGTCTTTCAAAAATAAGTTATGCAAATTATTACCTAAAATTGTAACGCAAGATCCAGAATCTAAAAGACCAGTGGTAGGTATTCCGTTTAATTTTAGAGTAACGTAAGGATAATATTCTACTTTAGAATTACGGATTGAGGAAATATGATAGCTACTAAAGATTTTTTTTTAAAAGTCCAACCAATTATTCCACTCTGTTTTATTACAATTAGTTGTATAATTTGATTTTCCACAATCCTTGTTAACTAGTTTTTTGAAACTGTAGGGGTCGACTTAGATTTACAATTAGGGCAGTCTGACACCTTGAAACCCTTTGTACCGCACTTAAAACAGATTAGGTAGTGTGGTTGCCGGCAATTACGTAATGAGTGCGAATTGCATCTACAACGCACGCAAAAATTTTTATTTATATTAGAAGTACTCGATACGGCGTTAACTTGTGGTACAGACTTGTATCTCGATGTATCAGCGACAGAGTTATATTTATTGAAGTGATTATGATTGTAAACATTTTTGTTTGAAGAAAAATTAGAAAACGGATAATTATACGCTAGATCAGGTGCTACAATATTCTTTGAAACTTTAGGGGGTTCAGAAAATTGCTTACTGCGACTTTGGTAATTTTCGAAAAGACGACAAACTTCGACCAGCCTATCAACATCAACAACCTTTGCAGTGAGCAGACAATTAGTGTAACAAGGTCTAATATTATTTAGCAAAATTTCTAGCTTCTCCGAATCAGCGATAGGAGAACTAAGTCGCGAAAACAGACCGTGCATTTTTGCCACGTAAATAGTTATTGATTCATTTTCGCCCTGTGAGCGCTGACGAATCTCCGTCATAAGCCGATAATCGTAGTTACGCGGACTAAAATCTCGTTTCAAAAGTTCGCAAAGTTCTAACCAAGTCTTTACATTATTTTTAACAGAACGATACCAAACTCATGCGTCACCCGAAAATATTTCAAAAGCGAAAGACAACATCTTGTCGTGAGAAATAGATCTACAGGACATAAATTCATCAATTTTTTCAATAAAGGATCTTACACATGATTTACCGTTAAATTTGAATTTACCTAATTCCGAAAAAAGCTTACGGTCGTAATTATAGGAAATGTTTCCCTCTGCCACTGAGCAATCCGACCGCAAATTACGGCTCGTGATTAATTGTAATTTCGCATATAAGTCATTAAATTTATTCCACACAGACTCAATTTTTTTTATATCAAGACTGCCGGTATCCACCCTATTCAGTCGATGAAAACAATGGTGTAGCACGGTTTCGACCTTCTGTTGAAGCTCGGAAGTATAGTTTGCTTCCAACATAGATAAGTGTTTATTTGATCTTAATAACGACTTTTCCACTTCAGCCACATCCTCCTCTGGTGGGAAGGGTGAAGATAATATATCCTCTGAGGGAGTTTTAACTGAAAGTTTAGCGATTTGTTTTCGGGGATCGTCAGGCTTTGAAACGCCGCGTATTGTGGTCTCATATTCTAATTCCGCTTTAGTTAATAATGAGAAATTTATAATGTAAGCCATTATTACAAAACAATAATAAAAAGTCTAAGTATTTACGCCGGCACTAGAAAAAAAAATTAAATATCGCCAGAAAATCGAATACCGTGCTAAAAAAAGCTGAAGTACACTAAATTATACAATGGTGTGATGATTGGTCAAGGAAGAAAAAAATTCTTAAAGGTCACTCAAAGGTTGAATCACAATATTCTTTCGCGAACCCGTGGCTCGTTAGTTCAACGGCTAAGCGGTTAGAACCGGTTGGCGGTTCGACACGCTGCCCGCGGTGGAACGTGATTTTAGACCGACGTTAATTAAATCACCGTTATGTTATTTACACAGTTAAATTGCTTATGGCCAACCAAAATAGATAGAAACTGTACCTGTACGCAATTCACCACACCAGAATATATGCACACACAGGAGAAAAATATACAAGAGAAAAAGAAATTATTTCACTCACCTGTAAAGTGCCAACTTACGTTTTAAAATTTATATATATAATATAATTAAAAATTCTATTGGGCGCCAATGTCGCACGTGTGATTGATGTCCACGGGGTAGCCGGGATCGATCACTCGCCGAGCAAATAAAGAGAGATAATTAGGTTGACTTACGGGAAATAAATAAAAATATCACCAGGAAAGTTTAAACTCGCGTTATAATTCGATTATTAGAAGAGACAATTATCCAGGGCGTGGGTGACGTCGTTGGCACTTTACAGGTCTTCAGATGGTGTTGTACTCAACTCGGTGGTGCTGGCCGGAGCAAAAGGGCCAAGCCTCGTGTATCCCCTGTATTTATAGGACCGGCGTGGAGGGGCGCGAGGGAACGGCCCACTGCTGTGCGTCACTCGTAGCGAGGCTTGCGGCGCAGGGGCGCGACGTGACGTCACAGCAAGAGATATCCGAATGACTCCAATATGTAACTTTTATGTCGAGTTTTGATCACGATATCAAAATATACTGAAAGTTTGAAGGGTTTACGTCAGAGCGTTTTTATATTCGCAGTATGTATTGTTGGGTCATAAATCATGTCCCATAAAACCTGGCGCTTTCTTAAAGGTTCTTTATGACGTAACGTCACGCTTGCATGTCCGAATATGTTGCGATGGTGTACGACACCTTTTGGCAGTTACAAGTAGGCCTCAAGACAAAAGGAAGCTATTTCAGCGACAAGTAATGTATTCAACATAGAACACCTACGTGACTTTGACTTCAATTTCCAAAGTAAAAATCACTGATCGGTATTTTATTAATTGCAGGGCACTATATCCTAGATTAAGTGCGAACAAAAGAGACTGCAAGTAATGCATCTAGTAAGTGCAACCTTAAGTGGTTGAAATATCGAGAGTAAACTTTTTAATTAAATTATAGTTGCTCACCTTTAGTCTCAAATTAGTATGCATGAACAGCGGGAATCCTTTCAGCTGGGCACCTACAAGAGTTTCTTCTCCCGGCGTTGCGAATGCGACAACACCAACAGAATACTCGCGACAATATTTATCGAGAAGCTCCCGATTCCACTTGTCCATGTTCGCGTATTTCGATAGCGATTCGAACACGATCACGCCGTATCGCCCCTTGTCCAAAGTGGTAAGAACAGGCAGACTCTTGCCCGCCACTTCCACTTTGTACCTGTAGACAAAAAAAATACACTTTATTTTATCTTTCTAACTGATTCGTGTTTGAGGCTTTACATAAATCCCCTTAGGATAAGTCGCAATAAATTCATGTTTTTATTTTTACTTTGCGGCTTCATTCAGAATAATACACGCATGCTGATAAGAAAATTTTGTTTGACATCCAATACCATAAGTGTTTTATGGTGCGTAAGTTACGATTTCCAGAGACAACGACAATATTTTAAACACAATATACTTAGTGGCTACACGAATTTGCCACGTAAGTCATTTGTCTATTCTATTAAATGTCAACGATTCACACTTATCATTATTTCGTATTCAAATCGCAAACATTTCCGATATTTTAAGCAACACTCGTTTTCTGATACAAACGTCCAGTAATTTTTGTTCAAACAACTTCTAGGCCACAAAATTAGAATAGTGTCAGCAAAATACTCGGGCACTGAGTTCGGTCTCTAATCAAGTGAGAATTTGTTATCTCGAACATACATATACATGAGTACGAGTATAGAGAACAGCGTACTATACGCTTTTCGTATGCCAATAGGATTTACGTCAAACGTAGCAGCGTCTAAAACCGTGTTAGCTTACTGTCTTTCACAGGGGTAAGTATAGGTAGGTATGTGAAACATATACCTATGCAAACTAGGCAATATGTTTGTTATAAACAAATAAAGTAATAAATACATTGAAAATCACATTTGAATTTGTTTTTATACAGCAAATTGTTACTTTAAATTGCAGTCTGGTTCACTGCACGCTTCTGTTCTATTAGATCAATACCGCGAAGGTAAAGTGGCAGCCTGCGCTACCTGTAGAAAGCCGGCCACTACTCTGTACAATATACTTATATGAAGGTAAGTTTAGTACCTACCTATCTGGGTTGTGATACAACCTACTTCATAGATCTGGGCAGAATCCAATTTCTGTGTTATGATAGTAGGCTTGCATTGCCGCCCGGTCGAATTCTCTTCGATAAAGCGAACCGTGCTCTACTTTAACATTCAATTTCTTCAGCCAGCCAGACATTATTATTATGTAACTGTGGCAGAAACATTTGAAATTCAATACTATAATTTAAAGAGCGCCTACCTATTAATTAAAGCAATGGTGGTTTGGCCCGGTGTCATAAAATTGTACAATTTAAATAGAAGTGGGCAATAGCGTCCTCTTGTCAAACACTGAACAAGCCGCCGAAGTTGATTGGCAATATTGAAAATTGAACTGTCCAAACATTCGCTATTAGGATACTTTTCAATTTTCAATCAAAAGCACCCATTTTACCGATATTGGGAAAATCTGACAGGTCTGTGTTCAATTCAGATCAATATAAAATGGGACTAGCAATATTGGCATCAACCACAAGCAAAAGTAGTGTGTAGCACACAGGTATCAAGAGACGGCGTTCATTTTGCACCAGTTAAGACTCGTTTCAATTTGGCAGACCGAGAGCACTTGAGATCAAGTCTAGGGCGAATGGCAACTTGCAAACAGCATTTACCTACCCGAGCCAGCCCGTCTTTCCATCTAATGTATGGTGCACTACTGCACTCGTTGGCAACTTTGTGCAGCTACTCGTACATTTGCTGAGCAAACGGTCCGATACGAAACTTTGCTATTTTTATGCACATTTTAAAACGACACGCTTGTGTAAACTTAGACGGTCATAAAGCTGCAGGGACGAAGCGGTGGACGTGAGCACTGCGTCACTATTTAGCTTGCGCTAACATGTTTCTAATTACCTTAATTAGTGTCCTGACATTAAAACAAGAGAGCGCTCAGTTTAAATTAGAGCACGCGAAACGGCCTACTTTGTCCGTGAACCGAATGCGACGAGGGCTAATTCGTGATAAGAGTGAGTTCAATAAAGGGGAGCAATGTCACGGCATGCGACCTCGGTGACCTGCCGCCCCTTAGGATAACACCAGTTATCGTAAAGAGGCCGGTATAACTGCGCTACGGTTTGCCAGAAAAGGGAAAAATTAACCAAATCTTTATATTATTCTAAATTTCATCACCGGGTAGTTTGCCACATTGCAGGCCTGTGGGCGTAGCTTTCAGCAATTAACTCAGCGTATTTACAAACTTTAAAGGGTGGGAGGGTGCGTTTGGGGTTGTACCTGATACACTTAATTACTTTTAAGTAAGGCTTGCGTTGACGTTTAAGTTCTAATAATACATTTAAGATCTACTTACTCAAAACTAGAAAATAGTAATTGGCAAATTAACTACAAGCAAGATGGCTCTGTAATGACATTTCCATACCAAAACCTAGGCGTGAATAACTAAAGATAGAAGCAATAACAGGTCCACTGTCTGCGTAAATTGAGGGCAACTCGGAAACGCTGCCAAACTTGACTGTTTTTATGTTCGGTACTAATGGTAACTTGTGACTTCCCAACTGTACCGTTTGGCTGTTACATGTGCAGCACTTGAAAAAGTAAGCCTTTTAAGATACGAAGTCAATTAAGGACATACATTACCTAGCCAAGTGCCCCAGTACACAACACAAAGTCGTAAGGGGAAACTTTTATTACGAGACTTTTAAATTGGTCAACATAAAATTCACTTATTGCCGGCAAGCTTTACAGTCAGCCATTTATTTTTTCCTAATAAAAGACAATGTTTGGAGAACAAAAGGAATCGCCAAGAAAATTATCCGTTTTGAACCAGTAGATATTAAGTAAATTATAATGTATTGAAGGGCTTAGAGAAGGCTGACCAATGTCACAAGAGTACCGTAACCATTAACGCTCTATTAATACGCGTGTTGCTCTCCTGCGCACTATAAAGTGTATTTTATGATCGTGGGGAGCAATAAACGGCGTCGAAAGTCATCACACGTGGGTCAAGTGGACGTTAACAATCAAACCGGAAAACTAACAACAACTCATATGACAAAGAGTTTCTCCTATAATGTTAAATACATTTTTGTTGTTCTATATCTGGCACTGAGTCGGCCGTGATCAGAAAATTTCCGCTCCGCTGTATTTATAAAACAAAAGTTCACGTATACAAGTACGAATAAAGCAGCTAATCTTTCTTTCACACTCTATTGACCGTAGCCATTGTCTCTAAGTTTTAAAGCGGGAGTCGATGGAAAGAATTGCAGTAACACGAAGTATATTTATAAACGCAAGATAGTTTACTCAGATTTACGTGGAAGGTTTCGGTGGGGATTAAAGGAAACAGTGCCAAAACGACTTAATTACTTTATATTAAGTCGTTTTGACACAAACGAGCATTAATGGAGAACGAGGCTGCGAGATAGGGGGCGGGATGCCGCGGGCTTGCCTCTAATGGCACTACTAACTAACTGTCGCCACAACGGCTCGCCCTAGACGATTCGCGCGCTGCCTCACGAGTCCCGCGTTAGCAACTCAGCTGTCACCTTATACCTTGCTTTATATTTAATTAAGTTTACATTACTACCTCAAACATACGAGCTGCTGTTTTTTTCCAAATTATCAGCTAATTAGACCGCACTGCATAACGGGGCCGAGGTAATATTGTTTAAGCAACAATATTTGGGTCAATGGAATTCAAAATAAAGAGGATTTCCAACAATATAAGTAGTGTTTGCTATCTTAAATTAAATCCATATTGAATATTTTGGTACTAAATTATTCCATGACAACGTAGAATTCGTGAAATGGTTGAACGCTTTGATGGTTGCGTCGATTTGGATTCCTATGTGATTGTTAACAGATTCGAAATTCTGAACAATGAACACATATTTTTTCGTTTTTATAAACTACAAAATTCATTGTTTTAGTTTCCTTATTATCATGCAAAGCTCGTCCTGGTTTTAAGTTAGATTTCACGACAGACTCTTAGGTCAAAATAAAGCCTTTTGTTTTATGTACTTACATAGGTATGTGTGCGTACAACTAAGGTGATCCTTCATTAAAACCGTTTTCTGAGCCCACACCCGTTATGAGACTCTAAGCTAATTGGTAAATTAAATTCAATTAGGGAGACTTCACTGTATACACACCACGCACTACGTACTTGTAAAACCCTTGGATGTTAGGCTTATTAAAAGAGCGAATAAAGATGAATACAATGAAACATTATAAGATATCATTGTTTTAGCAGATTAGTTTACATAACAGCATTTGCGTGTATCATCGACTTGATGTGTACCCTTTTTCTACATCAATGTGTGTACCATAACTATACAGACATGGGTTACAGTGTGCAGGTTAGAAACCATGCCTTTGACGTTGGCTGGTCAATCATACTATCATTATACTAAATATTTACGTAAATTAATACATATGAATATATTCTAATCATAATTATAAGTACCTACTTCCTCTTTCCCAATAGTAATAAATTATCTGTTAGCAATAGACGGTCACATCTGAAGAACCCACGGCACGCCCACACAATTTTATTTAAGCGAAAAAGATAGTCATATCTGCAAATAGGTAGTTAAGTATGTAAGTTGGGTTAGTTTTCTAGACGTATTTGTCCCAAAGGACATATTTCAACAAGTAGTAACTTCGCTGGACTTATAATGTCGACATGTATTAGAATACATATTTATCTACTTAGATGTTAAATAACTGTTACATTGTTATTTTAGTTTGCAAATCATGACACGTACATAATATGTTGTTTTCCGTTTAAGCGTATCAGAGAGATTACGATACAATACAAGAACATAATAGGTACTATATTTATTTTGTCTTAAGATACTTAAATGTGTTACCTTTAGTATCGTAAGTTATACACGATATTCGAACGTTAGTATATAAAAAACCGTACATCTCTAATGTATAACTATTTAACTAATGTCAAAATTCATCAGCTAACGTCAATCTGACACTCTGCAAACAATAGAACGTATATCGTATTTAAATACATTCACAACATGACAAATCCCGCCGAAACATGCACAATTGCACATTGACTAAGTAGCTATAAGAAGTTAATTAGAATCAGCTAGTAAAGATCGGCGTTCCAGAACATTAAGCAGGCCATTATACTAGACTCACCAGTGACTTTACGCATTAGATCAACACGAACCGCTTGTCATTTTACAGCTTTCACTGAACGCTGAAAAACATCTCGATTACTATATTTTCTCTCTCAATAGCTTATTACTGCGATTATAATACTGCGGTATTACGAAGATTTTAAGTGGATGCGCGTGGCTCATTGATTTAATTGGTTACAAAGCCATTACCGCCAATGAGCTACGCGCCGCGGTTCAGCACAATATTTTGTGTCTTATGTTACACGGGGTCTGGTTACCCCGGCAGTCCTGCTCAGTGTCACTGTGCACGTTGTATCCGCAATGTCAATATGTGTAAAGGCCCGTGCGATATAAGGATTATGATACAGTTAAAATTTCTTTTACGAGTATAAAGACCCAAAGAAAAATCATGGAGTATTCAAGTCTTATTTTAAAATTTATAATCATTTACTGATAGAGATCTAAGGGAGCAAGGACTCTGTTTAATTAGTCACACGAAAGTAGCGTGGGTACTCTGCCCATCTTCAAATGTTTGGCTACCTTATGTGGCGTTTGACTTTATTTCATCAAATATTTTTCTATAATAAGCATCAATAATACTAATAATATTTCAGGAAAAACAAATAACAATATTCTCGTCTTATTTGTGGATAAAATAGCACAACTAGTACACCCACACTTTTTTTTTTGTCAGATTGGAAAATCCTCATGGAGTCCCTCCACCCTGCGGGAAGGGCGAAGGGGACTGTCAGACTCTTACTGACTAAAAACTAACCCGTGTTCCTCACGTACTCGTGTGTCGGAGGGTCGGGTATCGCTGAAGCATTCCTTGCTACCCCCCGACTGGTATTGGCCCGCCAGATGGTCAGGATCGGGCCCCGAACAAAACCCCCTTGGCGGCGGTTGAAGGTGTTGGGCTCCGCCGCTAAAACACTCAGCGGCCGCAGAGGATAGGGAGGACGGCAACGCAACACCGCATCTCCTCTTCCTCTGCGGCTCCACAGTACACCCACACATAAACCTACACACTGTGTCCCAAAACACGATAAAAACAGATCTCGGGAAGGAAGAAATTCAACAAAAAATATCGAGGCGAAATGTAATTCCTGGCCCGTCAAACATTTCATAAGCAAGCGTAGCCCAGTTCACTGAGGCTCGGTAGGAAAGCGATTTTTAACCCGGCAAGAGCAAAAAAAACGTCTCGTATGACGTCATCGAGCGGTGGCGTCCGTGAGACGACATGCTGGCCGGAAAATATACACCGACGTTTTAATACCGGACGATCTAAGAGTTAGTCATGTGAGAAATAATGGAACAAACGATTTTATGAACATTTTTAAAATAGAATATTGGAATGCGTACTTTTACTTTGGTGCTTTAATTATTTATTAATACGGTAATATATGTATACATACCTAACACAAATACTTAGCTCGTGTGACTTTAGTGAATAAGCAGTGTTCTACCCATATATGTTACGCCTAACAATACTTACATTACAGTCAGTGACGAAAGTCGCTACACAGTTAAAAATCCTTTAAGAGGATTTTGTGAATCACAACTCTCTGATAAATTTACTTAATTCATAAATTACTATGCTCCTATATCAAATAAGTAATGTTTTTGAGTGTACATAATGCCTAACAGCCTTTTTTGTTCTAAAAACTAGAATAAGATCTTGAAATCACGCATAATTATCTTGTAGCATTCTCCTTCCTGTTTATGTAGGTAGCTCCTTTTATTTTTGAAGCAGTATAAATAAATAGTAAGTTCTTAATTATAATCACGTGCTCCTGTTACTATCTATAATAATAAAGCGCATAACGTAGCAGGTTCCTGATAGGTATTCTACTGAGCTCCGCCTAATTCGCCGCTTGGAATTTTCGAGGTTTCCCAGTGTACGTAACGGCTTTGGCAAATGTCTGCCCGCGTTAGCCTTCTCCGGACCAACCGGTTCAAATACATTTTCCAAGGCATGAAATTAACTTAGTAAAGTTAGTAATAGTAATTCTTTGCAAAAGTTTTATGATGACAAGTTATAATTTAAAAAATGAAATCCGATTACAGTTTCCTCATTTTTAGTTAGAAATATTATTCAAGGACGAAAATGGATCGTCCGGGTACTAATTAAAAGTTTAAGGTTGTTCAAACCTCAAACGGGGCTTAAGACTACAAAGTGGCAAAGGAAACCTCAAAAGACCGACGAATGTCATACCACATAAAGGTAGACAAACACGATTTTTTTTGTTCTTATTTCTGATGCTATGGGTGGGGTTCACTGAGGTCAGAGGTACTGTTTTTTATGTTCTGAGTGTAGTAAACATTTGACATTCGTACAAAAAAAATACACACAACACGTACTTGCTTATCATAAAAACTAGCAATATCACATATTGGTTTGAATAAATATAATTCTACGAGTCTGTCTTCAACATATTATAATATAAACTTTGTTTCTATGTTTACATACACGAAGGTCGCGCTCGAACACAAATTATGAATTAATAATGCTACACGACCATGAACATGACTGTAATGATTAAGTAATTTAAAGACGATAACAAATCCGCCCTACTATTCACTTATTTATCAAGAGGTTAACAATACAAAGGTTAACAATTTCATGCAAATGATAACTTCTTGTTTGTGAAGTCATATTCTCGTTATGGAATAGGATCATAATTATTTCTGAGAAATTGATAACTATAATATATTTATAACAGGAAGGTCCATGAGTGCTAATTAGATCATTTTCGGCACTTCTGGGTCGTGCGATTTCGGCTACGAAAAGGTCACCTTGTAACCGTTACTCCTGGGTATCATAAGGACTCTAATCCATACACCGTAAAATCACGGTGGGTTCGTCTTGTGTATTTACGATTTATTGAATCTTAAGGAGTACTATGCAAAGTTTGGGTCACGACTTTGTGCCGTTTTAGTTTCGGTTTCATTACGGCGTGTACCTGAGACTGACTTCATGTCTTTAGGTGCATGATTTATATTAGTGTTGTAAGAATCCATAGTTTTAAATTAAGATCAAGAATTCATTAAAATGTAATGTGTAGGTTAGGTATCCTTTTTCATAATTAGGTATGTACATTGTTTGTGTAGTAGAACCACGTTGGTTACATAATGATTATGCCACGGGCTCAGATGGGGTAGTAGCACCCTCTCACAATAGATCGACATAATTATACTAGCAGATTTCATATTGTATTGCGTTTTGTTGGGTAAGAGGGCATAAAGATTGTGAAAGAGATTTGGGAGAAGAGAACAAAGAGAGCTATGATGCCTCACCCTTTTCTTTAGAGGGACATCGGGTTGGCATCACTGGCGTCTAAGAACTACGGTTAGTGACATGAACTCGCCGTAAGTACATTTGTAAAACCGTGCTGTGCACAAGAGCCTTTAAGGCGATTAAGGTATTATGGCAAGAGATTGGACAGCAGTGTTCTACTTTTGTAAAATCATAAAGTAATAATCATTTGCTAGCTGAGGACATATTTCGTAAACTTTGACGATCTTAGTAATGAATCATAGAACATTAACCTATAAAATAAAAATGATCCCAATAATACTTCGATGATATTGTTTCTGCATAAAGGAAATAGGAGAAGCGAGGAAATGGTCGTTACTTCCTATCTATATAAAATAAATAGATTCTTCCCCAATACGTTTCCCGGTGCAATACATCTACAAGCGCGCATATTACTTAAATGTCAACGAGTAAAAGCGATCGCCTCACGCTGAACAAGGAAAAACAAACAAAGGGAGCCTAACATCGCCCTATAATAGGCATCATGCGAAGCTCTGTAAATATTTACATTATAACTTTAAGGCATTGTGTTTAAGAGCCATGTGTAGATGTTGAAATACAATGACTTTATTCTGGCGATCCATTTATGAGAAGTATATGCCGATCCCGGAGAGAGTTGAATAAAATATGCGGTGTCTGTCGCTTTGCTCAACTAAACGATTCGAGATTATATTTGTCTATATTTAGCTTCTGACAAGGCGGTTCATCATTTCCAATTTAAATGTCAGATAGAGTTGATTAGCATATCAGAGTGTCTTAGATAGGTTCTGACTAATAGTAGGTACTATTCTGACACCTAGTAGTTAGGTATACTCGTATTTGACTGCGCCATTTTTTTTCAGATAAGCTTAGTAGCATTAATATTAAAATTATTACGTAGTCTTGTAGTAAAAATCTTCTGGAGAAATTGTCAATCGTACCGACGGACAACTAAAATTCATTAAAATTTATTAAAAATACCATGAATTACCTTCTTGGCATAGTAAGGTATTTCGCAGTACCTATTAGTATTTTTTGCGGAATCGAATCGTCGTACAGACGTCATTTTCATCGTCGTCATTAATTTACCTCAATTTAATCTCCTTTTTTGGGTTCCGTACCTCAAGGTAAAAAAAGGAACCCTTATAAGATCACTTTCTTGTCCGTCTGTTTGTCTGTCTGTCTGTCTGTCCGTGTGTCACCACCGATTTTCTCAGGAACGGGTGGACCTGGCAAATTGAAATTTATACCAGATACTGAGGTCTATGGTTGCTATTAGGTGTATGAAAATCAGGGTCCTGGGTCAACCCAATCAAAAGATATGGTCAAAATTAGATTTTTGCGAAAACTTGTAAGTACTAAAATTAACCTTAATTTTCAACTTTTTTTAATTTTCGGAATTTTTCCTTTACTTGTGCACTAATACCTTGGTTTTGACCAAAATAGACAATTCTAGGTCAACCGTAAGTACCCTATAGGTTTTGGGTCGAAAACCTATGGTAGTTCCCGTTGAACTAGAATCACGAAATTTGGCCAAAAGCAGGGTCTTACAGCACAAATAAAGGAAAAATTACAAAAAAATAAAAAACTGAAAAATTTATGGGTGTCCCCATACATACATAGTAGACTCCATTTAAGATAGTCCTGTAAGTTGTATGGGCGTTCATACAGATTTAGAGGACTAGCGTAATTCAAACTCAAATAAGGTAAAATGCGTACGGAACCCTCGGTGCGCGAGTCAGACTCGCACTTGCCCGATTTTATTTAAACATTGTTTTCTGTTGATTTCTTTCGATGAATATTTTGTGCCGAATATGCTGCACTATTTTTAAACTCGATTATCTCTTTATTCAGCAACACATTCAAATGTATAAGATGTTCGTAAGATGCTAAACCTGCACCAAAATCAATTTTAAATTTTTAACTTACAGCTGTAATAGTTATAAAGAAACAAAAATCGTGCAAATACTGCATCTCTTTTGCGTCTCTATTTACTGACAGTGAACGCTGAAGGCACAGACAATGCAGTAAAAGCTAAACTGACCTATGCCTATCGTGTCTTTACCGACACTAGTCATACAACATAATCAATGGCTGTCTGGTACAAACAATAAATAAATATTTTTATAGATATGAAGTATTTTCAGCGCTGATCAATATAGCTTTTGTCGGTAGGTACCTAGTATTACACGACAATTACAAAAAATAGGTAGATAACCGTGTCTTCTATTTTTTATGACCTAAGGTCATAAATATAATGCAAAGCTGTGTACCAAAAATAAAGCACGTAGTTTTAAGTATCATGCCGACATTATCACATAAGAAATTTGCGTAAAGATCAGCTGGTAGATACAGTTCTTCCAGTCTACATCTGTATGTAGACTAGAAGAACTGTAGGTATCTACCAGCCACCTAGAGGCCTACCAGGTAGCTAATAAATATAAGATATACCTTAATGCTGCACTCAAAGTAGTTATTGACTATTATTAATGCACAATTCTAGTGCGAAAACAAGGAATTACTATATTCTTTGCAACCGAGAAGCCCACATGATAGCGGAACATAACAGGTGAATATGATATAAATCAACCCAATTGGCACCCACTTATTGTAGCCAGTCAATGGTAATTTGCGTACGTGACAGTTTTTAATACAAACGTTATTCATTTCTGCCATTAACTATTCAACAATAAAACGACTTATGACTTGAAAATAGGGTAGGTTTTACATTTAAACTCTGAGATATTGTGCATTGTCGCAGTAAATCTTGTCCTGAAAATTGGTATTTAGGTTTAAGTCAGTACTAGTAGGTAGGTAGATACATAGCCAAGTTAAACCAAAACAAGTCGAAGCTTTATAGTTAAGCTTTTGAGCTCTCTATAAAGATCGACCATTGTTTCCATTTTCACCCATTGCACTATGTATTATAACTCGAGTTTCGTGCGTTTGTATGGAGTTAGAAGTTAGATATTATTACCGTGACTATAACGTACACTGGGAAAAATAAATCAAATTTCCACGTACAGAAAGTAAGCTTACTGGGCGATTTATTAAATATACTGATAAGTTGGTCACATTTTCCCCAAAAACCTTTTTTAAAAATAAATTTGGTAAAGATATAAAAAGGAATCTCGTTACGCGTAACGAATTCAATACAACCACATTCTGATTTTACCACATTTGATTATGAACGTCGACCTATTTTATATCTTTTTACTTTTTTAGAAATTACCTACCCGTGGCGAGGTACAGCTGTGGCACCATCCTCATGTTGTGTCGAAGTTATATACTTTCGTGTGATTTTTATAGGATATGGGACGCTTGCCCGAGGTGCTATGTATGTAGCAAATGCTCCGTACATTTAAGCCATGTATTCACTAGGGGACAAAGTCGCTCGATTTATCGCGAACAGTCTCAGGACATTTACGTGCGACTGTCCCGCGACAATCTCGACCGACATTTCGCTCGTCCACATACCGGCATTGTGATCAAGATGTCGCCTAAGTGTTAACACAGTTTCGTTGGTAGTGTGGACCAACGAAGTGTGCTATAATCGCGGGTACTCGCGGAACAAATAGCAACACACGTCCTCACAAGTCAAATGCCGTCGGAAACTGTCGAGGGACACGAAGTCGCGCAAGGTCGACGCTATCGGAGCGTCGACAAGCTACTTGTTCCCCGACACGTAGATGTCGCCTGCGATGTCGGGCGATGTCCTCCGCGACGTCGCTCAACACGTAGAATTCATGTCGGGCGACAAGGTCGCGGGACAAATGTCCCCTAATGAATACGAGGCTTTAGTTTAGACGGTTTAAGGTCCGTTGTTTTGTTCCTGCTCTTCAACGTGAACGAAATACACAAGTCATGTAGCGTATGTTTCTCAAATGATAGACAGGGACTTCTTAGGCTGTTATTTTTTGGAAACTTCAATACTTTCGGGACTCGTTAACATACTAACATTTATTTAGCGTGGTAAGGTCCGTATAATCCATTTCGAAACGTCAGGGCAAATATAAGGCATTTTTATTATTTTTGTTTGAACCTAGTGCATTTATCCTTGGTTACTTTGGTTTAGACAATACGTACTCAACAAAGTGGCACTTAAAGATCAACAGCAAAAGAAACAGAGGGACGCCGTGAGTTCTCAAAGGTATCATAAAGACGAAACGTTTATTTACACCTAACAGGATTTACGACAACTTATACCTATTATTGGATGTAGTAAATGCTGTTATAAATAAATACGTAACAGCAGTCGTTTCACGGTCAGGTATTTCTAGATTAACTTAATACATATACTGATCGCATAAATATGTAAATGTAATTTGAAAACAAGTATGCGAATTTGATCACGCACTGGCATGGTATGCGCACCTTTGCTTACATACTTACTAAAAAGTGCAGCACACGCATACGGATAGAAACCTGTTCCGTATTTGTAGAGTGACTCATGTGGAATCGTCGCGTAAAATAAAAGGGACTTACATCCACCACCAGACTATGAATATGGATAGCGCAGTAAGGTATAGAGTAGTGATGCGACTCGACTAGCATTTTGCGACTCGCGTCACTCGAGTAAAATTGATATCTCTTTTATGAACATTTAAACAGATATCTATGTTAATTTAATCATTGTCACGGATGGAGTAATAATTGAAATGAAATAAGTACACATTATAAGAGTTTTTACATATTATTTATTTAAGTAATCAACAAACTAAAAAAGTAGAATCAACTCGATGCGCCGAGTGGACTCGCCAACTCGAGTGCATAGAGACTCGAGTAATATTTTTTTCAATCGAGTACGAGTCTGACAATTTCACTCGAGTGACTCGAGTAAAAACAAGGCTCGAGTCGTATCACTAGTATAGAGCTGTCACTGCCGCTATGCAGTAGCTTTTGATTGAATGCTCTAATTTATGTTATGTTTATCCCTGTCGAAAAATGTAGTATGATACACATAATGATAGTAATTTTGATTCTGTGTTTTATGTCTGTCGTTTTATTGTGCTTGTTCTAGAATGTGCTTAGTTATACTAATACATATAATCGATATCGATAGAGCTGTAAGAGGAAGGCTTTTTTTGTTATTTGTTTGAAAGAGCTTATGCACTACCCGTCGGTTGATTATTAGATCATGTGAAAACTGTAAGGTGAGGTTTGTAAGGATAGAAGCAAGTGGCGTTATTTTGTCTCTGCCTACCCCGACGGGAAAAAGGCGCGAATATATGTAGGTAGGTATGTGAAATCGTTTCAAGTCTGTGCATAAATGCAGCACTCACCGTATCCGGTTGGCGACAAGCAGCTCGGCGATATCGCGTCCCAATCGCGAGTAGGCCGACTCGACGATGACGAGCACCTTGGCGTCGATGCGCAGCCGCGCGTCCGAGCGGTGGTCGCGCGCCGCCTGCTGCTGCGACGCGAGCAGCGAGCACTGCGACAGCGGCCGCGGGACTCGGTCGCGCCATACTAGACTGTACACACAACACATTTAATAGAAGCTTTCATTGCAGCGATAGCCTAGTGGAGATACTGACAGTGCCATGCAGAGGGTTTCGAGAGTTCATATCCACGGCCCGCACCACTGACTTTTCGGGGTTATGAGCGTATTGAATTGTTAATTATCGCTTGCCCCGTGCCTCGGGGAGCACGAAAAGCGATGGCCGTTGGAACAGAAAAGTTCTGGAGTGGTGGCCACGCACCGGACGGCATAGCACAAATATTCAGGCCTCCATTATATCTTATTGGGATCGTAGCAAGCGGATGTAAGATTGTTTTTTGGAGAGCCTTGCAGGAAGGCCTATGTCCAGCAGTGGATGTTTTTTGACAGAGATGATCAGATGATAAACCTACCAGCACTATTTTTATTTAGTGGCGCTAGGAAAATAAAATGTAAGTAGGTACCGCGTCCTCATAAGTCGTAATAAGATATGTTCAAATGACCGAAATGCGGTATCAAATGGCTATAGTCTGGTCTCGTCATATTCAACCGTACCTAAATACAATTATTATCATCATCAGCCTTGTACCTCTTTATAGTACTGTCCCAGTGCTGGGTACGGGCCTCTTCTCACTATGAGAAGGGTAAGGCTATAGTCCACCACGCGAGCCAAGTGTGGGTTGGCAAATTTCTCATGTCTTTCGAAAACATTATGGAGGCTGCAATGCAAGTTATCTCACGATATTTTCCTTGGCAAGCGATAATTATCAAGTTTAAACACACTTAAAATTTTAAATGTCATTGATGCGCGCCATGTATTGAACCCCGATAGGTAGGTACCCTCTGCGTAGCAGTCTGTCAGTTTCTCCACTAGGCTATCGGTGTCTACAATATCACCATTATTATGTCACAAGAATGCGTGATGACCCGCGTCATCGCGTTATACAGCTGCTTTCAGAAGAGACTCTACACACAACAACGCCACAAGACAAAATTTCAGGTCGATGCAGCGAATTTTAATCGATTCGTCTTTACGCTGTCAGCTGTCACGAGTCATAGTAGAGGTTTTTACTTTGCCAGAAAGTCTATCCACTATTTTTATTTTATACTTGGCTTAAGCACGACCGCAGACACAGAAGTTAATAAGCATAAAGAATGCATTATGGACATGAAACTCCATTCTTTGGTACCTACTTATACATAAATATTTGTGTTCTAAAATGTTTTAAAATTGGGATAAATATGTGTCTTTTTTTTTTGAAGCACGGCCCGGCCCATGCGTGACAAATGTGCAGATTAATCCCAGGTTGACCTTCAGTCGCTATACACAAAGTTGGACTTCGACTATAGTTTATTCACCACACAAATTTAACCACTGCAGATCTACTGAAAACCTCATCTGTAATCTAACTAAAAGCCTGTGACCAATACGATCGTGGAATTTCATATCGACTGAATTCTTAGGGATTAAACCGGACTAGGGACTCCAAACAGGGCCCAACAAACAGATGTTAGTACTAGCTTCGGTCTACATGCCTGGCGATGAGGACATCCCATCTAAAGAGCTGGCCGAGCTGGTGCAGCACTGTGAAGACCACGGCTGGCAGGTAATCATCTCGGCGGACGCGAACGCGCACCATCCGCTGTGGGGAAGCCCCGATGCTAACTGACGAGGTGAGATCTTGACTGAATATATCTTTTCAACAAATCTATCTGTAGTTAACAACGGTTCGGAGCCCACCTTTGTTAGCTCCAGATATCAAACCATAGTACTTAGACATCACGCTAGCATCGGATGGGGCCGCGGAACTTGTCACAAATTGGCATGTGTCCGCTGAGCCATCCTTTGCAGACCACAGATGAATCTGCTATGATATACGTGTGCAAGAGAACGTCCCACAACCTAGGCGCAACCCTCGCAGAACAAACATCGCGAAATACAAGACGCTTCTCGCATCACAGGTTGACAGGTCCTATTTCAAGGACATGTCAACCAGCACTGACAACATAGAGCATAACACCAACTTACTAACAGAATGTATACAAACAAGTTACCAGCAAGCCTGTGCACCCACACTCTCAAAGTCGTCTAGTAAAACCCAGTGGTGGGGAAGAGAACTAGAGGGACCCAGGCAAAACCTGAGGAAACTCTTTAACAGGGCTAAAAACACGAGAATGGAAGCAGACTGGCTCAAATACAAAGAAGCCCAGTCACACTACAAGAAACGCATAAGATTCCGCAGAGGCGAGTCCTGGCGGCGTTTCTGCAGCGGCATTAACACCACGAATGAAGCAGCCAGGGTGAAAAAGATCTTGTCTCAGGACAGCAACAAAACCCTTGGCGCCATTAAAAAGCAAGATGGAACCTACTCAACTAGGACGCTGAAATTAGCCAAGTGCTAATTGAAACTCACTTCCCAGGTTGTGAAGTAACCAATGACCGTCTGTGGGACGAGTCAGACTACAGACCACCCACCCAAACAGACTGGCTGGTAGCCGAAAATGTGGTCACCACAGACCGGCTGAAATGGGCAATCAACAGCTTCCAGGCATTCAAATCCGCAGGCCTGGATGAAATCATACCAGCATTCCTACAATGGGGATGCACAACGATTGTGCCGCACCTGCTCGACATCTACAGGGCCTCAATAGCACATAGATACATACCTTGCCGGTGGAGGGAAGTTAAAGTCAACTCAAGTAAATTCCTCCCAAAACCTGGCAAAACTGACAGCGAAAGCATATAGACCAATCAGCTTGACCTCCTTCTTACTGAAAATGCTGGAGAGACTTAAGGACCGACACCTCCGTGAGGGCGCATTACTGCGCAAGCCATTACACCCACATCAACACGCCTATAGAAGTGGCAGGTCAATTGAATCGGCGCTGCATTCCGTTGTGGGAACCATTGAAACAGCGCTTACCAACAAGTTAATGACACTGGGGGCCTTCGTCGACATAGAAGGTGCCTTCGACAAAACTAAGTTCAACAGTATCAGCCGGGCCGTCGAAAAGTTCGGAGTTGAGCAAACCCTTAGTGGCTGGGTTGATCAACTGCTGAAACAGAGGGCAATACAATTCACGGTAAACTCCACCACGAGGGGCATAGTTGCAAAAGGCTGCCCTCAGGGAGGTGTACTCTCACCCCTGTTATGGAACATTGTGGTGGATGATCTGTTACGGAACTTAAATGACAGATGATTCTACATGGTCGGCTATGCAGACGACATTACCATCCTGATCAAAGGTGACTCAGAAGACACGATCCGCAATCGGATGCAAGCAGCCATCAGGATCATGGAGGAATGGTGCAACCAACATGAACTGACGGTTAACCCCAACAAAACGGAGCTAGTACTTTTCACCAACAAAAGGAAAACCCATATGTGCAAAACACCAAAACTCTTTGGAACGGAGCTTACCCTATCGAATGAAGTCAAGTACTTGGGCGTAATACTTGACCATAAGCTAAACTGGGGTAAGCACATCAGCACTAAAACAACAAAAGCATGTACAATCTTCTGGCAATGTCGGAGAATCATAGGTAAGAAATGGGGTCTTAAACCATCTATCACCCTGTGAATCTACACTGCCATTATACGCCCCATGCTTACATATGGTGCAGTAGTGTGGTGGCCACGCACACAACTAAGCACAATCACAAAAAAGCTACAGAGCCTTCAACGCCTAGCCTGCTTGGCCACAACAGGCTGCATGAAGACCACCCCAACAGCCGCCTTGGAGATACTACTGGACTTAAGACCGCTGCACCTCCCGGATTGCTGCAGCACCAGCAGGAAGCTGGTGCTGCAGCAATCCGTCTAGACAAGCTCGGGCTGTGGAGAAAGGATGATCGAATAACCCACGCACGCCTAAAAGGGACCTTAACCAAAGAGATCCCGATGCTAGAGGCCGCTTGCGATCTCATCCCTAAAACCTTTGTCTTTGACAAAAAATATCACATCCGATTACAGGAGGAACACAAAGACAGCTCTGGTATACACGAAGTCAGAGTATACACAGACGGCTCAAAAACGAAGCGTGGGACAGGTGCGGGCGTATTCTCCCATGACTTAAATATCAACATCTCAACATCCCTTGGCACTCTTAACACCATATTCCAAGCCGAGTGCGTTGGGATAACAAGAGCCGCAACAGCAAACGCGTCTCTGTCTATACGCATTATCACGGACAGTGTCTCTGTACTACAAGCTCTCGGCAGCAACTGCTTTAACAGCGGCCTAATCATGGAATGCCACCTAGAGCTGCAAAAGATTGCAGAGAAGAATCGGGTTACGCTGCAATGGATTAAAGGCCACAGCAACTCCGCAGACAATGACGCCGCAGACCAACTGGCACGTCAAGGATCGGACACAACGATAATGGGACCCGAGCCAATTGTACCGATACCGGCAAGCCAACTCAAAACATGGCTACGCGAGAGAACCGCACATGAACATGAAAAACAGTGGGCAGACATAAAAGAATGCAGACAAACAAAAGATGCTATCCCCCGCTTGAACAAGCGACTCTCGCACAAGCTGCTGCATTCTAACAGAAAAACTCTTAAGCATCTGACAGGCATAATAGCCGGCCACTGTCCACTCAACAAGCACCTATTCAACATAGGCGTTACGGATAGCCCACTGTGCAGGGGCTGCATGGAAACCGAAGAAACACCCGCTCACGTCATTCTGCACTGCACAAGCGTGAGCGATCAACGGGCAAAGCTGCTGAACAACCCCAGAACCATGTGTGAGGCTTTGAACGACATCAGCCAACTAATGGCTTTTTGGAAGGAGCTACGGTGGTATGAGTAGTCGGCGTCAATCAAGTCGCCACTTACGCACAATGGCCCAAATAAGTGGCTAAGTGCGGAAAACCCACGTCCAACTAAACTAAACTAGGGATTAAACCGCTTTGAAAACCAACACTCATTTAAACTTAGAGGATTGTAACAGCAAATTATTTTTGCTACATTAGCGATTGGAATTCTTGCCACTTTTTGCGCACCTGAGAACTCGACTAATACCATTTGCGTACCAAGTTACCTCGCAAAAACAAAATTTACAAGAAAATCAATCAAAGACTGCCAAACTTAAAGCTGCGTTCCAAGTAGGAGCCACATCAAAGCGCCATTAAGGTTTATCTCAATAGCGTAAAATAAATAAAGGCAGGAATTTGTGGAAATATTTTATCCATAGGCGGTAGTGGTCCTGTGAGCCGCGGCTGAGTCTTGTGGCCTCTTTGCTTTAATGAAAGCCACGCCTGAATCAACCGAGAGGGAGCGTCTAACGACGACGCTTAAAAGACATACCTACGAATCGGGCCCGAATACCGCCTTTATACGGCGCCGCTAAATGCGACTGTTTACTCTCAATAAACAATGTAATTAGCCACGATTAGCATTAATGAGGTGAGATTTGTATGCAAATTAAAAAGCCGATAATTTGGCCGATAAACTTAATTACAGGCAAATATTAAACAAACGTTTATACAACAATATGCGTTTAAATCACCGAGTTGGGGGTGCGTTAGTAGAGCAGCTTCCATTAATTAGCCAGAACACAAGTTATGCTATAAATTCGACTGAGTCGGCGAAACTTGCCGCCCCTGCCGCTCATCTCCGCGCGGTGTAATTTTAAGCCGATAAAATAAAATACTATGGGTCCTAGCTACACGCCATCTGCCCTAATTACATAAAATCACGTTATAAATTACTCTGAAATATTCGCCTCCTCGTCCTAATTTAGCTGCAAAAAGCTGCCAAACAAAGGGCGACAAGGACGCTCGGCACAAAGTTAAACGTCTTTAATACTTCCGCGAAGCAATTTCCTGTAAGTATTAACTGCCAATTTTATGCATAATGAATCCTTTGGTATTGAAATAAAAGATACACATTGTAAACCGAATGTCTTCAGCGTTGTTGTTACAATACATGTTTGTGACACAAGTACAACTTGTTCTGTCATCGGATCATACGTGACAAATTGACATTTTCTGCTCATGTTCCCCAACATGAGATAAGTACACAATGAGTTTATCCGCATTTACTTACTTCAGTAAGTCAGTCAATGTACGTAAGGAAAACCCCAGATATCTATACAGATATGGATATTCATATATATCCATATCTACTGAAAGCAGCATACTCTTTTAAATATTCAATATCGGAACAAAATAACTGAAGGTTTATGGTTGCTACAGGATTACTGACATCGAATAATAATGGCAACATTATCGATACGATAAATAGGTGTTACCATATTTCCACTTAGTCCCTAATCCCAATGAATAACAGCGTGACATAACGACGTGAACTGTCCGAATGCGATAATTTCATATTATTAATTCGTATCAGCGACGTGTTTGCATCCGATAGGAACCAAATTGAATTTTGATGCGAATTGCGAATGCATATTTTCAACTAGATTAATTAATAAAATTCGTGCGAGTTCGATAAAATTTAAACTAATAACTCCATAATGAAACGCAAAAGTTCATCATTCGGTCGCGTGTGCTGTTTAACTACCAGATACGAATATGAAACCGATATGGTTGCTTTAAAAAACAATGCATCGTAAAGCATCGTTGCGTGATTTAAGTGAATTAATAATTACAAATGAAACGGACAATGCACTTTTGCTTTCTTATTCAGTGTAAATATTAATTAATATTTCTCTTTGCATGAGTAAAGATGGAAACGCAATAGCGTGTTACGTTCGTAGGTAATTGGTCTAACTTTGTCAGAGGTACTGTCACGTTATATGTATAGAAGAATATGGTGAAGACGGATATGCACATGATGCCGGCGACGCACTTCCTCACGTTGACGTGGCTGGCCAGCCAGAAGCAGCAGCGCGGCGCCGACGTCTTGTGCGGATGCGCGAACTCGCCGCCGCCGCACTCGAGCAGCAGCGCGTGCGCACCACGACCCTCGCCCGCCATCCTTAACATCTACACACCACTATATTTACACACACTAGTAACACTTAGGCCTCTAGGAATTTCACTATACAAAGTTTCTATCTGGGAACGGCTGCGTTTGTCCTTGGTGGTGACGTTTTCTGTCGCCACTTGCCGTGTTTCCACATTTCATAGTGTCGCGGTGGAACATGAGAGTGCGCAGGCGCGGGGTGGTTGTTTGCGCAAGCGCCGCGATTGACGGCCATCTCGAGCCGACAAACGCGTCAGTTCCCGGCTTAAAATGGCCGCCGACGCATTATGGCGGGTTGTGCTCATCACGGCGACGTCGTGCGCCTCTGGTGCTAGAGCTCACGGCATCCGTCTAAAAGACAGATTAGGTTCTTCCGCTCCCGGTCTCATCGGTAATATCTGTAACAAAGAAAACACGGCATAAAATAGCATGCCAGGGTCTTTCAACTGAAGGTCGATTCTCGTATTCAAGCAGACATAGACTTGAACGAACTGCAATTTTATTTTGAATTGACTAACAATTGGTATTTTGCTTCATTTAAGGTTATTTTAGTCTTTAATTTGACACACTTGTATGGACGTTGACACATAGTTTGATACTTTGCTTAATTTTCGATCAAGTCTTGATATCATTCAAGTGTCAGGTAATTTACGAGATAATACTATTTATGACATCGAGACTAGATCGAAACTACATTTTGAACAGACCTAATAAGGGCGGAAGCCCGTGCACCTCATTTCATTTCAACTCCATTGAACTGCACTGACTTCCACTCTCTGCATTCGCGTCCGTTGCAGAGTTTGGCGAATGGCCTTAGGGGAGAGCGCAAGTCGTGTAGATCCCTAAGGCAAGGCTGGTGGACTATCCTTCCCGAGGTTGCCGACCGTTCTTGGTCTGGTTCCCTATGAAACAGACGTAACGAAAACCTCCAGCCGCCCTCACCCACACACATGCACAAGCACGTACACACATACGTTCACTACACTAACCCAATCATTCATACGGACGCGCACACACACACATATACACACCACACCTACATAGAAACACATACACATACGCCCACGCACACGCTCATACGGAGCCAAAACAAAAATAAAATATGAATGTGAAACAAAATAATAAACTACCCCAGGAGGGTACCAGCGTCCGTGACGCTGGAGAATCCCTCCCTGCATCCTCGGGTCCAGGCTGCCCCACGTATTCTGGGGGGGGCAATGTTTCACGTGAGAGTAGTTTAGACCTGCAGGACCTGGCAAATGCCATGCCTCGTGCAGTACACATAACCAACACCTCCTGGACGGTTGTACCGCGTCGAGCAGACGAACGCCGCAAGGCAAACGTCAGCTCCGCTGCAACCGTAACCGGTAGAGGTAAAAACCGCGGAAAGCGCTCCCGTCATCATAGACGTCAGCGTGAGTACGCAGCGCACGCGGGAGGTAGCGAACCGACAACGTCGGCGAACGCACCCCCCGCGGGAGGTAGCGAACCGACAACGTCGGCGAACGCACCCCCCGTGGTAGGTAGCGAACCGACTACATCGGCGAACGCACCCCCCGCGAGACAACCAACAGCTGGTGCAACACACCAGCGCGGACATCCGCCCTCAGCCAGCGCGATGAGGGAACCGCCCAGGACGAAGCATTCGGCAGGACGCGGCGCGATTGGTGGACGCAGCAGCTCAGGCTTGCAAGCGGAAACCACGCGGACGGCGAAGAGTGAGCCTTCGGGCTCGCTCCCGCCGGCTGCACGCGCCGCTCCGGCCGGTGCAGCGCCGGGCACCCCCCGTCGCGCCCCCTCGACGGCAGTCGGAGATGCGGAACCAACAGCCCCATGGGGCACAACCGGGCCACGCCGCAAACGCGGACCCAGAAAAGGCGGACCCAGGCACGCACCGACCAATCCGGCGCTCTCGGGACGGCCCACTTCGGCGAAACCGTCGAAGAGGAACCGTCACGACGACACACCACCAAGCGCCACGACGAAGCGTGCGAGAGTGGACGCAACACCGAAGAGGGCAACGATGAGCTACGCCGATGCGACTAACTCGCATCTGATGGTTGCCGTCGTTGCCACTCCACCCACAGACCTGACGGTGGAGCAAGCACGGCAGCTCGAGCTCTCCATAGAGGAGCGCATCATGGAAGCAGCCTTTGCACCACCGTCAAACAACGAGCCCGCACTCGCGCCATCCTTTAGAGGCAAACCGCTTGCAGCAGGAGGAGTCCTGAAGCTATGGTGCGAGGACGAGAAATCGCTGGCGTGGCTCAAACGAACGGTAGCGGGACTGCAGTCACCGATCGAAGGAACCAGGCTGACTGTCATCGGGCAGACGGACCTCGCGAAGCGCGTTCGCGCATCGCTCTGGCTGCCGAGGTCGACCAGCCTGGAACTCCCGAAGATCCACCAACTCTTAGCTGCCCAAAACCCATGGTACGCTGTCCAGACGTGGCAACTGTACAGCGCTACCATGCAAGAGCACAGCCTATACTTGTCCCTGGGCATCCCCGAATCGGAGGTCCCGAGAATCGAGGCGCGCGACCGCTGTGTCTCCTTCTTCACCGGCAGCATGTACGTACTGTTCCACGCTGCCGGGGCAGGGGCTGGCGGGACGGTTGCCGCGCCCAGGGAAATGCCGCCCGCCAGCGGGCATACACAGGGACGAGAGACAACATCAGCCGTTCCCAGCACGTCGGGCACAGCCCGCGCACACACAACGCCCGCAGTGACAAAGAGCGCTGTGACGGCAGTTGACGACGAGCACGACTCGTCTGACGGGGAGTCCGTGGACAGCAATGTTCTCGGATCATCGTCAGACTAGAGTCGTACAGACCAACCTCCAGCACAAGCAAATTGCAACGGCTACCCTACGCAGGCTGCTGGAGGTTAACCACCACACAATAGCCCTAATCCAGGAGCCGTGGATTAGAGGCGACACCATATGTGGACTCAACAACATCGGAGGTAAGATATTGCACTGGAGCTCGGCTTCTAAGCCGAGAACATGCATATACATTCCCCGAACAATACCAGCATTGCTGCTGACTAACTTTTGTTCTAGAGATCTCACAGCCGTGGGAATACGAACAGGGCCCAATGATCAGATGCTTGTTCTAGCTTCGGTCTACATGCCCGGTGATGAGGTGATCCCATCGAAGGAGCTGGCCGAGCTGGTGCAGCACTGTGAGGACCACGGCTGGCCAATAATACTCTCGGCAGATGCTAACGCCCACCATCCACTGTGGGGGAGCCCCGAGGCAAATAGACGAGGTGAGATCCTAATTGAATACATCTACACAACAACACTAACGGTAATCAACAAAGGCTCAGAGCCCACATTTGTCAGCTCCAGATATCAAACCATAGTAGACATTACACTGGCATCGGATGGGGCCGCGGAACTTGTCACGAACTGGCATGTGTCCGCCGAACCATCCTTTGCCGACCACAGACGTATCTGCTATGACATACGAGTGCAAGAGAGGGTCATACAACCAAAACGCAAACCACGTAATACCGACATTGCGAGATACAAGACCCTGCTCGAACAAAAAATAGCCATGTCAAATTTCAACGACATGAACACAAGCACTACACACATAGAACACAACACTAATTTACTAACAAAATGCATACAACGCAGCTACCAACAAGCCTGCCCCACCACACTACCGAAAACGAGTAGTAAAACCCTATGGTGGGGATCGGAACTGGAGAAACTCAGGCGCAATCTGAGACAACTCTTCAACCGGGCCAAAAACACAAGGAAAGACACGGACTGGGACAAATACAAAGAAGCCCAGTCGCACTACAAGAAACGCATACGATTCCGCAGGGGAGAATCCTGGCGAAATTTCTGCACCAACATTAATTCCACATGCGAGGTAGCCAGGGTAAAAAAGATCCTATCCCAGGACAGCAACAAGACCCTAGGCTCCATAAGAAAGCCTGATGGCACCTACGCAACCACAGACATGGAAATAAGCCAAATACTAATCGAAACGCACTTCCCAGGTTGCACAGTGACCGAAGACTGTGATTGGGAAGAATCAGAACACAGACCACCGACCCAGACAGACTGGACGATAGCCAACAACATGGTTACCGGGGACCGGCTGAAATGGGCAATTAACAGCTTCCAGCCATACAAATCTGCAGGCCTGGACGAAATAACACCAGCACTTCTACAATGGGGCTGCACAACGATTGTGCCACAGCTACTCAGCATATATAGAGCATCTATAGCGCTCAATTACATACCACGAAGGTGGAGGGAAGTAAAAGTCATATTTCTCCCAAAACAACAAAACAAATTAAAAATACTTTATAAAATAAGACGATATCTGAATGAAAAACTACGTATCCAACTAGTCGAATCACTTATTTTATCAAAATTAAATTATATGGACATAGTTTATAGCCCACGATTGCTTTCAAGAACACAAAAACTCATACAGCGTATTCAGAATGCCTGTGCTCGTTTCTGTTTTGACATTCCTTTAAGAGCTCATGTCACTCCTTTTTAAATAGTCATACAATGCTGAAAATGAAACATCGGCGCAAACTTCACCTAGCGTGTCTTCTTTTCGGCGTCGTTAAGCTTGGACAACCTCATTACCTAAATGTAAAATTGAAACAGGTTTCGAGCCATAAATCATATGGAAAACGGCAATGTGCGTTGCAATTATCAACACAACAACATAAATCTGAGGCTTTTAGGGGAAGTTTCCGTTACGCTGCAACTAAATGTTGGAACAATATTCCACCCCCGATTAGGAACCTGCAACATATTCAACGTTTTAGGGCAACATTAAAAGAATATTTGTTCGATCACGAAAAAGGCCAGGAAACACAGCTGCATGACACAAGTGCTATATAACAAGGTAGATAAATTACAGTCGTCAACATTAATGTCTATTTTGAGTTATTTTCTAGATTTAACTGGGGTGCAAATATAGGTGGGTATTGTATTGTTAAAACATTGGTAGGTACCGAAAACGCTATTATTATTATTATTTTTTAATGTCGTCTAATGAATTAGTTGTGCTAAATTAGATATATTATTTACCAACATGGTCGCAACGGAAGACCAGCGCTAGTTTTTTCAAAACTAGCTTTTTGCTGAGTTGCGACCATTTTGCAGTATGTTATATTTTTTCTTTTTTCCTTTTTTGTAATTAACTGTGTTTTTTGTATAAATGCATTTTATTTTTGTAATTAACTGTGTTTTGTGTTTATTGCATAATCTACTGCAAATAAATGTATTTTCTTTCTTTTTTTCTTTCTTTCAAAACCGGGCAAAACGGATTATACGCAAGCAAAATCGTTTAGACCTATCAGTTTGACCTCCTTCTTGCTAAAAACGCTGGAAAGGCTGGCTGACAGATACCTGCGGGAAGGCGCACTGCTACGCAGACCACTACACCCGCATCAACACGCCTACAGAAGTGGTAGATCAACGGAATCAGCGCTTCACTCCGTAGTGGGGACCATAGAGATAGCGCTATCTGACAAACTAATGATCTTAGGCGCCTTCATTGACATAGAGGGCGCCTTCGACAAGACTAAATTCACCAGCATTAGCCGTGCCCTTAACAAGTTCGGAGTTGAACAAACCGTCAGTGGATGGATTGATCAACTCCTGTAACAAAGGGCTATTCAGTTCACGGTTAATACCACCACAAGGGGGATAGTAGCAAAAGGCTGCCCACAGGGAGGGGTCCTATCACCCCTGCTTTGGAACATAGTGGTAGACGATCTGTTGAGAAATCTGAATGACAAATGCTTCTTCACGGTCGGCTACGCAGATGATATTACCATCCTAATCAAAGGAAACTCAGAAGACATGATCCATTATCGGATGCAAGCAGCGATCAGGATCATGGAACAATGGTGCAACCACCATGAACTGACGGTCAACCCAAATAAAACGGAGCTAGTACTTTTCACCAACAAAAGGAACACCCGTATGACCAGAAAACCAAAACTTTTTGGCACGGAGCTTAACTTATCGAGTGAAGTCAAGTACCTGGGCGTAACACTCGACCACAAACTCAACTGGAATAAACACATCACCACTAAACCACAAAAGCATGTACAACCTTCTGGCAGTGCAGGAGAATAATAGGCAAGAAATGGGGTCTAAAACCATTCATCACCCTATGGATCTACACTGCCATAATACGCCCCATGCTCACATACGGTGCAGTAGTGTGGTGGCCACGCACTCAACTAAGCACAGTCAAGAGCAAACTGCAGAGCATACAACACCTCGCCTGTCTGGCCACAACAGGCTGCATGAAAACAACTCCAACGGCGGCACTGGAGGTGCTTCTCGACTTGCGACCACTGCACCTCATCATCCAGCAAGAAGCAGGTGCCGCTGCGATCCGGCTCGATAAGTTCGGGCTCTGGAGGAGAGATGACCGCATAACACACGCACGCCTGAAAAGGACGTTAACTGACGAGATCCCGATGCTAGATGCAACGTGTGATCTCATACCTAAAACCTTTGTCTTTGACAAAAAATACCGCATACAACTGCAAGAAGAGCACAAGGATAGTTCTGGTATACACGAAGTTAGAGTATACACAGACGGCTCAAAAACAAAGTATGGGACGGGTGCCGGAGTGTTCTCCCATGACTTGAATATCAATCTCTCAACATCGCTTGGTAAACTCAACACCATCTTCCAAGCTGAATGCGTTGGGATAACAAGGGCGGCGACGGCGATCGCGGCCAGAAATGTGAGCAACCTGTCAATACGCATTATCACAGACAGCGCCTCAGTACTACAAGTTCTCGATGGCAACTGCTTTAATAGCGGCCTAATTATGGAGTGCCACCAAGAGCTGCAGAAAACTGCAACGAGAAATCGGGTCACGCTCCAGTGGATACGAGGACACAGTGACTCCACGGGCAATGACGCAGCAGACCAACTGGCAAAGAAAGGATCGGACACGACAACTCTAGGACCCGAACCAATTGTTGCGATACCGTTCAACCAACTAAGAACATGGTTACGCGAGAGAACCCTACAACAACACGAAAAAGAGTGGGCAGAGTTAAAAGAGTGTAGGCAATCTAAAGATGCCTTTCCCCAATTAGATAAACGACTCTCGCAAAAACTGTTGCACTCCAACAGGAAAACACTCAAGCATCTGACTGGCATAATAACCGGCCACTGTCCACTAAACAAGCATCTCTACAACATCGGCGTCACGGACAGCCCACTATGTAGGGGCTGCATGGGGACCAAAGAAACACCCGCTCATATAATCCTACATTGTACCAGCATGAGCGACCAACGGACGAAGTTCCTGAACAACCCCAGAACCATGAGCGAAGCCATACGCAATACTGGTCAACTCATGGCCTTCTGGAAGGAGCTTGCATGGTATGAGTAGCAGGCGACTACCGCGTCACTGCTAACGCACAATGGCCCAATTAAGTGGCTAAGTGCGGAAAACACCTGTCCAACTAACTAACTAACTAACTATGTATAGAAGAATATGGTGAGGACGAATATGCACATGATGCCGGCGACGCACTTCCTCACGTTGACGTGGCTGGCCAGCCAGAAGCAGCAGCGCGGCGCCGACGTCTTGTGCAGATGCGCGAACTCGCCGCCGCCGCACTCGAGCAGCAGCGCGTGCGCACCACGACCCTCGCCCGCCATCCTTAACATCTACACACCACTATATTTACACACACTAGTAACACTTAGGCCTCTAGGAATTTCACTATACAAAGTTTCTATCTGGGAACGGCTGCGTTTGTCCTTGGTGGTGACGTTTTCTGTCGCCATTTGCCGTGTTTCCACATTTCATAGTGTCGCGGTGGAACATGAGAGTGCGCAGGCGCGGGGTGGTTGTTTGCGCAAGCGCCGCGATTGACGATCATCTCGAGCCGACAAACGCGTCAGTTCCCGGTTTAAAATGGCCGCCGACGCATTATGGCGGGTTGTGCTCATCACGGCGACGTCATGCGCCTCTGGTGCTAGAGCTCACGGCATCCGTCTAAAAGACAGATTAGGTTCTTCCGCTCCCGGTCTCATCGGTAATATCTGTAACAAAGAAAACACGGCATAAAATAGCATGCCAGGGTCTTTCAACTGAAGGTCGATTCTCGTATTCAAGCAGACATAGACTTGAACGAACTGCAATTTTATTTTGAATTGACTAACAATTGGTATTTTGCTTCATTTAAGGTTATTTTAGTCTTTAATTTGACACACTTGTATGGACGTTGACACATAGTTTGATACTTTGCTTAATTTTCGATCAAGTCTTGATATCATTCAAGTGTCAGGTAATTTACGAGATAATACTATTTATGACATCGAGACTAGATCGAAATTACATTTTGAACAGACCTAATTAAGAGAATTGGTCCTCTGGACAATAGGAGGGACTAAAAATTTATCGACTAAATTATCATTAAATTCAGTAACTGGGTAGGGACATGGTAAAACTCTTATAGCAAGGTTTCGTTAGTAGGTACCTCTAATTATGCTGAGCCATGTAAATTTATTTAACGAGTGAATGTATATAAAATACTGGTTTCCACTACAGAGAGCTTGTTAAACATGGTAATGGCGAGACTAGAATATAAAAAGTTCTCGCGTTAACGACTTATCGTGAATATTATAGCAAATTAGTGTCCAACATTCAATATAATTTTATTAGAGAAGTCATAAAATTTAATTAGAAAATGACTTGTGTGGTTGTGTTATATGTTAGTTATGTTCTGTGGTAATATAAGTTTTATAGCTTAATCCAAGGCAATAAATCCTAAGTCGAATAACAGTTTTTAACTACTCACTATTTTACACACATTCACAATTTATGTTTGACACTTATTCACATAATTAATAAGTATCATAAGCAGTCAGCATATTTGCTATTATTAGTCTGATGCCACCTAAAACATCATTTACTGGTTTAAGATCATTTACAAAAATATGATGAATACTTAAAACGGAAAGATGTAAAACCAAATAAATAGTATAAACAATTAGTTATATTTCGGTTTATCTTTGAATCACTATGTTTATTCATTCGTGAATACTTCACTTCGACCGGCCGCTCCTATAAATCCCCCTGCGCATTATTTGAATGTAGGCTTACATTGAAACATTTCTTTGCAGAACCGAAACAAATCCATTCAACCGTGAAATTGGACGAACAATCCTCAAAACTCTGAATTAAATTTGATCAAAAAGTTAAGTAATGAACGTGAAATCAGATTTGTATCGTAATGAAACGATCCATTGGAGGATTGTGGACCGCCGCATTTTCTCAATGTATGAAATGTCTGCATTTATGTAACCATGAGAAATCAAACTGACAATATTTCAGCGAGTGAGGGAAATTGAGTCATCTCAAACATAATAAGTGTAACGAAAACGTAGGTAGATGTGCCGCCTCACCTGCTACAAACTGCATAGCATTTATTTTTAGAAATAACACTGAAAATCAAGTCAAGGATTTTGGATATGATGGATAGGGTTACCCGACGCTTGGAAGAGATGATGCAATTTAGTATATATGTTGTATGGGAAAAGTAACGCTTACCAATCGAGCCTTTTACTATCTGGGAAGTTTCACTTATCTTCCCCACATAGAGTATCTCGAGGGAACGGCACGAAGGGAAGTTACAAAACGGTGTACGTGTTTATTTATAGATAAAGTAAAGATATACGGGAAAAGCAGGTTTATCGAACTCCAGCGGCCTTGATTACAAGAATATAACGTAACACTTTCATATTTTACTCTCGGAAACCTCGATAAGAAAAGGAATTTTCAGATGTCAGTCTTTGTTCAGTAAACGAACGAACCGTAATAGAGGGTCCCCGGGCGACGTGAATATTCGGCACGATACCTATTGTCCGAACACATGCTTACGCTATAATGAAATTTCCTGTACGCTCCGCTGTTTACAGTTTGGATACAAAAATTTGTTTTGTCTGAATAAATTGTCTAATTTTACAGACAAACAGTGTAGGTAGTGTATTTAGTAAGTAAAAGGGAGGTTTTGGAGCGGTCGCCGGTCGCAGCGAGCGTCAGTGAAACAGAGACGCGTACGGAATCCGTGATTGTGCGACCCTTTGAATATTAACTAGCAGATGACCCGCTCGTAACCGGGCCACGAATCTACAAGGCTACACGGAAGGTTAATTCAAACTGCTCACTGTCGAGACGTGCTTTATTTCTTCACCCACGATAAAATCGTAGAGGACTGATGTAAATTGAAAAAGAAATCTACAGAGGCGGGCTTTTCGAATACGTGAAGGCCTGAGATATTTCTTTGTGTACAAGAATTTCCGTTGTAATTATTGTCGTAAACCTAGATTCTTATATATTGTATACTTAAATTTAATGAGTTATAGATACGTACATATGTACTGAATGATGTCACTATGTTGAAGCCATTGCAAAAGAACAATTACTTTTACGTACAAACCTAACCGTGCCTAACTTCTCAAATTGTGTTGGTTACTTGCTATACGTTTATTCAAATGGATTTAGTTCAGTAAACAATATTGCATATAAAGAAGTATCTTTCTTCTTTCATAATCAGCAGCAGTCCAGTGTGTCTATAAGCCAATGCCAAAACAATGGCATGCCACTGAGGTCGACGTTCGGCAATTCTTCCTGCTTTATATTTCAATGATTAACAATACATTATATACAGATTACGTACGGAAAATTGCAACCCTTCAACGCTTAAACCAAATCTGATAATTTGTTATCTTAATCACCAAACTTTTCTACTTGACGGAGAGCCAGCAATGTAAATAATATATTAGGAAGATAGGCACACTTCAAAATAAAATTATCTAGAAATAAGAATGATTGCAGCGTAATGAATAACTAGCAGGGAAAAAGTGGAGTTGTTAATTAAAGGGAGAAAGTTCCGAGCGCGTCCATCTTAGCCGCACTCACTAGCAATAAAGAATGCGACTAGCTATATAAAACACAAAAACTTTAATTAACTAATTTCTATATTTTAACGTACGAAGCAAGTCCACTATATTTACTTGTAGATCAATAATGACGAGGCATATTTATTCAATTTTTACAACGCGTCTATCTTTGACTGCTCCGGTAACCCAACGGTAATGTAAACGAGTGCAGATCATGATATCTCGGGTACATACCTATTCCTCGCCGATCAATAAATGAATTATATTTTTTAGAAGTTTAGAAGTCTAGTAGGGCATCACTGTACCTCGTAACGCACAGATCAATCTACGCCCAATCCCTCTCCAGTCATGCAGAACGTCGTCCCATCGGACTATGAGAGTGAGAGAATAGACAATTCTTCGTTGCTCACAAACATTTGTGCACTGTATTATCTCTGTATTCTATTGAGTTTGGATAGTTATAATTTTCATCTTTCTTTCCCATTACCTTCAATACTTTAGGTTTAATTATTTTCGGGTTGCTATACTTAGTTCTATTTGTCGATACATAACGAGTGACAAAACACGTAAGTATATAACTTACCTAAATAAGATCGAATAGGTGATAAAATAGTGGGCGAATGGTAGAGACTAATCACATAAAAATGTATGTATACTTAACCTACTTGCTCAATCTTTCACTCACTCTAGTAAATTAACGGATCTAATAATGCACAACATCTGTTCTAAAACTGGATAGCACTTGTTATATCACGGAACACATCACCATCTATATTAGAATACTCGAGCACATTATTTTTGAACATAGAAGTTTCTATTTAAGTGTTACATTTAGGTCATCGATTCAGAAGCAAAAACATCTTTTTTTGTAAACCTTAGCCGTGCCATGTCTATATGTACACGTTGCGCGTGCCACTCTGTATACACGTGACCGGTTTTATATATTATGTTTTCAAGTTATGACGATGTGTAAAATGATGAAAGGTGGACTGAAAACTAGATGAACTCAAGGGAGTCTGCTCATAAGTAGTGCAGGTTCATATGCAGTCATTGTCTGCAAGTCTTATAAAAGTAAGTGACACCGATTGAAATGTGAGATGATCATGTCCTATTTTACAATGTAGAACTTTAAATAATGAGATAGGGGCCCCCAGCAAAACACTACCAATTAAAATGAAAGTAATTCAAACTAATAATAATACAAAAACATTTCAGGTCACGTTCCACAATACGAAAAAATACCCTCTAAACCGTAGCAGTAAACAATAGAGAAAATAAAGTAAAAGCAATGAAAATAAACAAGCATTATCTAAACGAAGTCCGTACGAGTATATCACTTGATACGAAACTCCGGTACGTAACTGAGATAGTGATGCATTAATCTCATTAGGGGAATGACCGTAAACGATCTGGACGGGTTACAATAGTACGCGTAATGACCGAAAACAATTATTAGTTAAGCCCTGGCCCTTTCACGAAAGATACCGAGCAGAATTACCTATTAATGATTAGGGTTAGCTGAACTTTGACTGAGTATGACCAGCAATTCTCGTTGTACAACACGTTTCATTGTGAACATACACATTTTATTATGCGTGAAGATTGGCCGTTATTTAATTATGTAGTCTAATATTACGAGTAACAGAATATAATTGGTATTTTAGGACCGTATAGAATAGTAAAGCTTTTAGCACGAAATATAGAGATTTCAGATTCATTGATATTGGTCGCCAATTGGCGGTGAGAACGATCTGGATTGATTTCATCAAAAGGAAATGTTTTAACGTATCACGTTACGTATAAGAGAAATTTTAAATACTTTTTTTAATAACATATACTTTAAAGACCATAAAACAGTTTGAAGAAATAACTGTAGTCTATTTCATCCAAATGTAAATGTCAAAGAAGATACGAAACGTTAAATAAAGTGTAATTTCGGCAGTATGAAATGTATCCTTGGGATTACGAGAGACACATTTTACAAAATAAAATGTAAATAAGATTAATGTTATTATTAGGGTCCCATTGCCCAAGGGCGAAGTAGAACGCTCTGGCCGTCACTCTTATTGTCATTTCGCCAGTCCGCTGTGTGACACTGAGTTTGTGCCACGTAAACGTAATGTTTTTACAGTCCTGCAGATACAGAGTGTATATCTACTCATTTGACTTTATATGAAATGCAATCACAGACCAAATATAAGGCGCTATCACCTACAAGAGAGAAGAGAAGATTGAGAAGAGATGTTGAGTATAGAGTACCTATAGTCCTTTGGTGTTTATAGCACAATTCTGATTATATGATTATGCATCTACACATGTGATAATATTATGGGAATTATAAAATTAAGGATTTATTATTATGCATATTATGATTGTTGATTCAAGAATTTAATATAAAGTCGGACAGTATTGTTAGAACACAAAAACAACTTTTGTTACTAACGCGAGCCATACCGGGGCAACCGTAAGCTTATAAAGGCTTTATGTATTTTTTAACCCTAGAAAGATAACCTACGCCTCAGAGGCGCCCGCGTCCGTTTGACATTGCTGTCTCATTCTAATGAGCGCGCGTATCTACCTGTCCTTTTAAGTTAGCTCAGTGGTCGGTGCACAGAGTCGCGGGACGGCCGTTTTTCCGCGGTAAGTACCATAGTTTTGCAGTTATGAGTAAGTGTTGCGCTCCAAAGGCGCATGGTTATCTTTTGTGTGACTTTTAGTGAAAGTATGAATTTGTTTATACTTACATAAAATGTTTATTATAACTGTTTATTTCTTTGTTTTAGCATAAAATCTTTTCGCCTTCATCATGACGAGCCGGAAAACACTATCTGATGATGCAATATCTAGGTTTATTGCTGAAGAGGAAGAGAACGAGCATGAACGAGAGCTAGGAAGTGACAGTGAGATAGAAGATAATTTGAATGAAGATGACATACAGAGTGATTTCGAAGACGAGTTTATAGATGATGAGGTGCCACAGCAATTGAATGATACACCAAATGAAGACGATATAAGTTCACCTGTATCTTCAGAGCCCCCTGGAACTTCGGAATCATTCCGTCGTGACCACCGTAATTTTTTCTGATCGTCGTGTTCTTAGGGATAAGAACCAACATTGCTGGTCGACAATAAAAGGACAAAGTCGTGGAAGGACATCCGTCATAAATATTATTCGCACAAGTAGAGGTCCAACGCGCATGTGTCGAAACATTTGTGACCTTATCTTATGTTTTAATTTGTTTGTTACCGACGAAATAGTGGAGGAGATCGTCCGTTGGACGAATGTTGAGATCTCTGTGAAACGTCGAGATAACATGACCAAAGCCACTTTCAGAGATACGTCTGTGACAGAAGTTCAAGCTTTGTTTGCAATACTGACCTTGAGTGCAGCAATGAAAGACTTGTCTACTGATGAGCTGTTCGATAGTAGCTTTTCGGGTACACGGTACGTGGCAGTGATGAGTAGGGATCGTTTTGATTTCCTGCTTAGATGTCTAAGATTTGATGACAAGTCTATACGACCCTCTTTACGTCATGAAGATCCATTCATACCTATTAAAAAAGTATGGGAATTATTTGTAACTCAGTGTAAACTGAATTATACACCAGGAGAGCATGTCACAATCGATGAGCAATTATTAGGGTTTCGAGGACGGTACCCGTTCCGCATGTATATACCTAATAAACCCAGTAAATATGGAATTAAAATCCCTATGCTGTGTGACAGCGGAACGAAGTACATGCTAAATGCAATGCCGTATATTGGCAGATCTACGAATACTAAGGGGTTGCCACAAGGAGAATTTTATGTAAAGGAGTTGTTTCGGCCTTTGCATGGCACAAACCGAAATATAACTTGCGACAATTGGTTCACTTCGGTTCCTCTCGTGAAATCCCGACTTCAGGAACCGTACAAACTAACCCTTGTTGGCACTATACGATCCAATAAACGAGAAATCCCCGAAGAACTGAAAAACACTCGGTCTCGTTCGGTAGGCACGTCAATGTTCTGCTACGATGGATGTTTGACCCTAGTTTCGTACAAGCCGAAGCCCTCAAAGATGGTTTACCTGCTATCATCGTGTGAAGAAGACGGTGTCATCAATGTCTATGTTTTATGGCATTCTGAACATAGCATTCGTCAATTCTTATGTTAGCTTTTGTCACAACACTCTTGCGAAAAATGAAAAGCCTCTGAATAGAAGGGGTTATATGAAAAAGTTAAGCGCCCAGTTATCTGAATCGTGGATTAAGGAAAGACTGGAAGCTCCTACTTTGCCAAAGCATGTGAGAGATAATATCGCAAATATTCTTCCGAAACCGGTTCTGCAGAACGATACAGACAATGAAGAAGAACCTCCAGCCAAGAAAAGGCAGTACTGCACCTTTAGCACTAATAAAAAAAAATTCGGGCAAGTGCGAGTCTGACTCGCGCACCGAGGGTTCCGTACGCATTTTACCTTATTTGAGGTTGGTGCTAATTACGCTAGTCCTCTAAATCTGAGGGTCTAGTACCAGTTTGCACTCGATCGTCACGGTGGACCATAGCCTACACGACAGGAACAATTTCCATACATTTTCTAAATGCGCCCCCTAGCGGTCTCTATCGATCGCTTCTCTCCATTAGGGGCGCTTTTACTCTTTCTGTATGAGCGCCCATACAAAGATTCATTCACATCTTAAATGGATTATTTTTTGATACTATGTTCCTGTAAACAGAAGACTGCTAATTTTGTTGATTTTTTCTAGAGGTATTTTTATTTAAGTTTAATGTTTAAAATATATAAAATATTTCACTAAAAAAAGTTTTTTATTAGTAGTTCATTAACCAGGTTTCAAAACAATCAAGTAAATAAATACAATAAATAGGTATTTCATTACAAAAAAAATATTAAAAGACATTATAAATCGTGCGCCTCCAAAGCGCATGGTTATCTTTTGTGACAGTCAAAATATGGTTATCTTTCTAGGGTTAAGACCCATGTAAATCCATTATCCACATTGTGCTTAGATGCATAAACCAAAAATATAAGCAGCACCAAGTCTATTATAAATATTTCGTTTGAAATTTTAGTGTGATAGATATTCATTGCTCCCTATTCAGTCCTAAAGAGACGAAATTGAAAATATGTTGAAGTACGAAGTTCAAATTAGGTAGGTACTAGAGACACGTCGTTACTTCATTTACGAGAAAATTTTATACTTATTATTATTGTTTATATTTTGATCTAGATTTCAGACATATCAATCATCTGCAAAAACCAATCTAGCTCGAGTGATAAACCGTCAAGTTTGTAGCGCCAACTATTTGGAATAAATGGATGATGAATGACTCGATGACTGATAGTCTCCAAAAACACGACACAAATATTGTAAAAATATATTGCTGGGCACGGTTTCCATTTATTTGAATGGCATAAAAGTCAACGTGTTAAGGCCGTAATAACGGATCAAAAGACAATACTCTCGTGTTGGAGATGAAGGGACCAACTTATTATAACTTTGCTCGTTCACCACACCTCGTAGTCAAGGGGACCTTTCGGAGAACCCGTATAATAACACCACCGAGCTTCTATAACACAAGGATCAAACTTCTGAAATATTGAACCGTGTGAATCAGGCGATACGCTGGAAATGACAGGGGTCTGCGGGATACCATTAAATGTTCTCTCAAAGTGGACATCAGGGTATTACTTTCACTTTGTGGTATTATTGTAACGACACATGTCCCTGTTACATTGAAAGCCTCAAGTGATATGATCCGCAGTGAAATATTTATTCGGTAAAAATGTAAAAATACACAAGCACACTGACGTCGAAAGCTGTTACATTGTTGGAATGTGAATGGTCATTTGTAAATAACACTCAAGCGTACCGTAGGAATTCCTGGTTGACACGTTAATAGTGAAATAAACAAATCTTGTGTATTTGCTTAAGGACGCTGGCTACATTCTGTGCATTTTAAACGAGTTTTACTTTCTATTGATAAAAGCCGCAGTGTAGAGGCACGCAAGGCGTTGGAACATCGCAGTAACGTCGCCATTAGGCCACAGAGGCGAAACCCACAATTCGCCCGCAATTTGGTCAAGATTAATTGCCCTTAACATCATCTGTCAACCCGAGGGACATTCCGTGGACATTTTGTTTGCCGTACAAATAGCTCAACATATTCATCTCGTAACACGTTATTAATTGTACCCGTGGCTTTTATTGCACAACTACAAAATAACACATGACTATTTCAATACCAACAGAACTTGCGTGTCAAAGCGAACCTATACAATATTTGCCACTATCAACTATGAAACAATACCTACCTTGCACAGTAAAAATATATCAGCGAAAATACGGCAACGTAGAGCTGGCTATTACGTTGATAAAATATTGTAGATAGTACGGCGGCTATTGCACAATGCACATAATATTGAATTTGTATTTGCACAGATTGCGACAAAGGGAACATCTGTGAAGGAAAACAGAGTGCCACTTCATAATTTATTTGTTGAATCTCTCACCTGGTTGTTTCATTTGCTAAATGCAAGCTGCAGGGCGAACAACAATCGAGCGCTAATTGTGATTCCACTAATTTGCATTGGCGCGTCGACCCCCGTGCTTGCAGCGCCCGCCCAACTTCTGTACAACGAGCACGCTCACACCCCGCGCTACAAATACTGCTACCTACAAATCTGATTACAATTACGGTTTTACATCGCACTGCATCTTCCTTTGTATTCTCACTTGTTATCTACATTATTCTCGCGATCACCGACTCAAGATTACTCCAGCTATAATCGTTTATTAAGTTGGCCTTAGTATTTACAGTGCTTGGTTTACGTCTAAATCTTTTGATGAGATACGTCAGTAATTTATTAATAAAAAATAGTAAAACTAGTCAAAGAATAAAACAATAAACGTTATCTACTATTTATCAATATCAAATTACAATTCAAAGTATTTCAAGTTCGTTTGTGAATTCACACTTTCCCAAGCATATATTGATGATGTAGCAACGCAACCATTAATAACCAATGAGCTATTGAAATGATCAGAGGCAATCGTAATTGATGTTCCGATATTGATTCCCAGTACAGGCACCTACAATAACCCATTCTGTTTGCAAGGTAGGTAATGCAAGTTACCACAAACGGGTATCTCCAATTAACGGAACACTTCCCCTATTAAATTCTGGCTATTGGTGAGTGAGCATTCGCATTGCACTGTGATAACAGCATAGTTCTCCTAGAAATGTTTTATAATGTAATCTGCTTGTGTCGTTTTTAATGTAAGCGGCAATGGTTGCTTGCATTAAATTATGCAAGTGGCACTGGCTTTACACGATTACAGTAAATTTATGCAAGACATTATCCGAGGACAGCGGCGTCGCATAACAACGCCTTCAGTGTCCGAGCGCACGGCTCCGTCGCCTCCTTTATGAAAACCCTCACTATGATACATGGGAGTGCGGCGACACGTTATTGCCTTCCTCGACGCCTTGTCTATGCAAACGTCAGCATTTTTTTTATCAGGGTTAGCTAGTATCGACAATGTTACTGCAATCAATTATTTGGTTGGTATAGCTAAGGGTGCTTGTACACGGCGCATGTAGCTTGAGCATGTTGAGGCACTTGCGCGGGTTACATGCACCGTAAACATATCGTTTAAAACAATGTGCGGGTCCAGCGACTCGAGCATGTACTAAAGCGAGCCACCCGCGCAAGTAATTCGCGTGCTCTGCGACGCGCGCGGGTCACTCGCGCATGTTATCTGTTAAAATTACATTTTTAACATATGATTTTAAAATAATTTTCGTTCGTCGAGACATTTGACGCGATTCAAGTCATAAAGCTACCGCGCGAATAGCATGCACATGTAGCTCTTGACCACGAACAAATAACTTGTACATAGGTACAGCTTGCGCAAGTAGCCCGCGTCTTTACTTGCTCCAGTATTTGCACCATGTACAAGTACAAGCGAGTAACTTGATCAAGTAGCTTGCGCATATTACCCACGCGTGTAACCCGCACCTTTAAGCCGCGTATAGACTTCGCGCTCCAAAAGGACGAACATTGGCGCGCGTTCCAGCCGCGCGAAATTGTTAACATTTTGGAACGCGCGCCAATGTGTTTGTTGGAACGCTCGAACATGGAGCGCCCCGTTCCATCTAGAGTCGGTTTTTTACCGCGCATCAAAGGCTACTCAATTGTGGCGCGCGCGCCAGTTGAGACGGACGTAATATTATTTTGTGTGTTGATTACGTTTTTGTTACGTTGCATGTTGAACGACCGAAGACTGGAACAGTTGGGTTCAACAACTGGTGTTGATATCATTTAAATATTCGGAGCGCGTTTCGTGAACGCGCTCTCGGCGCGGGCGTTCATGGCGCGCGCGCCAGGAGCGCATAATGGATACGCAGCTTTACTTGCTACATGCACCGTGTAGAAGCACCCTAAAGCGACGTTATTCCCGCTAATGACGGCTGGTGGGTGAGCGCGGGACGTGGACGCGTGATAATCTCCCGACCATTAGGCCCGACCACTCGCTCGCAAATCGTCCGCATATTTTGCCCAAGATTAATTGTTCTCGAATATCATCTATCACGGTGAGCTCTCTCATGATCGTCGCCAGCAGTGCGTACGACGTTTTATTCAAGGCACAATAGCTCCCTAGAGCACCGCAGTTGAGGTAATTAAATTTTTGTTAGAATAATGATACCGTCCCGTAAAAACATGTTGAGTATTTTCCTAGAACGTGAAAATAATCGCTTTCTGCCTTTGTACCTTATTTATGAAACGAGGCTCTGTTACTGTTCAAAATAGCTACTTGTCGTTTTCGTACACAAAGATCCGATACAATGTACGACTATTGTGTTACGGTATATTTAATACATAAGAAAATACTTGAACGAAGTAAATGGCATTATATATGCATTACAGAATATAACTTATTTTGAAGTAAATACATAGGCAAATTACCAATTCAAAACGTTTCATAACTAGGTACTACATTTACGTAGGATGTGAGGGAAATAGATGCGTCATGATACTGTAAAGCAACATTAATATGCGGTGATAAAGTATTTAATGAGTAGGTACATATTAAACTTTTATGGCCGGCGAGGCGAATAAAGCCGCTCCATCATAACATTTACATAACCCATTAATCTACCATTTAAACATTTCTAAATACTAATTTCGTTTAGACAAAATTAGGGCGATTACAGACTCGTCCGAAAGATAAATCTGTAGTTAAAAATACCCTTCGTGGAGTTCATTTCGTAACGGACAAGTACAAATTAAGTCAGTCTTTTTTTGCTAGAGACGAATATAAATTCCGTTTAAATTATAAGTTCCGTATATAAATCATACACTAATTTCCATGTGTTTTGTCCCTCGTTTCCGTTCGTTGTATTTAGTATGTGTACGCGGTTCCAGTAATTTAACGAATAGGTACAAACCATTTTTGATGTCTCAAAACCTATAACTCTATCTGCGTAAACGTGTTCCTGGTGTTTTTTGTTAACGATTAACAAGACGACTTTTCTTGTAATAGCCACGATATTAAATTGTGACGTCGATTGTTGCAAACCATTTATATTTCTAATATCAGTGTGTTGACGGATTAAGAATACCAAGTGTTACTACCTATTTCGCGAATGTCGTCGGCGGGGACGTAGTAAAATATTCGAAGCGAACAGTATTATTGCTAAGAGACTAAGAACTCGACATTAGATCAAATAATAGCCCGTTTGGCCAGCGTGGGATAATAGTAGCTGTAGGCCAAATCCAGCCATTGACTCACTATAATAAATTAGCGATCTTAATCGCGTAGAATTCACTTATTAGGAAAGGTCCAGCAGTGGAATGCGAAAGGCCGTTTACCTAACAATTTATTATTTGACCGTTAGAAATATTCATTAAATTATTTTCTAAGGATCAAAATATAATATATTATTATTTCGAGTTATTTGATTGATTTCAGCGTCCATACAAAGATAAACTAACGGCAAGCTGACATCCTCGTACTTATTTCTGGTGCTAAATTATTAAAGAAGGAAACCCTAAATAAATTATTATAATAATGAGTTGGTTTGTTTATTACGCGCTCAAGCTTTACCTTGTCATCAATCATTATCATACATACATACATAGACTCACGCCTGTTTCCCCGAAGGGGTAGGCAGAGGCATATTAAACGCCCACTTTTCGCCAGTGTTTTGATCCCACGTAATAGGTGGCGAGCCTATTGCCGCTTATTGGGATATTTTGTTTGCCAGAGCCTCGTCCGTTGATCGGCAGGTGCACCACTTGCAGGTGAGGTTGGCTTGGGACCCTAAGTTCTTGGTGGGAACCCTATGCACCCCATCATTATCAAATTGTGCATATTACGTATGGTCATCGGTACAAAATACGACAAGGGTACCTTTCATTCAGGAGCCGCAGTCGAAAGCCAGAACGTATTATGATTAACCCAAATTAATTGCTTACAAATATGTTCCATTTTATTTTAATGAAACTAATTAACAATCAGTTTAAACTAATATGAGGCGATATATTAATTGAGGTTATAGATAGTTGCGTAGATTAATAACATAAACTATTAATATTTTTGTAACGGGCCTATCACGCGTAGTTGTTTGAAAATTTAACGTAGATTACATGTTTATTTTCACATCCTCTGAAATAAACATTATTACGTGTAAAAGTTGCCAAAGTTTAAACGTATTCATCAATAACATAGGCTAGCTTTAGAAGCCAATGTTAGGCATAAGACTGTCCTAATAATATTTCTGAAATGTATGCAATTATAATAAAAACGGTATCGAGGTGAACATAACAAACATTCAACAGATATTAAAACGCCGGCACGCCAAAGCTGCATATGAACGCCATGTCATTAGACAGGTAGGTACCTACCTACCAACACATTTTGTGAAACATAATCACAGTATTCCTCGATCTATTTACAATAAAGCATAAAACTTGTCCCAAAATAATTTCATTCATTGTTACTATCAGCATTTTAAACTTGCAATTTTTCTCCAATATGAAGACATTACAACAGCAAAATAATGTCATGCATATTATTTTAATGCGCTGATTGTCTTAACTGATGATAACTTTAACTTTAAGATATACTAAGAAACCAACTATCATAATAATGTATTGGGTACCCACTACCACAATTTGATAATTAAAAGCATAATATCAACTTTTTCTGCCAATTCATTTTACACGTTATAATTTGATAAAAAATATGTAGGCTTACCTTATCGGTGGTTAACAATGAGGTTTGCTACAATGTTACAGGCCGCCAAGAAGAACGAGATTCCAATAGCGAACACCGGGCTCTGGCGAGGTGAGCACTGTTTTTGAATCGCAGTCAACGAGGAAACAGCTGAACAGGCGCTCGCGGCCACGTGTACGGCGGACGCTAATTTTTGATAGAAGTTATGATGTATTTTCTATTACGATTCGTTATTTACGATAATAACTGAAATGATGTACAAATGCTGTTTTACTTACCATCTCCTCGCCCGCAAATCTACGCCCGCTCTTAATTCGAAGGAACAAACGATAGTAGAAGGGGAAAATGGAAAGAATGCAGTAGAAAGCCCTTTACCCACAGTCCAAAGACTTTATCAGAAGTGGTTACGAAGGGCAGATGAACAGGAGATGGCATTCGATCATGGAAAGACGGATCCCGTGTGAGTACCATGATTTTCTTATCAATAACGAGGCGATTGTGACAAAGCCGTTACTAGCAACGTAACCCGATTCTGCTCGTGAAAATTACATTCCTGACGATGTTGAAGCTGATATTGAACGATGGTGGTGAAACACCAGCATCATATCGCGTTATTGGAATCGCCTTAAGCGACGCATTGAAGAGGTGCGCCGTGTTAATATGAAATGTGACGGCCGCATTTTAAGGAATTGCTACTCGCAAGGTTCGGCAAATTGAAGAGATCATTACTGGATTGATTGTGAACCCAATACATACACCATCATGTAAGCAAGGAGGTAACTCTTTAGCAACCTCAACAGGATAACCGACCCACTTTGTAATGCGACTGGCCGCAAATACGAATTTGACAACACGATGACAGCTCAATACAATTGGGTCGTGCACCTAGTAAAATATCGCTGAAGAGAAAAAAATCGAGAGCTAAAATATCGCGCTGTGATGATGATGTAGGAAACGTGTTTAGTTGCGGATTTATAATTGGACGGATCCTGCCTCCACCGTGATCAGGCACAAGATGGCAGTAAAGCAAAGTTAAAGATGGTGTCGCTGTTATAAAAATGCTGGAGAGAAGATCGCCACTTATTTTCAGGTTTCAAAAGATATCCGAGAATACTCAGATTAAAAAAAACGTTGACGTTTGTGAACACGAAACTAGTAAATGGTATGGTATCCACATCGACTGGTAAGTCAGTTCTTGAGGAGATATCATTTTACAGCGAGACAAGTAAGACAATTCCTAAATTTGGTCTACATTGGGCATCCGTAAGCACAGCCGCGAAGGGTGAGTTGTGTTCTACACTTATGGTTATAATAGCATGGTATAGTTACTGCTTGAAAGATATGGTACCTACAGTATTAATTTTGGGACAACAGAACATTTAGTGGTGTCTCACGACTGAGATTGAGTCTGAATACCACTTGTGAGCTTTGAAAATCCTATCAGTGACACAACTAGTCAGTTTTCGTCAGTATCTTGATGGTCAACATCTTACTATGCAGACTAACAGAATTTCGCTGCTATTCCTTGAAAGCGTCTAAAGCTAAGACAATTTGTCACATGTTCATAGATTGCATCCGTTTCTCTTAGCATAATATGATGTTGCTGTCATGTAGTATGATGTTGCTGTCATGTAGTGAGACGTGACTGCCTCCGTGGTCCAGTGGATAGCGTGCGTATACGACTGCTGATCGGAAGTCACGGGTTCGATTCCCGGGTCGGGCAAAAGTGTAATTAGGTTTTTCCGAATTCTCAGTATGATATGCCGGGTAACGGCAATAGGCTCGTCTGCTATTACGTAAGACTTAACAATTCATGGCAAAATGTGGGTGTAATATTACACTTCTGCCGACTCCTTCGAGGATACATGCGTGAGTCTATAGTGAGGCGTCAACTGGCATATGCTGAGTTTTTGTCTAGAATCTCCAACTCCCTTGTCTTATAGAGCCTGAAAGTCCTGAAACTTTTATTGTGAGTTAGTTAACCTCAAACTCCTTTAATTTTGAACCCTAGAGACTTTAGTTAAGGTGGTAAATTATGTCAAATTTAACAATAGTTGATTTCAGGTAAGCTTGAGTGTCAGTGAGCTGGTCAAATCTGCACATTACAAGGACTGATGGGCGATGGAGCAAGCGTGTCCTAGAGTTTAGAACGCGACTCAGTAAGCGTAAGGATGGCTGGTCCCCCCGCTAGGTGGACCGACGACCTGAAAAAGTTAGCTGGGTTGGACTTGATGCGGTAGGCTGATTGATTGGTTACAGGTAAAGCAGAAACAGGCTCCCGATATTCAGAACCTAGCACGAATAAGCCTCTGTTGGATTCAACGGTCAGGTGAAGTGGGCACATGCGTAGCTTAAAACAATCCGCTATATGTCATCGTACCTACTACCTATGTATCATTTTCGTCCGTTACACAAATAGTGCACGATTGGCGTAGTGGTTAAAGCGACCATCTCACCACTTCACACTGTGCCGAGTGTTGTAGGTTCATTCCTACACGAGACAACACTTTGTGTGGTCCTCAAATACTGCTTCACACTAAGCTGAGTGTTATGGGTTCAGTCCCCATACGAAACACTGTGTGTGACCCACAAATGATGGTTTAGATGTACTTGAATGTCTGTTGGTGGTGGTGGTCGTGGCTGTTGATGATGGACAGGACTATGGAGCGCCGCCATTGTTTGCCTCCAAAGCTGCGGCATGCCGAGCGATATCTCTCCATTTCTGGCGGTTGTTGGCGTTTCGCGCACATTGCACTGCGGTCGATTACGTAGCCCGCGTGATAACATCGATCCACCGAGTCGGATATCGACCGCAGGCTCTCTTGCCTTCAACGCAACCGTTAACCACAAGTGTTTCCATCGAGTCCTCGTTTTTTTGAGATATGCCCAAAGAATTTCAGTATTCATAACTGCACAATCGACGAAAGTCTATCCCTTATGTGAAGCTCCTTGACGATGGAGTTATTGGTGCGAAATGCTGTCCACGGTATCTTCAATATCTGTCTCCAATACCACATCTCCAACGCATCGATTTTTCGGCGATCTTGTAGCATTAGTGTCCACGTATCGGCCCTGTAGAGAAAGATTGGAAAAACCAGACAGTTCATTAGACGAACTTTGGTATTCCGCGTAATTCAGCTGTCTCTCCATATCTTTCCCAGACGCTCTACTGCCGTCCTGGTGATAGCTGAACGGCGCTTGATCTCGTCTTCACATCCTCCTTTGTTCGAGATAGAGGAACTCGTCATAACTAGAGTTTTGGATAAATCTCTATGAATAAACGTAAAGCATCAATAGCTTTAACCTTGTTCACAAGAAGGCTCATTAAAACTTGTATGCTTCAGGGTTTTGAAGACTTGGTAGAAACATTTACTACCCTAATCAAGATCATCAATGAGGATAAAGTGCAGGCGATTAATGGTAAAGAAATTGAACAGAGTCCTAAGAAACCAATAAAAAAAAAAAAAAAAATAATCTTTATTTTCAGACAATTCCAAAGTCCATAAAATTAAAAATGCTCATTAATTATAACAATAAATTAGTAGATTATTACAAAGAAAAAAGAGAAAAAAAAAATATATATATATACATCAATAAATTATCACATTAAATTGATTATAAAATTATTACACTAAATTGATTAAATTCATAATATGTCGTAGTATTAAACACAATAAATAAATTATACATTTCAAATTATTATTATTACAGTAAAACTATTGATTCAATAATAAATTATAACAATTAATAATAATCATTTTTCATTTATATTGTGTACTGTGCAGATTGTATACATGCTTACTAAATTTGGTGAGACAGCATCCATTCCTGATGAGAAGACATCACTGCTGCCAGCGTCGATAGTCTCCGCACCGTAGGATGACTCGCTAAGTAATGGTTACTTGAGTAAAGGTATGCATGTACATGTTTTGTATAGTTGTAGCTCCACGCTTTAAGTCGATCGGAAGGGTCCAGTATGCCCGGTCCGCACTCTGATGATTAATTGATAGGGCCTAGTCAGCTGAGCCTGTCAAGCCTAGTATGTAGCATTTTGGTATTCGGTATAAGCCTGTGTAGCATTTTGGTATTCGGTCAGTAGGACCTGGTACCCCAAGAGGGTGCCACGGTCTATACAATGCCTGTACCACGGTTGGTATACTAAGCAGTAGCGATGTATTTCATTCTGGTCATGGTTGGTATACTACGCAGTAGCGATGTATTTCATTCTGGTCAGAAAAGGCCGAGCGAATGTTAATGTGCATCTTTACTCATTTAACAGGTCTGGAGGAAGAATGCTGCATCCTGTAGATGCTGGACACCAAGCGCACGAGGTCGTGCGATTCGTCAGAATGGCCGTGTAGGCTAACCTCATCGGTGGTTAACAATGAGGTTTGCTACAATGTTACAGGCCGCCAAGAAGAACGAGATTCCAATAGCGAACACCGGGCTCTGGCGAGGTGAGCACTGTTTTTGAATCGCAGTCAACGAGGAAACAGCTGAACAGGCGCTCGCGGCCACGTGTACGGCGGACGCTAATTTTTGATAGAAGTTATGATGTATTTTCTATTACGATTCGTTATTTACATATAATAACTGAAGTGATGTACAAATGCTGTTTTACTTACCATCTCCTCGCCCGCAAATCTACGCCCGCTCACAATTCGAAGGAACAAACGATAGTAGAAGGAGAAAATGGAAAGAATGCAGTAGAAATCCCTTAACCCACAGTCGAAAGACTTTAAATATATGTCTATGGTGCTATTGTTTAAAATAGTTACACACTTAATATCCAGAATAACACTATAGTCAGAAAGGTTGGACTAGTAAAAGAGACCGCATTAAAATAGCAACCTTACCCAATATATGCACTTCACTCTGACTTATGATTTTTTCCTCATGTAAGAGAAAGATAAATAAACAAATGTCATTTCAGATCTTCGAAATCGTCGTGAATTTTAACTCGACTAGTGATGTGCTTACTCAAAGTTAGTTTCGATAAAATATCAATAATGTTTGCAATAAATCCTTAGATTTGGTTTACTAACAATGAATATCTATTGAATGTTGATAAATCCTCAGATAAAGTAAAATATGTGAATAAATCCAGCTTATACTTAAACACTAGTAAATAAGTTACGATAAAAAAATTATTTTGAAATTACCTTTTTAAGGTGAATAAAGCAATTGATTCATAATATCACTAATAATCACCACCTATATGCAATGATAGGATCAATGACGAGATCATTACCACGTAATGGTTTTCGAATACAAAACCACGTTACGTATTTCAGACTTTTGGAAGTTATATGCTTATTATTTAGAAAATTATCACGATCGTCAAGTGTTTGTCTAAAATCTTTTAAACTAAATTAAGCCTTCTCAAATTGAAGGGAGACACGAGCACAGTATGTTCAGTTACATAATTATATTAAATCACCAATCGAGAGCAGGCTGCAGTATTAAGTGAGTTGACTAATAGATTAGAAATAAAATTTAACTTCAGGGTCAATTTTAAATAAAATATTTCACACATAATGAATCACATTTATTTAAGGTAAAATTGAAAAAGTCACTGACTGTGTCATTGGCTTACTTAGAATAAAACTCAAATCTTAACAAAATCATATTATCCGCTTGACCGCTAGCGCCAATTCGCCGAATTCGCTCGACTGCTCACGTTCTAAACAAAATGTCGCGCCGCCGCTCGCCAGATGGGCGCTCTAACATAATCATTTATTGTTGATAAGTCGATAACATGAGTAAGTTGAAGTGATGTTTTTCTTCAACCTTATGAATGACTCGTTCAAGTCGTATGAATTCTTTGTTGATATTTAGTTTCTAATTTATTATACTTAGCAGCAAACATTGACTATCGTTGAAAAAAATCCGTTGCGTATTTTAAACAGGATTATTTTAAAAAGTAAATCGATGACATACATATTTTATGAGTTTTCACTGTAGAGGGATTCTATCTACCCCGAATTAAATAAAATAAAACATGTATCATAGTATAAAAATATTTAATTACACGCATACAATTAGCACGTAATCACGGAGCGCGCGAAACAAAGAGTGGCATTTGACATTATTTTTTCGTTCCGGTTTAACGAGTTTAAGACTCGCTTCATATTTTTAGCATGAAGAAATGTTCAATGATTTGAATAGAACAGAGAAAAAGGATTTAAAACATTACGTAATAGAAAGAAACAGTAAATTCAGACCGAGTATAGCGCTGTAACCAAAAAGGGAAAAAAGTCACTTGTGCGCGGTCTACGAAATTTCGAAAAAGGGAGAATAGTCACTTGTGCGCGGTCAAGCGGTTATATATACAGGTCAAATTAATTACACCCTTATAGATACGCCTAGGTCTAAAATAAGTGAGAAATAAAATAATTTAAAAGAATTAAACCAGGAGCCCGCATGGTGAGTAAGAAAGAAAATAAAATTTTGTGCGTACTTCTAACCGGCACCGAACTCAAAAAGTGTTGTTGTTAAAAATATTAGTTTTCTGCTGCCTAGTGCGAGCATCTTTAGATGTTGGTAATGGCTCTTGGCGATTAGTCCATTTACTGACACAACTATCGGCACAATGATCGCTGAGTTCACATCCCACATATAGACAATCTCATGAACTGGGCCCAAATATTTGAACTCCTTCTCTTTTTCTGCTTTTACGAGATTGCTGTCTTGCGATATGGTTATAACGTCTATCAATGCGAGTCGCTCTGCTCGGTCGATCATTACAATATCACGCTTATTGGCTACAATTAAACTGTCTGTAATGATAGACCTATACCAGGAGAACAACGTGCGGCCATTTTTTCGAGAACTGGGTCGGACACATATTTGTATCTGTAGTACGGTGAACCAATGAGATTAAATTTAAGGGCTAGTTGCCTATGGATTATCTTGGCCACTTGATTGTGTCTGTGCAAATACTGACCATTGGCAAAACTAGAACAACCGGATACTATATGTCTGAGAGATTCTCCGGGCTGGTGACATGCCCGCCATATGTCAATCGCACCGTCCCTCAGTATATACTATCGGTAGTTGTTTGTCATGACAATTTCATCCATAATTGCGAAGACAAAACCTTTGGTTTCACCGAAGAGAATAATAGAAATAAGAGAATAGAATATTAATATAAATTATTACACAAACCTGCAGTACTGCAGGTTTATGTAATTATTTTTATAAAAGTAAAAGACAGAGGAGGATTAGTCTCACTATCAAAATATGTCTTATATATTTTTACATTGATACATACATAGACTCACGCCTGTTTCCCGGAGGGGTAGGCAGAGACTACGGAACGCCATTTGCAACGATCCTGACATACCTCTCTTGCTTCATTCACTCCCATTAAGTTTCTCATGCATGCTCTTCTGTTTAGGGTACTCCTGACCTGTCTTTTTTTTAGGATGTCTCCAATCTGCAGGCCGATTCAGAATGTCATGACAACTAATCGTACGATATGTCAAATTATTGTCCTCGTCTTTTAGCCGCCTATCAGAGATATATTGAGCAAATATTCATTGAATTCGGTTTATTTATTAATTTACTTCATACTGAATGCATAAAATTGATAGGAAATGCGATAGTTTTGACAAAAAATGAGGTAGCCCGTTTGACAATTAACGGAATCGAATGTCAAATGAGATATCGAACGATTCTGAATCGCCCCCCAGGTCAGAGAACGTCCGCCTAGGTCTTCCCCTTCGTCCTGTCCCATTCACACTTGCCTTATATATCTTCTTTGTCAGTCTTTCGCCATCCATCCTCTCCATGTGTCCAAACCATCTTAACATGCCTTTCTCGATGCTTGTCACTACATCTTTTTTTACCCCACACCACTCTCGTATCACACAATTCTTAACTCTGTCGGTCAACGACACACCACACATACTTCTAAGGGCTCTCATTTCTACAGCATTTATTCTACCCTGCCATACCCAATATTCACTACCATACATAAGGGTAGGCACTAACACTTCTCTATGTACAGCCAAACGTGCCTTTTTGGACACGTTTTGACTGTTCATAAACGCCTTCAGAGCTCCATTCACACTATTACCTGCATTAACTCTTCTTTCAATATCTTCTTCATTCTAACCATCTCTTGTAAACAACGTACCTAAGTAAACAAACTCATTCACTTGTTCCACTCGCTGTCCATCGATCAAAACATTAGAAGCCGTAACGCATGCCTCCTTTTCAAAAACCATAACTTTCGTTTTACTTACATTTATTTTCATTCCTTTCCTCTCTAACGCACCATGCATGATTGTTACCATCTCCTGCAACTCCTCCGCTAAAGACGCAAGTATTACGTAATCATCAACATAAAGGAGGCATTTGACGAGTAACCCATTCATCCTTAATCCGCAGTCACTATGTTTTAAATCTTGGAAACAACTGTCCATGAAGAGGTTAAACAGCCACGGCGACGCTACACATCCCTGTCTAACACCTTTCTCGATGGTAAACCAGTCAGTGTATGTATAGGATAAACGGGGCATCGTTTATCCTCACACAAGCTTCTAGAATCCTCATAGAGGAATTTCAGAGCTCGAATGAGGCTGCTGTCCACCCCATTCATTGACCGCACCGACCACATTTCATTCCTCACCACTTACCTACTTTCATACTTCCCAGTGCCTTCACGATCTCATCCAAGCCAATAACGCTTTTATCATTGCTATCGTTACCATTCATTTCATCGATCGGTGTCTCTATCTTCGTTTTTTCAAATAAAACTTCAAAATACTCTTTCCATCTCTTCAGCACGCATGCTTCACCATGCACTATCCTTTCATTCTTGTCTCTGATCGATGTGTATTCTGAGGATTGAGTTCTTCCTCGAAGTGCTTAGTGAAAATTTAATGTTTCTTCGAAAATCATCTGCTATCAAACTCATCTTTCTTTTCATCTTTTTTCCTTTTAACCATTTCTTTCACTATTCTTTTTGACCTAACAAACTCCTTTCTTGCTTCATCGTTGTCCTCGCTCGTTGCTTTTCCCATTCTTTCATTTGCTCTGACAGCCAACCAATCTAACCAAGCTTTCTTCTTCTCTGACACTGCTGATTGTACATCCTTGTCCCACCATGTATTCTTAACCTTTCGTATTTTCCTTCTCTTGATCACACCACATACTTCAGACGCTACACATACTACCTCTTCTTTGAAGGACTACCACAATTTATCCATATCATTTATGCCATCGAACCTCTCAAATTTTGCTATCAATCTTCGTTTATACTCATTTTTCACATCTTTCTTTTGTAGATTTTCTACTTTTATTCTTTCCAAGAGTCTGTTTTCATTATGCTCTCGGTGTCGCCATCCTTTAAAGAGCCCACTTATCCGGCTTAACACCATATTTTTAAATACATATTTTTAAAGTTACAGTAAAGGTTGTACGTGAAGGCAGCGATTTCCTGTGTGCGATAGCTGAAAGTTTGTGATGATCGATGAAAACACTTTTCTTGAAATTGTATTCAGGTATACTTATTTTTCAAAGAAATATTGCAGTATAGCTTCTACATCACAATAGTGCAAAGGCTTCCTTTTTTTTGCAATAACTGTCACCCACATCGGCGAATACGTGGGCCGAAGCTAGTCTGTAAAATAAAAGTATCGATAAAGTTATAACGTCACTATGTTTATGCGTCACAATATTTATACGAATAAATCAAAATGTCTCTGAACGAAGTATCAAACTTTCAAATGAAGTTCTATTAAATTTTGACGGGTAATGGGGCCCAACGCGATGACCTATGTCAAACTACGTTTACGTTTGAGTGATGGGATTCCTCCGTCTATTTACATAATATACATATATAGAATACTATAGTTATTTAGGGTAGCTTCAACTGTTTACAGATATATAAGTTTAATCAAAAGGGAATTAAAGGAACTGACTAGGTAGTAATAATTTCCGTAGGTACTGTGTTTGATAATAATTTCGTAGAAAAGCGGATGATACGACCACGGATATAACTGAAAACATAGATAAATTAACAACAGTAGATACTTACGCACAACCAAGTTTCCTTGGTTATGTAGAAGCAATGAATACAGATTTTCATAGAAGCGCAGTTCTTAAGGATTTCGTGTGCCGATTCCAAGTGGAGACTGTCTCCAGTTTAGTTCGTAGTTGGCGCCGTGGCGGCGCTGGCGTCATACTCCGTCTCTCTCTTGCTCTCGTAGTTAAGATACACAGGAGGAACGTTCGTCTCTCTTGCTCTCGTAGAGACAGGTGTCATATCGCGACTGCCACGCCGCTAAGCGGCAATTTGGGTCACAGAAAGTTTTCAGAGAGCCCAGAGGAAATTCGCCGCTTGTAAATATCTGAGCTCTTTGGTAGAAGCTCGCACAACCTCAAATCCAACTTCAAAAGGTGTCAAAGATCATAAAAACTTATTTTCATCAAAAGCTTTCTTTCAAGAAAAGATTTCCTCTTTAATTTAGACTGAGTGTATAATAATATGTTTGAATATACGGGTAATTGCTTACTCGAAAATATTCCATGGCTCTATAGATGTGACATACTTATTTATCATTATTCATGTCAATGCCTTTTACAAGGGTGGCGACATGAAAACAGGTAATGAAAAAACTGACTGCGATGGCTGATGTGTGTGCGATGCTCCGATTATTTTACGATGTCATTATAGACGAATAGACGGCAGCCTGCTGCTTGAATAATCCAGTGATTTTACGCAACATTGCGGTGGCAGAAAGTTATAAACTCAACTTCTTTGTTGCGCGTTGTAGTTGAGGTTGGAACTATCTTGCTAAGTGTTGGAAATTGCATTTCTGATAGTAATTGGACTAGGAGACATGATAGTATTGCGCTATAAATCTCTGCAAATATTATATTTATTGGTGTCTGATTACAGATCAGAATATACTCATGACTACAAGAAATAGCCGCACACACATAAATAGGTATCCCGAAAAGTATTAGCTGACTAACGTAGAAAGAAATAAATCTCTGTCCCACTAATCAGTAGGCCACTATGCTGTTTTGACTTCAATAAGGAGACGCCTATGTAGAGCAGTGGCTGTGAAAGGCTGAATGATGTATGATGCCTTTGACCTCGTCTAAATTATAGCAACTCTTCTAACGTCCAATTTAGACTAGGCTTCCAGACGAGTGTTATCACTGCGAAATTAATTATTTTAATGTCTTGCAGTCTCAAAATTCAGAGATCTCCAAGAATCGAAGACATCGTGGTATAAGTTTGAGTATAAACGCGAGGCAGTGTGATGAAGCCAGTTATAAATAGTCACAAATTCCACATGCCATTGGGATTAGATACAGAAGTTGAAAGGAACTTACCGATAGTACGTCTACGTAAGTTTTATTCTGGGTTATCTAATCGGAGCGGAAGGAAACTTGCTGGACGGTTCACTAAACCGATTTGATAGTTATGTTGACATCGTAATTTGATGCATTCTTAAAACGAGATTCTTATACTCTTCTAGACGGATAATTGCAATTTCTCGTATGAAATATTTACTATACATGCCAGAAGTTTCGGTATGTAAATAGTTTAGTTTAGGTAGGTCCAACTTCGAGAAAGATGTCATTCGTCGAATCCAACTCGGTTGGGCGGCGTTCGGGAAGTTATGACATATCTTCACGTCGATATACCGCAGTGCCTCAAGACTAAAGTCTTTAACGAGTGTGTGTTGCCAGTGATGATCTACGGAGCCGAGACGTGGTCGCTAACTATGGACCTTATCAGGAGGTTCGAGGTCACTCAGAGGGCGATGGAGAGAGCTATGCTTGGAGTTTCACTGCGAGATCGAATCAGAAATGAGGAGATCTGCAGTAGAACCAAAGTCTCCGACATAGCTCTCCGGATAGCCAAGCTGAAGTGGCAGTGGGCAGGACACATAGCTCGAAGAATCGATGGCCGTTGGAGCAGAAATTTTCTGGAGTGGCGGCCACGCACAGGACGTCGTAGCAGAGGTAGGCCTCCCACAAGGTGGACCGACTGGGTGGAAGCCCGTGCAGTTCAATCCGTTTCTATTTCCACTGAACTTCACTGACTTCTACTCCCTGCACCTGAGACCGGTGCAGGGAGTGGCGAATGGTCTCAGGGATAGCGCAGGTCGTGTAGATCCCTAAGGCAAGGCTGGTGGACTATCCTTCTCGAGGTTGCCGCCCGTTCTTGGTCTAGTTCCTTCAGAAATGGATGCAACCAAAACCTCCAGCCGAAACACAAATAACAGGCACTTTACACACGCATACACACACACGTACACACATGCGGGCACACACACACATTCACTTACACATCTCTTCACCACGCCCCCTCGTGGCCAGGTGGGCTTGGGCCCGTAGTAAACAGTCACGGGTAAGAGAAGTTGACCACCTGCGCTAGGACCTGCGCAGTCGAGCACCGTACGCGGGGATGACGGAGTCCTGGGGGGTTGAGCCGAGCGGTGCTGGCGGTAATGCGACCGTGAGGCAACACGCCCTCTTTGGTCCCGATGTCACGCAAAACGGTAGCCCCCGCTGTGAGCCGCAGCGGGGGAAATGGCCATCGTGTCCCGTCAGAGGGCCACGGGCTAGGGACGTAGGGTCCACATCAACAGTCGGAATTTATTTCGGCTGTTGACGTGGTTGGTGAAGGCTATATTGAGGGCGCAAGCGAGGGTAGACGGCTAGAGTTGGTAACTCGGCTCAGGCCGTTAACCCAAGCGGGGGCCCGATGTCGTGCTGTAAGCCAGCCCCGCGTTCCTATATCTCTCTGGTAATCCTAACGTCCGGTATGACGTTCCCTGTTGCGGGCTCCATGGAGGGTGGGAAGCCAGAGGGATGAAGTCTTGTAAAAACATTTATGGATACCGTTATCCCTTCCACTACCCCAACTGCAACGGTGGCAGCGAAAGCTGTTCCCGCCGCAAAACCAAAACAGATGGTTGACGCTGTGGCCTCGGCTGCAGAGGTTATACCATCCCCCAAGGACGGGACTTCAGCGCTGGCTAGCATTAGTACTGGTCCCGTCCTTACAATCGTCAGCCCGTTCGAGATCAAGCGGGAAGACGACTCCTCCTTCGCGGGCTGGCAATTGGTTGGCCACAAGAAGGGCAAGGGTAAGGGCAAGACCACCAATCCTGTTCAGCGCCCGCCCACTAGTGGCCCCGCCACTGTCGGCCCGTCGAAGAAGAGGAAAAACCCAAACAAAAGACAGCGCAGGGCGTTCAAGCAGAAGGCTACACAAACCGCTGCTGCTGCCGGTGCTGCCTCTACAAAACAGCTGAGCAGGCTGCTGTCGCAGGTCCCAGCAATGTGACCAGTGCGCAGCCCACACTCAGCAGTGAGGGGTGCAAGAAGGCCGGAGGCAGTACGAGGAAGCCGCCTGCCGCCAAGCGGCGAGCTGGCCACCCTGGACGGCAACCAGCCACTGCACCACCGAGCAACACAGCAGGTGAAACTGCCGGAAACAAGGACAGAGGTGAGGCCAAACGTGCTCTCAACGAGACCAATTCGCCTCGGGGAGACCACAAGAAGCCCCGCCTCGATTCCTCCAGGACGACAGTAGGTAAGTCCTACGCACAGGCCTCCAAGGCATCCCTGGGTGTTGCAGTAACATGCAAACGCACAGGGAACTTGCCGAAGGAGTTGGTGGACCAAGTACTCCGGGAGCTCCAGAGGAAGATCCTGAGTGACGCCTGGTCGACCGAAACCCCAAACGCCCCGCTCCAGCGTTCACCGGGAAACCCGTGCATGCGGACAGGGTCCTCAAACTTTGGTGCGCCGACGAGGCAACGCGTACCTGGCAGACGGAGGCAGTCTCTCTCCTGGTCCCACCACCGGGCTTCGAACTAGAGGTCAGGGGCCAGGAAGTGACCCCGAAGAGAGTGCGGTGCGGCATTGTCGTACCCGACGAACAGGGGGTCTGGGACGACGTGCGCGACGTGGGTCGCGCTCTGGAGTTCCAGAACCCCTGGTTGGAGGTTGACAAATGGTCGATGCTGCACTCCGAAAGGCAGTCAGGTGGGTGGTTCCTGGTGGTGGGTGTCCCAGAGGAACAGGTCCCGATCCTGTTGAAGAACGAGCGCCGCCTCGCGTTGGGGGTGGGTGCCGTCTACGTCAGGTTCCGGGACCCCTCAGGTAAGTTTGTCGACCATCCTCCGGGATGCGACGACAACTCCATACGAGTCAAGCAGGACTCTAACACCAAGCCAGGTTGCGACGCAGAATCCGGCCCGTCAGAGCCGGCCGCGTCTGGATTGGGGGCTGGCCCATCAGCCGAGGGTAACTCGGAAGATGAGTGCCTGCTCCTGAGTCCGGTGAGGCGGGACGACGGGGTGAAGGCTGGCGACATCCTGGCCGGCCTGACGCAGCTGACGTTTGGGGCGAAGGGGACATCATCCAAAGATGAACCCTCCGCCTAGTAACGTCAACTGCCTTCAAACCAACCTCCACCACAGCCAAACAGCTACTGCGCAACTGCGCAAATGGATGGAGGTCCAACATTCAGCCATCGTGCTCATCCAGGAACCTTGGATAAGGAGTGGCCTCATTAGAGGCCTCTCCAGCCTGGGAGGTAAGATTTATTCTTCAACTGACTACACACATCTAAGAACCTGTATACTAACTACTAAAAACATCAGAGCCCAAGTTTTAACGGAGTTCTGTTCCAGAGACATCACAGCGATACAAATTAAAATAACACAGCAGCCAAGGAGTATAGCGGTTGTTTTCGCATCGGTTTACATGCCCGAGGCCGAAGACCCGCCTCCGTTCGACCTCACGCGTCTGGTTAACCAGTGCGAGAGAACCAATAAGGAGGTCGTAATAGGAACGGACTCCAATGCCCACCACCAAATGTGGGGCATGAACAATGCAATGCACACAATGCAATAACAACAGAGGTAAAACACTGGTTGAATACCTATTTACCACCAATCTTACCCTATTAAACACAGATACGGAGCCCACCTTCGTCACAAGACGTAGTCAAAAAATTATCGACTTAACTCTCGCAACAGAAGGAGCGGCTGAACGCATCAAGGGATGGCACGTCTCGAAAGAGGCATCGTGCTCAGACCACAGATGGATCAGCTTCTCCATGGAAGTCGTTATACAACCCACACAGCCGCGTAGGAAACCACACAACACTGACAAAGTAAAGTATGTCCACTTACTTACAGAGAAACTTACCCTGACTGCTACGCCGACAGTACTGGGTAACAATGAACAGATCGACGAGCAGGTATGTACACTGACGCAGTCGATTTTAGACAGCTACCACGCAGCCTGCCCTGAAACCACTATACCATCAACCCCAGGCAAACAACCCTGGTGGGGCGCTGAGCTTGAACGCAAGCGCAAGAAGGTAAGAAGGGCTTTAAACAGGGCAATGAACACAAGCGCAGACGTAGATTGGGACGCTTATAAAGCGGCCAAATAAAGCTACAAGAAGTGCCTCAGATTCAGACGTACCGTGGGATGGAGGAAATTCTGTGGGAGCATTGAATCTTGCCAACAAGCAAACCGGGTAAGGAAATTACTGGCTCAGCAACCAACGGTTGCACCAGGTACTCTCCGTAAACCGGATGACACATACACCACATCGGAGGAGGAGACAAGACGCGTCCTATTCGAAACACACTTCCCAGGCTGCGTCCTCACCCCGGTAATAACGTGGCACGATACACAAACAGTGGCGACCGAACATGAGTGGAGACATGCAAATACCGTGGTCACAGAGGAAAAACTCCGATGGGCCATCGAAAGCTTCCATCCCTTCAAAGCAGCCGGACTGGACGGCATCTTTCCAGGGTTATTACAATGGGGGGGTGAACCTGTCCGCAAAAGACTTCTGGCAATCATGAGGGCTAGCCTGGCCCTCAGATATGTACCGAAGAGATGGAGGGAAGTCAAACTAATTTTCATACCAAAACCAGGCAAAACAGACTATACCAATGCAAAGTCCTTCAGACCAATAAGCCTGACCTCCTTCATGCTTAAAGCCTTGGAAAGGCTCTGCGAGAGGGAACTAAGAAGTGGGGCACTTAAACACTTACCCCTACATGCCAATCAACATGCATACAGCTCAGGGAAATCGACGGAATCGGCCTTACATCAGGTCGTGAACCAGATAGAAGCTGCTATACAACAAAAATGCATCTGTCTGGGCACCTTCAGATGCATTAGAAGGAGCCTTCGACAAGACAAACTTTTCCAGCATAAGCAACGCCCTAGCCAGGCATGGTGTGGATCAGATGCTCATACAGTGGATCCAAAACATGCTCAGCAAAAGGGTAGTGCGCCTGGACGGCAACACTCAGACAGCCTTGATAACTAAAGGGTGCCCGCAGGGAGGTGTACTCTCCCCGCTATTGTGGAACTTAGTCATCAATGAACTCATAGACAAACTCAACGCGAGAGACTTCTACACAATAGGTTATGCAGATGATCTAACCATACTCACCTCAGGTAAGGTAACCAGTACAGTGTACGACCTAACCCAACAAGCCCTACGCATAGTAGAGTGGTGGTGTAATGAGTACGAATTATCTGTAAACCCGACCAAGACCGAACTAGTTATGTTCACACACAAACGCGCGCTGGGCACTTACCGACTGCCCAGGTTATTTAATACAGAGCTTAAGCTGTCTACCGAGGTCAAGTACCTAGGTGTCACTCTCGACAGCAAATTGACATGGAACAGCCACATGGAAAATAAGCTCAACAAGAAGCAAGAAGATGATAGGCAAACGCTGGGGCATATCCCCCAAAATTGTCTTATGGCTCTATATGACAATAATACGTCCGATGATAAGCTACGGCGCAGTAGTGTGGTGGCCTCGGACCAACCTAACAACGGCCGCCAACAAGCTTCAAAAGCTTCAAAGACTTGCATGCCTAGCGGCAACGGGCTGCATGAAAACTACACCTACAGCGGCACTCGAAGTGTTGCTGGACCTGCCTCCACTGCACCTGTTTATACAACAGGAAGCAACGATGTCGGCGGTCTGGCTAAGAGCTCTGAAGCTCTGGAAAGACACCAACACACCGCACACTAGCAATTTAAATACACTCTTTAAAGAAGTTCCTCTCATACAAGCCATTGGCGACCAAATACCGAAACAATTTGTGTTCGACAAGAAGTACAAAATCCAACTGTACGAGGATCTACACCAAGGAGCGGTTAATCACAACGAGCTCACGATTTTCACAGATAGGTCTAAGACGGATACAGGTACGGGTTCAGGAGTATTCTCCGAGGACCTAAACATCAACATCGCAGCACCACTGGGAGCCTACAACACGGTCTACCAGGCCGAATGTTTTGGCATAATCCTAGCTGCCACAGCAATCATGGCACGTGAGGTAAGGGAACGATCCATTAGGATCCTCTCAGATAGTAAGGCGGCCCTCTCAGCCCTCAAAAGCCACACTATCACCTCGGCACTCACGCTTGAATGCCACCAGAAACTAACAGAGGTAGGTAAACAAAACAAAGTAACACTGCAATGGATCAAGGGCCACAGTGGCTCAAGAGGGAATGACGCAGCCGACGTACTTGCCAGAAGAGCGGCCACTTTAGAGGTGGTGGGACCCGAGCCAATTATTCCCCTCCCTTCTGGTTTTTATCGCAACCTGGTAAGAAATAGGACCAGGACCCAACACAACCAGTCCTGGATTGGTATTGAAACATGTAGGCAGGCCAAGGAGGCTCTTCCCGCAGTAGACGGTAAGATAGCCAAACAAATCCTCCGGCTGTCCAAACAATAACTGCGGACAGTCACGGCCGCCTACACAGGACACGGATTCTTTAATAAACACCTATTTACTATAGGTATCACCGACAGCCCGCTGTGCAGGGCCTGTATGGCAGCAGACGAGACGGCAGCCCACCTGCTCCTCGACTGCCCTGAGGTCGCACAGTACAGGCAGCAGTACCTGACGAGATACAGCACCCTGTGGGAGGCAGTGGGCCACATCAAGAGTCTGCTGGCCTTCCTCGAAGAGCTGGGGTGGCTCGAATGAAGACACCATTCCCACCCGCACGCAAAATACGCGCCAAGACGTGGAGTTGCGGAAACAGCCCGTACAATCAAGTATCAAGTATCAAGTAAGGTGGACCGACGATCTTGTTGGGGTCGCGGGCAGCGGATGAATGCGGGTGGCTCAGGATCGGTCTATGTGGAGAGCCTTGAGGGAGGCCATTGTCCAGCAGTGGACGTCTTTCGGCTGATATGATGATGATGATAATACATGTAATACATATGTATACATTACTAAGTTAACTAAACCACTAGAAGTGCAATAAATAGTTTATTTACGTTTTTATTTAAAAAAACTTCAAGTTAAAAATCAAGCTTGTATATGAATGTGGCAGAATGATTTATATTTCACATATTCGTATTTCGTAGCAATATGTAGCATGCTCCATGGAGTGCCGTCTACAAAAGAGCTACGAAGTTGACAAACGCAACATTCTAGAAGATTCAACAATAACGTCAACTAAAAAATAAATGTTATTTGCTTCCTTTACCTTCTGTACATTCTCAATTTCTTACAACAGATTGGAAATATGTTTGATCCCTTAAACAAGGTCATTCGTCGGAACTCAAACAAAACAGGTTTCTTAACACTTTTTATCCTGTATTTTTATTAAAGCGGAGCATAAAATATTGTCTTAGGGCTTTCAGAACATTCCTGCACCCTTCTTCCCGTCTTTGGTCGGCAGTCGGTTTTTTAGTGGTATCAGAACATACTCTCGGTTTGAGTCAGAGATCCGAAGGGAACTTTCCACCTTGTAAAGAAGGGACGGGGCTGTCAAAATCAAAATTGCCTTTTGAAATTAATGCTGTCACAGTGGACTATTTATTGACCTAAACTATTGCATTCTGCAATGACTATCAGGCAGTGCGAAGCCAGCGAATTGAATGCGAATGAAACAAATATACTATAGTACATTTCGACTCATCCGCAGAACAAAGTCCGATCTGCATGGATCGCAATTTTCAGTAGAGGCTGTAGAAGTTCTTGACTTGTGTAACTACTTATAACTCTTATAACGAGAGACTTAAAATTAAGATTTATTGGTATGTTATTATAACAGCCCAGCCTAATTAAATGCCCTTTAGTGTATATTTCTAGTCCTTTAATTGTACGAGATAGTGAGTTACATATCAACATAGGACGTTTTATGGCGGAAGAGCGAGGGTCCGTGGTAAACAACGTGCGTTGTTTTGCGGAAACGTTCGATTTAAAAGACGTTCCATGTTCACAGAGGTTGGAATTCCTTAAAAAGTTCTTTGTAAATAATATAAAATATAAAATTAAATGCAATGGCATTTTTTTATCAAAATGTCTTAAAATAGTTGATATAACTTTAGGGTGCATAGGGTTCCCACCAAGAACTTAGGGTCCCAAGCCAACCTCACCTGCAAGTGGTGCACCTGCCGATCAACGGACGAGGCTCTGGCAAACAAAATATCCCAATAAGCGGCAATAGGCTCGCCACCTATTACGTGGGATCAAAACACTGGTGAAAAGTGGGCGTTTAATATGCCTCTGCCTACCCCTTCGGGGAAACAGGCGTGAGTCTATGTAACTTTAGGTGGCAACGATTAGACTTCTTGCATTCATGAGTAATTTTACTAACTAGACAATTCATATAATAGGCGGAGTAATTATATTTCATCATCATCAGCCTTTAACAGCCCACTGCTGGAGAAGGCCTCTACATTGAAAGGAGAAATTGGCCTACTATACCACGCTGGCCAAACGGGTTGGTATAGGGTTTGTATCAAGTTTTCCTTCTCTTACAGTAGGTATTGTTCTATGCATAATATGCTCCCTCTGTCGGCTCTTACGACACCCATGGGATGATATGGGGTGGTGACAATCCGTATCCTTAATCCGTCACCACACGGACAGAGTAATTATATTTACTTATTTAAAAATAAATAAACTGTGTAAAAATGTACTTATATTTATTTAAATTTACGTATAATCGTATATACTTATTTAAAAGTATTCAAATTATACGTATAGTAATATAACAATTAATAGTCAATAAATGTCAAATTGTATCACAAAATTGCAACTATGTAACTATCTACACTGGGGTACAGGCTTCACGACCAGTCACAAACTTATTTGTAAGAACCTACTTAATGTAAAATAAATTTATGTTACGTATAGTAATATAACAATTAATAGTCAATAAATGTCAAATTGTATCACAAAATTGCAACTATGTAACTATCTACACTGGGGTACAGGCTTCACGACCAGTCACAAACTTATTTGTAAGAACCTACTTAATGTAAAATAAATTTTTGACCTAAACAAACATCTTTATAATCACTTAAACCTAAAGACATGGCCTCCCCAAAGGCTCTCCACACAACTCCAATCATGAGGCGCCTGAATTTCACCGCTTCGTGCGATCTTAACTGAATATCTTCTTTTTTATAATAAGTACATGGTGCAATAACACCCATCACCAAGCCGACTATTAATTTTACACATGTCATCATGCTAAGTCATACTTAGCAAAACAATACCTGGGAAACGATTTTTCTACTAGACACATTTTTATAAGCCGCTATGTAAAGGACGCGCGTGCAATTCTTGAGATAATTAACTATCCAAGCATGCATAGGACATATTTTTATATTATATAGAACAAATTGGTGCGTAAAATGCATTGATTCTGTACCTAATTTAAACTATAGTGCCGAAGTAAAGAATGCTCGTAATGATGAAATGCGATTTAAATTTTCATTAAGGGTCTTTTAACACCCCGTATAAGAACAACAACAATATTACATCGTTTTTACCTAGACAAAGGTGCACTATATTTATTAAATAATAGTAAAATACAACTGAACATTAACAAAATTGAAAATCGAGTACTCATACTCATATCAGTACCTACATAACTAGGCTATCCTGTCAAATCTTATTAGACTAAATAAAGTCGTGGCTGCAACCCTGGTAACGTAAAGACCATTATAAAGACACATTTAAGTACTTACTCTAACTGAATAACTTGTGAGCTGCACATGTCCATTAGGTCTTTATATTTTATTAAGCACACTTTTTATTACATCATCTATAACGATCTTGCGTCTGTCGCACTTTTATCCTGTCTCATCCATGCATACATATCTCATCCATGCAGTCTATCAGCAACTTATTAATATATGTAAATCAAAATGAGTTAAAACAGCAAGAGTGTTAATGAACATAGTTTGGCATACTTCAATTTTCTCGCAGTGCCTCGCTGGGAGCTTGTAGTAAATGGCAGACTATCTACTTAAAAGTATGACTTAGACGTTTTCTATTATCAGGGCATAATATAATATCGCATGTCGAATAAACATGTATGTTTTTACAAAAAAGGGTAAATTTATCCGTTTACTAGTAACCAATTACAATTATCGGCAGTTCTAGACTGATGTCAAAGGTTCCTTGGTCTTTGCTTCCCCAGATATCTTTTGTTGGCGTTTCAAGTCCATAAAGAAGTGAGGCATCTGGGGATTACCTTTGACAAAACGTTATCCTGGTCTGTGCAGCTACAGAATATCAGTCGACGAATTTTTGCTGCCGCTGCGTCACTGAGAAGATTACGTAATTTCCTTCCCATACCTACTAAAATTCCACTTGTGCAATATATTCTACTTCCCATTCTTGACTATGCCAATGCCAGCTATCTAGATCTCAATGAGGACCAGCTAGATAAACTTGAGCGCCTCCAAAACTTCTGCATAAGGTTCATATATGGCTTACGTAAATATGGCCACATTTCTGAATTTCGTAACCAGCTCAAATGGCTGCCTATCCGCCTTCGACGGAATACTCACATCCTTTGCCTTCTTTATAATATATTATTCAATCCACCATTTCCCTTTTATCTTAAACGATGGTTCGAATATCTTCATGACACACATTTAAGGTGCTTGAGGTCATCAGAAAATCTTAAATTGAAAGTCCCGACGCATTCTACAGTTTTCTTTCAAAAATCCTTCACAGTTCAAGCTGTACGATTGTGGAATGCGTTGCCCGAATCTATCAGACGGGCTCAATCTCTTCCCACATTTAAAAATCTAGTCACGAATCTTTATTTGTCACAATTACCATGACTGTATATATAATATATGTATAAATTTATAGGTAGGTATATATGTATTATAGTTTATTTGCATATATATGTAAAATATCTAGTTTATTTATTTATTGTATATAAGTACTGGTTTGTTATAACTTATTATTTTGTATTGTATGTACAATATATACGACATAATTTGTCCGATTCTTTTCTTTACCCATTAAGACACTATTCCACTATGTACACCATAACCCACACAATTGTATTTTTATTAATTACCTTTTCCAAACTAGGTTGTCTGGAAAAGATCGCATTTTGCGATAAGACCGCCCTTTTGTACAACTAGTTTTAAGTTTATTTTACTATTGTAATTCCGTTTGTATACTGGTGTACAATAAAGTATTAATCTATCTATCTATCAATTAGCCATAATACAAATTCTGCTTATTTTGGAACTAGATGATGTTGTGTGCATGTGGCAGAGTATTTTTATCATTATTGATTTGTAGGAAACAGCATGCGAATTAGAACTGAAACTAACTAAATTAGACCTGAGGTTACACTTCTAACTGTTTGAGCTGTATTAACGATGAATTTGCAAATTAATGGATTTCCAAAAAAAATGAACTAGGTTGATTACTGTAGACACCTTCGGTAGACTAAACAGACTATCAATTCGGTATTAAGCTATTACAGATTCCTTTCTTTTCTTTGTCCCGTCATGTTTGAATAGAATTTCTTCCCATATATCAAATTCACGACTGGTTCCTTTGTACCAGGAGGCAAAGACGATTCAAGCCATTTTATCCTCCATTCATTACTAAAATATAAAAATTCTTTTGCACAAATAATTTTACCAAACTATTTTAAAGCGTTCTTTGAAACAATAAATTTTGCAATAAATTTAACTTATTTCATTACTTTTTTCATTTACATTTTGAGTAACAACGTCACATCTTAACATTTAACCCACAAATTGTTTCACAGACTCCGGCGAAAACCGTCCTTTTTTAACCTCAGACGCTTAAAACTTCAATAATGTTCGTAAAAAAACGTCTTAATATTCCATAAGACCTCTACTTTTTGTTGCTCAATATTGCATAAAAATCTATTACTCTGTGAATACTAATTGCGGTAATTGTCTTTTTGCGCCAGAGTTGCGTTTCTGAACAACTTCATCGAAAAACATTTTAAATAATCATCGATCGCTATTAACTATGAACTGTGTTAAAAAGTAATAAATATAATAACCTGTATTAATTTAGGAACTTAAAGTTGTATATAGTGAAGTAATACTTGTAAAACATCGTCACTTACTAGAATTGAAATCTTGATTTACAAATGCGGTATATAAGTTTGAAAACGCCGAACTAAAATCAGGCTCTTCGACATCTACTTGAATCATAATTTGTATTTTGCGTTATCCTGATATCTTTAAGTAAGTTAAGTATTAATTTAAGTATTCTTTTTTATGAATATATTGAATTTTCTTAAATATCATGTAAATTAAGCATAGAACACGAAAACGCCCCAATTTTGTTCTTCTTCCAATGAACATCGGCCGGACTGATGATCGATCGCGGCGCTCGCGCCACTTGTACTCCCCGTGCCCCGTCACTTGTATACGTCGTGCGCGGAACAAATATCAGATGAAACGTTATTCGACACTATATCTCCGATAGTAAATAAGATACGAAAATTCTAAAAGCATATTTTTGTAGAGTTTGTATTCCTTATCCCATTTAGCTATTTAACGCGATTTTGGTCTTTGGTCACATGGAACTCTATTCTACGGATAGGTCGATTTAACAATTACTGGAAAAAAGGCAACAAATTGCACGAACTAAAATCGAATTGAATAATTTAATTCAATTTTCATAACTTCAACGTAACAACAATCTTATAGCAAACGTGTATTTCAATAATTAAAGTATGTGGCTTCTATTTTAGTTAATTTATAGCAGACAATAAGTACCTATTAAAATTATTAGTATAACGTAATGCCTACGCCTATTAGAGCTGACGAGAATACAACCGCAGTTTATTACTATCAAGTGTAATATAATATTAATATCACCAATAGTTAGTGGTTTACACCCAAAGGATTAAACTATATGATCAATTACAAAAAAGAGATTATTTTGTAATTGTGTTGAATATACGGCAGCCAATCTTTTGGTTGAAAACCATTCAAAATTAAGGAAATACGGCAATATCTGTATTTTTATGAATTTTGGAATACAATTTTCCAATTCCTTAACAGCTTTTCTCAGTAACTCAAATATTTAATAGTAGTCACACAACAGTACCTAAGTAACATATAAGTAGGTCGACGAGTATACCTACTTGGGACAGATAGTGTCTTTCGAAAACAGGCAAGGTCAAGAAATCGATCGTCGAATCGAGAATGCCTGGAAAGCCTACTGGTCCATGAAAGAGTTCCTGAAGGGCAACCTTCCAATAGCATTAAAACGCAAACTCGTCGATATGTGCATTCTGCTCATCCTACCTTACGGTGCTCAGACCTGGTCCTTGACCGAACTTCAAAAGTTCAGTCTCGAGGTTTGTCAAAGAGCAATGGAGCGCAGAATTCTCGGATATAAGAGAGATGATCGAGTGCAAAATGCCGTTCTGCGATCACTGACAGGCATTGCTGATGTGGGACGGAAGACTGCCAACCTACAATGGGATTCGGCAGGTCACGTGATCCGGATGCATCCTAGCCGATGGGCGAAGATCTTCACGCAATGGGTGCCGCAAGCAGAGGCGGCTCGTGAAAGATTATATTGGGTGTTCACTAAAAAAAAATGAAACTTATTACCATTTATTTTGTGAATGCTTTTACAATTAATAGTAAGACGTGCTAAATCATCGATACCTACCTCAACCGTCCACGCAGTCTCAACTCCGGCGCCACTAAACGAAATACACGAAAAACAAAACAACTTCTTACTTCCTTCGCATTTTCGCAACCACATAACCAAAGCGTTTTATCATATTGGTCGTTTTTTTAAGTTTTTTTCACAATTTTTTATAAAGTTTATGCTGTTATATTCCATATTAGTTACACAATTTAACTGTCTTTCTTAAACAAATACACACAATCATACATACAATGAACTATATTTTAAACACAAATCCTTTTACCAACGCACTCGCAGATAAATGTTTTGCTTTTGTTTACATTCAAATTTCAAATGATATCGGCAAAACACTATTAAAAAAAAAACGGCGCACACGTTTTAATTTTTCTTCGTGACAAATGGTCATATCATTTAGTCGGGGGTAATATATTCGCGCATGCGCAACTCGTCAAGCTAGCCAGGAGCGGCGCTCCGTATTCGGCTTATTTCTCATACAAATCTTTTGTCTCACGCGCCCAGCGCATAGAACGCTCTCTCTTTCGCACTCATTACATTTCAGTATTAAGCGTTGTACTAAGCTTTCGTCAACGAAGAGCGCTGTTATGAGCGCTCCACTCAACAAAAATACCTATGTAGGTTTCAAGAGTGTTGACAAAATTGAGTGTTGATAAACAGCTTAGTAGTCAAATTCTTATTTGTGGATATGCATTATAGAAAAGAGAATAGGTGTGTATTAAAATATTGGGTATGTTTATAGAAAAAGTTTATATGAGTTGTATACATATATTTTATAATTTTGGGAGTTCACTGCTCCAGCGCTCCTTTGAGCGAGCCGCCACTGGCCGCAAGACGGGCGGCGGAACAGAGGCAGACCCCGAAAACGATGGCGTGATGATTTAGACAATTTTGACAGAAATTGGCCCAATTTGGCAAAAGATAGGAAGGAGAAGAGTGTAAGGGAGACCGTTGCCCAGCAGTGGGACCACATAGGTTGAATAAAAAACAGGTGAAATATTGTTGACTTGTAAAATATTATTCTATTACAATACGCAATGCTAACAATGATTGAATATCCATCTTCATATTCTAGCAAAATTCTATCATATTTTAGCAAATAACGGCATATTAATATTCTTAAAGTTGCTTCTGCTTGTACAGTAATTTTAGGTTTTATGTGAAAGTAACATTATTATTATTTTATACGTAACTAAGTCTTAAAATACTATACAAAGAAATATATACAGAACACACAAAAAAATATATACAGAAAAAGAAAAATAAAAAATTTTAGAGCGCGTCATGAAATTCATCCACATCGCCGTCAACTGGCAGCGTGCCCAGAACGCTGGCAGCGTTGCCACGTTGTATGGCGATACTTACCTTCTGGGCCAAATACAACCCAGCCTTCTGGTCACGCGAGGCGTCGACAAGTCTCTTTGCGATGTCTCTAAAAAGAGATCTCGCACTTGGACCCCATGGCCCCAACGTTTCGACCCCAAACGGCTCAAATACGTAATCCCCTACTAGGTTTACGTATTTGCGCCGTTTGAGGGTCTCCGCTGTAGCAGCAGCAGAGCCCGCACAACCGGCTGTGCTAGGAAGATGTGATGGCGCGAGGGTATCGACACACGTTGCGTCCCATACCAAAGGCCTACCCAACTTCCATGGCAGTAAAGACATACCGTCTGGTCTTTTGCCGTCGTTGCGTACCAGGCCCTGAGGTTCAAGGTGGGCTGGAACGCCAGCGGAGACAAGAGCCCGACGGAGAATGTCATTAAGGTTGCCGTGTCGTGAAATACGACCTGCGCTCCTGCTGCATGATAGGCCATGGTGACCAAGGCTGTCGACAGCCTCTCCACAGTGACAGCGATGTGGAGTAACACATGGCGCGCCTAAACGGAGGCAAGACGCGATGCGGAAGGTCGTATCGTCCAGCATGGTACCGATGTTGGACGATGGCAGTGCTTGAAGCCAGAGGCCCGACTCCCACTCTCCCACAGCCAGTAGGCGAGCACGCTCTGCAGCATTAGACGATGTGCTAAGAAGGTTTTCTCGTATTCTGCTGCAAAGCGGCCCATCCCACTGCCTCTGAGAGGATAGGATTCGGGGTAACTCAGTGCTTCGACAAGCTCTTCTCCAAGCATTCGTGGCATCGGTCTTACACGGCACCTCAGAATCGACCAGTGTTGGTGCTAAGATTTTCCTGGTCAATTCTGCAGTGCTGTGGACCGAGGACAGGAATGCTGGTAGGCTAACATCAGAAAGTTTTCGAATACCGAGGCCGCCAAAAAGTAAAGGTAAGGACGCCTGTAGCCACAATCGGTCATTCAGTGCTATATTCAAAATTTTACTAAGAGTAGTTTGTATAATTTTGTCCATTTCAATGAGTAGGCTCGAATTTTTCCAAAAAGGCGAAGCTCGAATAGCGTGAGTAAATTTAGGCACGAAAAGACAATACCGAATTATAGTGAAAGCCGAATGAATGTTAATTTTGAGGAGCCTGTCCGAAATTTCACTAAAATTTTGAATTTTTTCATGAATAAATGTATCGAAACCTTCGTCTAAAATCGGGGACCCAAGGAGGCGAAGAGAACTTTTTTCAATGTGGGTTATATTGGGAGTCAGAAATTGAAATTTGGAAAGTATAGAGGATTTATTTAAATTGTCGTTTATGAAAATTTCACATTTAGTTGGATTTAGGTCTAAGCCTATGGATGAAAATTTAGATTTCAAGAAAGCCAGATCTTGATAAACAGTCTGTACGTCGCCTGCCAGGGTTCCGTCATCGAGGTACCAGATATTGAATTTTGAATTTAACTGGCTGATGATTGGGTGAATAGCTAGGCTAAAAATGAGTGGTCCAAGAGGGTCACCTTGTTGACAGCCAACGGCGGATTCCAGAAGATTTTCCTTGAAGATCAATTTTGAAGGGTTTCTGTAACACTGCCAAAGAAAGTTGTAAATTTTGGGTGTTTCAATTTTAACTTGTGTCAACAAGGTGTCCCGGTTCACTGAGTTAAAGGCGTTCTTTAAATCAACCTTCAAGATAACCTCGCCCCCATTACAGCCAAGGTACGTTGACAGTGCATGTATGGCAGCCTCGCAACCCCCCTTGGATCCAAATACGAGCTGCAGGGGTTGGAATTTATTACCTAAGTTTGTATAATAATAGCGACAGCATATCTTGGCTGCCATACGCCTGTATGTACACCCCACGGCAATGGGACGAATGCCACCGTCCTTCTTTCGCAAGGCACAGAGATTGGCGCCGTACAAAATAGGGACGATGTCATCGTTCACATTGCCGGAGAGCATAAGGTTGATTAGGGCCGTTAGCTCCCTCAAAAGCGCGTCCCCAGCAGCCCCGGCGCTCGCACACACGAGATCCTTAAGGTGCTGTGGTGTTAAGCCGTCGAGACCACCGGCAGACCCGCTTTGGAAAGAGCAAACGGCAGCAACCACGTCCTTGGCTGTAACGTTAAGACAATCTGAGTTAGTGTCAGGTGGGTCAGGAAAGGAGAGGTTATCCCCTGGCGCTGGATGCTTGCTTTGCAGACTCGCGAGTGTGTCGGCAGAGCAAGGCGCCACCACATCGCTACTAAACAAGAGCCTGGAGGCTCCCCTGATATCACCTTCCCTTAGTTTTGATTCTACATAATGGTAAATGGGGCTATTACGGTATGGTTTAGGAGGATGGGGGTTTAAATGGGATGCCGAATTATTACAGTTTTCTTTAATTTTTGATGTAAGTGTTTTTTTTGTTATACGGTCTGTCTGTGCATGCAAAATTCTATAAGGAAAGGTGATTAACTGTTCCCAAGCTGTTATAGAATTTTCCCGGGTGACAAGACCTATGCACTGTGCTAGATTTTGGGCCACTGAAGGTCTGGCACCACGGGGAATTCGCTTTAAAACCGGAATTGAATTTTTTAATTGACTTAAATATTGCCAAAAGGGAATTTTTGGGGAGACTATTGTGTTGTTGTGTGTATGTGTGGATGTATTGGGGCCAGAAAGTACATTCTGGTTTTTATGGATTTTACCAAAATGTACTTTTAGGCCCCGCTCACCTTTAAAGTAACGCGCCTGGGAACAATTGGGGCAGCGCACCAGAGTAGACGAAGTGCAAGGTTGATCCGCACCTATTTCATCATCACCCTTGCCACCGTTATAAGCCATAAAACTGAAAAATCACTCACTAAAAATAAAGACTATCTAAATAACAACAAAAATATCAAAACAACAACACAAACGCTTGACTTTGTCACTGTCGATTGGTAAGTTTTTATTGTCATAATAGGTTTGATGCCTATCATAATCCCCATATTCACTTGGTTAGTCTTCTTCGTACCCGAAATCTGAAACTTAATATTTAGTTTATAACTATTATTTACTCTTACTCTAATACGGACATGAGTTTAGAGTAGACGTGAAGTCAAACTTAGTCTACACAGTAGTTTCTAAGCCGGTCATAAATTTAAACATAAATAATGTGAGAAACAAATTTTTTTTATCCGTAAAGTTTTAATTTTCCGTAACAATACTTATCTACTCTTTGAATCTGTGCAAGCATTTAATGAATGAAGCTCGCTTTCACACTTTCGCAGTAGACTGTAGAGTGTAGTGCCTTAGTGAAGAAGCATTGGAATTGAATTACACGAGACATCCTACTTCATGTGCTCAGTGTTTATAAGATTAGAAATTGAGACGAAGCCAAGACGTCACAAGCCGACATGTAGATAAAACGAGAACATTGTTGACATTTTGAATTAAACTAAAGAGCTATTTATTTTGTACGCTATCTATACTGATATTATAAAGACGATGAGTTTGTTTGCTTGAACGCGCTAATCTCAGGGACTACTAGTCCAATATGAACAATTATTTTTGTGTTGGAAAGCTCATTTATCGAGGATGTCTATAGGCTATATAACATCACACTATGAGCCACGCGTGCGGACCAACAGCCATATAAGACATAGATGTACCGCGGACCCAGCTAGTATTTTTTTAAATAATAATAATAAGTATTTATTCACGTTTTGTCTTACAATAATTAACATAAGTGTTGTCCTCCTGCCAAACTGTATAACAGTTTATTGGCAGATGTAGCTCCCGTTCTATAATAGTTTAACAATCCTTATTCTAATACTTATTACTAAAACTTAAAATATGATCGAACCCGCCACCAATATATACGATACATACATAGATAGTTTATATTCATACAGATTCTTTTATTTATTATTTGTACTCATTTCTGTATATTATCTACATTTTTTTGTAAAAGATATGTTTTTTTTTTTAAACAACCCTTTCGTATGATGCATTTCTAAATTTGTACAAGACATTATAATTTAATTGTAAATAGTTGTATTAGATATTTTTTTTTGTATACATCTGGTCTGAATCTCCCCGGACAGCCAAAGAGATTTTACATCAACGAGCGCCTTACCAAGCGAAACAGGGCGTTATTTCGTCAAGCGAGGGAAGCCGGGTTGCGTTGTGGGTGGAAGTTTGTCTGGACCAACAGAGGCCGAATATTTGCCCGGAAAACACCCGGCGACGACGTCTGCCCCATACGCTGCGAGGCTGACATTGTGTCCACGTTTGGCGCCGAAACTGGAACGCAAAATAAAACAAAATAATAGTTCGTATAATTTTTATTTCCAGATTCTTACTTACTATAATAACATACATATTATCTGGTTTTTGTTGAACATACGCATTATTAACATTATGATAAATGCCAAGAATATATTACTAAATAATTTCAGAGTAGGTACATTATTATTTAATATCGTCATTCCAATTTTTATATTTTATTTTTCTGTGTGTATGAGCACTATGCTACTAAAATGTTTTTTATGTACATTACATAATAATTTCGTGTGTTATTTACAATTGCAATATTTACAACTGCATATCATGTATCAATGACGAAAAATAAATTGTTTAAGTTAGGTCTGTTCAATGCGGGCTCTCTTGCTACTGGACAAGATGAATTTATGTTGGCTATGCTTTACCACTCGGTGGATATAATGGCAATAAATGAGACATGGCTACGAGTGGGAGAGGAGGGTAGAGCTCCGGCTGTGCAGGGTTACCACGTTAGACATGTACCTCGTCCGCTGAGCGTGCGTGGGGGACGTGGTGGGGGAGTAGCGTTTTATGTTAAGGATGGTGTACGTGTACGTGTATTGGCTCATCCGGAGGATGCACAGGTCGAACAATTATGGTTGAGCTTAACATTAAATAAAAAGAAACTTCTTGTTGGCACCGCGTTTCGGCCACCGTGGCTAGATCTGACTTGTTTTATTGACTCCATGACAGCGAGCATTAGCGCCTTGGCCCCATACGACAATATTATACTACTAGGGGACTTTAATGTCAATATGTTAGATAAGCACTCATCCAAATATAGGCAGCTGCTAGATTTTATAAATTATTGTGGTCTTGAGCAGATAGTGACTTTCACTCAGGAAAGCTGTTCACTTATAGACATAATTTGCACAGATGCCCGTCATAGAAATGTATGTGTGGATCATATTGTTGAGCTGGGCCATCACTCTTTTGTCAAATGTGAACTTATAATAAAAAAAGACAAACCTCAGTCAAGAATAGTGAAATATAGACCACTCAAAAATATAGTTTTTGAGAACTTCGCTAGCGACCTGGATTCTATTCAATGGGATTATAGGTGTGGGGCAGGGAATGTCGATATTATGGTATCTGTGTTTACTCAATGTATTATACAGCTATTTGACGCACACGCCCCTTGAATGGTTAGGGTTTTCCGTGGCCCTGCAACCCCGTGGATAACAGACACGATAAAATTAATGTTTGGTCTGCGTAATGACGCGCGTAATCGTTATCACGATTTTAAAATGGACAGCCACAAAAATTATTACCTCCAACTGAAACATCAAGTCAAGGAATCCTTGCATGCCGAAAAAACACCCTATTTTAATAAGCATATAAATGAAAAAATACATGATCCCAAAAGCTTGTGGAATAATTTGAAGACACATGTATATCAATCTAATCAGGGGACTACTTTGTCATGTCATTTACATGATCCAAATGCAATAAATACCGCTTTCCTGGACGTTCCTGGCAGTCCACATGTGTCAATTTCTCAATTAACCTTCTTTAAATTTCATAGTTACGGAAAATCAGGGTTCTCACTTAAAACTGTAGATCAAGAGGTTATTTTGAAAATAATTAATGGTATTACTACAAATGCTCAGGGAATAGACGGGATCTCCATAGAGATATTGAAGCTCACACTACTACAAAGTCTTTCTGCAATAACAGATATAATAAATACTTCCATCCATACCAATACGTTTCCTGAACTTTGGCGCTGTGCAAAGGTCTTGCCATTACCTAAAAATAACAGCCCTCGAACTTACAAAGACCTGCGTCCGATAAGCATATTGCCTTGCTTATCCAAAGTTCTGGATCGGGTTGTATATTTACAAATGATGGAATATCTGGAAACAAGCAACATTCTCCCTGAATTACAGTCCGGTTTCAGATGGGGACGCGGTACGGCAACGGCTCTAGCGGATGTGGTAGGTAATATAGTTGAAGCGCGGGACAGGGGGGAGGGTACTATTCTGACATTATTGGACTACTCCCGTGCTTTTGACGCCATAAATGTGCCACTGTTACTTTCAAAATTAAAATACTATGGTTTTAGTGAAAGCGCAGTCAAATGGTTCCATGGATATTTGACAAACAGATCGCAGTACGTCGAGATTCAGAAGGAGGATGGTTCTTCAATATCATCCCCTCCCCAATCTGTATCCCGAGGAATTCCACAAGGTTCCATCCTTGGACCTTTGCTGTTCGTCATCTATACTGCTGACATAACAAAATGTTTGACAGATTGCCAATACCATATGTACGCGGATGATCTACAACTGTATGTGTCATTTAAATCGGAAGACACCACTGCTATGGCCTTGAAGATCAATAGAGTTCTGAGGGAGGTGGTCAGATGGTCTGAGGATAATTCCCTGGTTTTAAATCCACTCAAGTCTAACTATATGATGCTGGGCAGTAAAAAACAAATAAAAGACATTTTATTAGCTAAACCTGTTATAAAAGTTAAAGGGGTTGAAATATCAAGAGTGGATTCGCATGCAACTTAGGCTTGATAATAGACCCGGAACTTCACTTTGAAGCGTATGTAAGTAATGTTGCAAAAAATTGTTTTTATAGGTTAAAGTTACTTTATAGGTTTAGAAGTTATTTAAGTGTTGCATTGCGGAAGAGGTTAGTAGACAGCCTGGTACTAGCAAAATTTAACTATATGGATGTTGTGTATGGTCCATGTCTACTGTCTAGAACCACCAGATTGATACAACGGGTTCAAAATGCTTGTGCCAGGTTCTGTTTCGCTATCCCACGTCGTAGCCATGTCACACCATACATAAATCAAGCCAATATTTTAAAAATCGCTATTATTTGGAGTTGTAAACACACAAAAACCCATGTACCTGTTTAATAAATTAAGCTGGAGACAGGACCACTATTCGTACTCCACACGTTCCACTTCCAATCCGCTCACAATGCCAAAGTATAAAACAACAGCATTTCGGGGCTGTTTCAAATATGCCGCCACGCGTTGCTGGAACGATTTACCTCCTTCATTGAGATCACTAAAAACAAAAACAAGTTTTAAATCTCACTTAAAAAAATATCTTTTATCAAATCAATAAGTTGTAATAAACATAAAAAACACAGTGTTACTTACGTAATGGTTGTGATCTGCGGACGAGGTAGGTATGTCGACGTTTGGGCGTCACGAGGCGGCTACTCGATAAATTATTATTATTTATCAGCATTGTATCAATTAGGCCTGATGGTTGGAAGTGTGACGAATTTTATTGATGCAACAGTTTGTGGTTGTTGAATGTGGAACTGATAATACTGATATAGGTACTTCTTTTATAAATAACAAACTGTCCCTCTGTACTTTGTAAACAATGATTACATAAGCGCACCGCGCGCGAGCTAATGCGGTGGTTGTATGCCACCTATATGCGACGCGCAACGCGCCATCCTGCGGACCGGTCGCCCACGACCGCGCCGCTGCATAAACATTATGCGTTGAAAATAAAATCCATGGATTCGATGTGATACATGCGCCGACTTAATTACGAAGTAATTGAGTATGTATTAGCGTATGTATTATGTTATTATATTTTAATATATTGTTTTTAATACTTTTTTATCCTGTTTTTGTGTAATAATAATTATTTTGTTGCCTAGATACACATGAGTATATAGGTATTACTCATGTGCTAGATTATGTACCTATGTATATTTTATTTTTAAATTTTCTTTTATGTTTTTTCATTAATTATTGTGCTCTTTAACGTCCGTGCGGCATTTAAGGTGCACACAGAATAACAGCGTTGTATTGTGGACACTACCACAATGCAACAATATAGCTGAGTGTGCACCTATCTGTCACAGATTACTGTTATGCCTTGTGATGTCTTATCTTATATACCTATGTTATACCTTTCCAGTGTCTGTGACAAATAAACAGTTTTTCTTTCTTTTTCTTTCTTTCATATTTTCTACTTCTTTCACCAAAGTAATTTTTACAAATAGGCACTTTCAGACGCACATCCCTTCTCCTGACCCTATTACTTTTCTTGTATGTTTTAAATTCATCACTACCATAATGTTCTAAAGCTATGCACATCACTTCTCATGGACGGCAAGCATTTTACATTCCATAAAGAGGTCTTCGTAATTACTACTTTTACACTGTTTTTTTCAGAGAATATTAAACATACAACAAAAGGAAATATTTTATTAACATTAGGATATTTCGGCGAAAGATAAAGGTGAAATTCGGTCTCAGTTACACCAGCTGTGGTAAGTCATCTGAATAATAACGCCATTGAGATTGTTTATATAAACGTTAGTTTGTATGTATACAAATTTCGAACGTTTTAAAGTAATATAGAAACATTATATTTTTGTTTATGGCATTATCATCAGTACTGTATTTAAACTGGTCGCACTGCTGGCCTCTGCTCACTGTGACAAGCGTAAGGCCGTAGACCGGGTTGGCAGACTTCACATGTCTTTCGAGAACATTATACCGAGCTCTCCAGACATGCAGATTTACATACGGTGTTTTCCTTCGGCGTTAAACAAGCGAAAATTAACAATATAATACGCACATAACTTCTAAAATTTACTGGTTCGCCTCATGGATTCGAACCCGAGACACTTTGCGTAGCAGTCAGTCGGTTTCTCCATAGGTTATCGATGCTTCGATGTGTTTATGCAGTAAATATAAACACTAAAACAATCTGCTAATTCCTGGACTATCATAGACACTTGATTATTTTTTATTAGTTAATGATTACAAGCTGTAGGCCTGGAGCCTACAGCTTGTAAGTGAGGAAACTCATGTATCAACATCATTTCGGGCCTGTTTCACCACAGTCCAGTAAGTTCTGGTCAAACTACTTGGCAAATAGATTCATACAAATTTCATTCTAATTTTGAATTTACCTAGAAAGTCACGCTTACTTGGAGGTGGTGAAACAGGCCCTAAGTCTTGTCTATAGGAATTAAATGTACATAAATTCCTTGTTGTTGACACTAATGCTCCTGCCACACCTGCGTCTTAACGCGTCAATTAGCGCGTTAATTTAGGCGCTACGTAGATGTGGCCAACGTTTTAACGCGTTAAATTAAAAATTGTCAAGGTGAATCTTTCAGGCGTTAGTTAACGCGTTGATAGCCATTGCCGTCAACGCTAACGCTAACGCAGGTGTAGCAGTAGCATAATAAATTAGTATATATCTACCAAAATTGTTACTATAAGATTTTCAGACGAATTATTGAACTAATAGCTTGAATCTTCGTTGCAAAGGAGACATACAGAAGACGATTTAGTGTTTGAGGAGTCAGATGTATATTTTAAATTACCTACCTAATAAATGATCGTCTAATGTATTGTCAATATTTAATAACACTTATAGCAACCAGAGAAAAAAATAAATATTTAGTTGTTTTCTGTATGTATGTACATCGTCGCCGCCCCTGTACGCCACCCCACTTCCTGATTTATACCATTGTTATTTGCTTTCCGTAATGGTTTTTTGATACACATCTACCTTATTTTTATAGGATGGAATACTAAGTGCCACCTTTTGTTGGCAATGCTCGTATTTTGTGAAAGTTACAGATTCAAGAATGGTATCTTTGATTTATTCTCTCAGTGATACAGACATACGGAAACTGGAACAGCAGCCTCAGTTATTTATATTTTTTGTATTTATATTTATAGACTCACGCCTGTATCCCCGAAGGGGTAGGCAGAGGTGTAATATTACACCCTCATTTCACCATGAATTTTTAGGTCCCACGTAATAGGGGGCGAGCCTATTGCCGTACCGGGCACATTAACAGACTCCGTGCTGCTACTGAGAGTTTCCTAACGGAAAAACCTAATAACACTTTGCCCGACCCGGGAATCGAACCCGAGACCTCCCAATCCCACGCGGACATTTATGCCGCGAGACCAACGAGGCAGTTATTTATATAGGAATGAATAATATTTATTGTATTTATTGTATTTAAGATAGATAGATAGATAGATAAAATGTTTATTCATTACATAATAACAAGTTTTTCTTAAAGCAAAAAGTGCGCCAAACTATAAAAACAGTTTGTTGGCGCTAAGCGCTCATAGTACTTACATAATTATTATTGCCTTATCTACTATTGTCTAACAATACTAACTTACAATACAATTTACCTACTCCTTTTACAGTATTTGTTCACAAGAAAAAAAAACATATATATTATATATTACTATATCTATATAATACTGATAATTATTCTTTAATCTTATCCAGATACATATTTTTTAATTTTGTCCTGAACATAGCCTTACTTATTTTACAACACTCGAAATTTATTTCATTAAATATTTTAGGTGTTATATACTTAAGTGTCCTCTCACCGTAATAGTTACACACTCTTGGTTGTACATATTTAGCCCTAATGTCTTTCCTCAATGACTTGTACACATTGTTGTCATGTTTGAAGTCGTTACAATTAAATTGTTCTAAGGCTATCAAATATTTTACTTTCTCGTTAGTTGGGAGCACCTTGCATATCTTGTATAGTATTTCATAATTATAGTTACATTTAAGTTTTGTGTCCCTGCTTACAAGCATTTTTAAAAACCTTATTTGCAACGCTTTTATTCGGTTTATATAGGTAACAAAGGTTCTTCCGTACACAGCGAGTCCATACGATATTAATGATTCTACCATAGTATGATAAATAACAAACATTGTAGACTTATTTATAACATTGTTAAGCTGAAATAATTTACCAAGTATTATTCTCAATTTATTACATAAGTTATCTATGTGATACTTCCAACTAAAACTAATGTCTATTGTTAAGCCAAGATATTTAAATATTTGTACATTTTCTATTTGACTACAACTACATTCGGACTTATTTACATGTAGGCATTCGTAGGTATGTCCTATAATGTTTACATTTTTACATGGCATAGGCATATAGGGGGAACGCACGTGCATTAATTTAGTTTTGCTAACATTCAATATTAGTCCATTATCGTGTGACCACTTTAAGATGTTTTCATAATCTTGTTGCATTTTAATATTAATTTCATTTAGGTCTTTATGTGCGTATATCAGACATGTATCATCGGCATACATATATATTTTACAGTGTTGTACTACATTGCTAATACTATTGACATGTATAATATAGCCCAACGGTCCGTATACCGAGCCGGTAGGCACACCTGACGTCACCTGCGTTTCCCCTCCGGCCACTCCATTCACAACCGTATACAGCGTTCTTTGGCTGAGATAACTTTTAAAGAATTTGTATATTTGGGTAGCGTGTTTACAAGAGACGGAAGATGTGAAGAAGATATGGAAAGGAGAGTGACTGCGGGTAATCGTGTAAATGGAGCACTGTATGCCTTTATGAACGGCCAGACTGTGCCGAAAGAGGCGCGATTGGCGGTTCATAATGGAGTGCTTGTCCCCACGTTGATGTATGGAAGTGAGAGTTGGGTATGGCAGAAAAATCATGAAAGTAGAATTAACGCAGTTGAGATGCGATCACTGCGTAGTATGTGTGGGGTGAGACTGATCGATAGAATTCCGAACGTAACTATACGAGAGAGCAGTGGTCTGAAAGAAGATGTCGTGACTAGGATTGAGGAAGGAATGCTAAAGTGGTTTGGACTCGTGGAGCGAATGAGTGAAGAAAGAATGACGAATAAGATTTATAAGGCAAATGTGTGTGGGCAAGTCGGTCGCGGCAGACCTCGTCGGACATTCCTCGATCAAATTGGGGACGTCCTAAAAAACGGTCAGGTCCGAAGTACCCGAAACCGGCGAGCATGTATGAAAAGAGTAATGAGTGTAGAGGAAGCGCGTGAGGTTTGTAAGGATAGAAGCAAGTGGCGTTCTGTTGTCTCTGCCTACCCCGACGGGAAAAAGGCGTGAGTATATGTATGTATGTATGTATGTTTTTAATGGGAGTGAGATTGGGTAAGTGAATAATATAAATTGGTTGTTTGAGAAAATATTGAGAGTTAATAGAGTAGCTGCAGAAGTCAATGTGGACAATGAAGAAAATATCAATGAGAATACAAATGAACACTTATTTACATGAATAAAATGCGATCAATAGGTGACTTGCATTTTTCTGCATTAGTTCTGTACTAGCATTGAACGTTCAGCATTTGATGGAGTGCTTGTCTGTTTATATAGCTCGTTAATAGTAGACGTGTGTTTCGTCAGCTAATTTATAATTAACGTTTTCACAAAGCATAACAAAAGCCATCTGAATTGTACACAGGTTTGACGATTAAGATTGTCTATAACGTCTAATATAGTTGAAAGTAAGTAAGAAGACAAGGCATCTAAATAGTTTGAACGAAGCCACAAGGTGATGACGCAAGTGTTTTAAACTAAGAAGAATGGTTATTGCCCCCAACTGTGGCGAAACTGATAAACCGTCAGTGTTATTGCTAAAACGGTAGTATCACCGACGTTTTCCTAAACTCTCCGGTACGACCTCTGCTCTGCACTTATACGCCGCTGACCCAAGGTAACAATAGAATCGGTTTTAAAACTTAAGTAATCCGAATATTCCTTGGAAACTCATCTGCTAGTAACAGAACTTGTATGCCAAAAACCTTATGCGTAAGGAATGAAAATAGCCGTCAAAGTTTATTCGACCCGCAACATTTGCGTACGGTAAGTGAGCGTGATTCACCCTTTTATACGAGAAGTTCCCTCATAAATTAAACGGTGAAACACCTCGGGCCTTCAAAGTAAATACACAATGATTTAGTAACGCGTAAATAAAACGAAGATGAGCTATTCACTCGAGGGTGGTAAAAGTCGTTCGTCAAACAAGATTTCTTAGATGATTTCATGAGCTTATGTAGTATGAGAGTCAAGTGTAACGAATGTACATTTTGTTCAGCTTGCATAAACGTCTGATGGATTCAGTAAGAAAACTATTATGAACCCGGCACAGATTTTAGCCTCAAATCGATTTCCAATATCCTCCCATTTAATCCACTCCTTATATTGTGTAGGCTGCTAGTGTAAGGTCTGGGTTGACATAAGTTTGAAGCTTTTGTTTTATTCTCTACGCACTATAGTTTTTGTTGTTGGTTTTTATTAATCAGGATTGATTAGAGTTTGATTACTTTCAGTACTTCGGCTTTGAACTACATACATATACAACTGATAAAAGTCACAACATTACCAGTAAGTTGGTTTTATAAACATTGATCCATTTGAATTACAAAAAGTACCTTTAAATATTTAGCAAACTGCGGACACAGTAAAATCTTTATCTACAGACTAGCAATTATAATATGAAAGGAACTGATGTTTCAGCATGATTATAGTAATCTTTCAGCTACTATTCTGAGAGATCTGATTCTACTAGATTTTTTTCATTAAGATGATGGATAGGTGATCATAATTCTGTTAGCGTTATCTCAGTTTTAATCTGGGTTCCACTTACTAGTCTAACTGGATTTGGCTGGATATTAGCTTTTTCACGGATCGACTGCCTGTCTGACTTCCACAACCCGAAGGGATAGCGATATTCCATGGTTTAGACTAGTGTCAGTTTATTTAGAAGATACTGACGCCCTGTATCGACTGACAAAGATCTTCATGAGAACTGGGACCGACGGCTTAACGTGCTCTCCGAGGCACGGGATAAGCGATAATAAACAATTTAATACGCAAATAACTTCGAAAAGTCAGTTGTGCGTGCCGTGGATCCGAATCCGAAGGCCTCTGCATGGCAGTTCCTTGTTATCTCCTCTAGGCTATCGCTGCCCTGATAGTGAGTTGATGGATAGGTATTGACAATAAATAAAAATGAATGGTGATACCTCAATGTTATGCAAGTTATACTACGAGTATCACAATGTTACGAAGAGAAATTAATATAATCAAATAAACACAGCGTCGTCTAAAAGGCCTTTGTATATTTTATGAAGAATCTTCAACTACTTGTATTTCTGGAAAGGTTCGTTCCAAATTAGTCCTAATGCCCGAAAGTCTTACCTAATGGTTTGGTTTTATTGCCTATTTCATCAGGACTGCTCTTCATGAAAGGGGAAGTGCACATATAAAGAGACGACACTGATGACATCTTATTTGTGAAGAGAGTGTAATATACACTGACAGACTTGATTACTGCCAAACTTGTATTACACATTTACAATCGCAATTTCTCAAACTAAAATACAAAATCTTCAACCAAACTCATATCTTTCATGCCATATTTACTTAACATGAATACTATTTGTAGCTCAAAAAAAAAACGCCTTTAACAACTGGCGAAATTTTAATAATTTAATGGATGCAACATAAGTATATTTTACGCCTCATTTTTATTTTGCTCCCTGGTATTGCCCTCTTGGTATCTGATTACTGCTTCGAGCCGGTCAGTATGATGAAGACAAGGTTTTGGAGATACTTTCCTATTTTAAAATTCGGATATAGATTAGAACAATTTGTAAACTTAAAAGTGTGTCAATAAATTTTGCAGGCCAGTGGAGTTCATTTCTTTTTATTATCTGAAATTATTTTTGAAGTTGCTCTCATGCTATTGTCAAAGGATCAGTTTACTGACCGGCTGACCAGACCAAGAAAAATACTCTCACTAAATAGTGACTTGAACTTGTGAGGTGTGATTTTCTGTTACCGAAGTAAATGCGCATTTTATTATTCATCATAGTGTGCGTCCCAACGTAAGAAAGTGGAAACATTGCTTGTGTTTTAGAAAGCAGTCTATCACCAAATAGATTCATAGACAATTAAACGCCAGTGACTCCGCTACTGAATGTCAAAGTTTGAAATGTCGACGTATGTTAGTTCTAAAATTCTAAAGTACAGGATCTCGATGTACGCCAGTTCGAAAGTTCTTTGAAGCCAAGTATGCAATGCCGACGTATCGTTCATATGAAAAAGTCCGTTAACTCGAGAAACTTAATAGGTTATGTTAAGTTTCCTTGTGACCCTTTATCCAAAAATGGGAGCCCTGCGAGTTTTATTGTCCATTCTTTCTCGTGTTTCTACCTACTGCATTGCGAACGTGGCAGTAAATGTAGAATCATTTAGTAATTAACTTTGTGGCCTAAATGTTTTTTCTTTTTTGTTTTTTTTTTTTGGAGTCGTGTTGGAAAATCCTCATGGAGTCCCTCCGCCCTGGAGAAAGGGCGAAGGGGACTGTCAGACTCTTACTGACTAAAAACCAACCCGTGTTCCTCATGTACCCGTGTGTGGGAGGGTCGGGTATCGCTGAACCATTCCTCGCTACCTCCCGACGGGTATTGGCCCGCCAGATGGTCAGGCGGATCCCGAACATAACCCCCTTGGCGGCGGATGAAGGTGTTGGGCTTCGCCGCCAAAACTCCCAGCGGCCGCAGAGGATAGGGAGGAAGGCAATGCAACACCGCATGTCCTATTCCTCTGCGGCCCCACCGCGACGCAGCAATGGTGCGCCCCCATTTGGTCGCGGGAGATAGGGCGCGCGGCAACGCAACACCGACACGCCTCTCCTCCCGCGACCGCGCCCGACTGCGAGGGACAGAAGAACTGTCCCTAGCACCCGCACCATTGGACGCATCCTGCGCAGGCCTCTGTCAAGCCCACGCGGATCTCGCTTAGCTTCACCGTGGCCGTAGGTGACCTAACCACGGTTACTGAGCCTCTCCACCACGACAAGGTGGAAATCCCACGGGGGGGTGGCCTAAATGAATAAATGATTTTGACTTGACTTGACTTAATAATTATTATTGCTCTATTACCTATTGGTTTGTTATTATACTCGTGTCAAATATTTAGTCAAAGATGTATCCGTATTAGCCCGTTCAGATGTTGGGAATTTGTCCTCTTTGACCCCAAGTTATTCAGAGCCTGACCTCGGATATTATGTAAACGTACGTAAGTATGTATATTCAGTAATACATACAAAAAATAATTTCAGTTAGACATATAGCACAGCATCATTCTCAACAGAAAAATATTTTTTTTGGGGAATTGATGCGATGATTACTGGTTTAGCAGTCCGGGTCATTAACTACGATATCTATGTACAGTCCAGTCAAAACCATATGATTTATGTTCGCTATAGTTGCATTGGCGATGTAGAGGTTTAATCTGTGACGACTGTTGCCAGTTCAATCCCACTTACTACTACTGGCGCTGTATACAAAAAAGGAAATTCTATCTCCTACATTATTCGACTACCTACCGCAAAAAATCTTCATGCATTGTAAAGAGAATTTAAGTAAAGAAAATGTTCAGCTTTATAACATTGATAAATTACCATGTCACAGTTATGTACTGGTGAAAAACTTTCGATTGAGTGGTCGGAACTAATCGTCGAAGCTGTAAATATCGTGTACTATATTAACAGCTTTGAGGCTTCTTACTATCATGTCCATTAATTCATCTTGTGGTGAATACATTCATCATGTCAATTACAGCTTGATAAACATCGATAAAATAACTAGAGATGTTTCTTTTGCCAAGCATTAACAATGGTACATAATATTGTCATGTCGAATATATATTTATTTTTTTCTTTTAAAAAGACAACTCCCGCATTAGGACTAAATCCTGGGTCGCGGGGGACTTAACAAACATATAACTAACGAACACAATGAACACCCAGACTCGAAACAACAATTTGTGAATTACACAGTGTTGCCGCGTGTGGGAATCGAACCCACAACACTCAGCGCAGTGTCAAGCGTCGAGGCGCCCGCTTAAACCACTACGCCAAACGTGCAGTCGATATTGTACATAAGATATCGGTTTTTACAAAGAAAACTTTTAGTAACTGATGACGCAAGACTACGTTGTAAAATAAGAAAATTACATTTCCTTTTCATAACTAAACCTTAGAAATATTTTTCAGTAACGTCAACCACAAATCCTTGCAACGAGCAGAGATGAGGTTTGCCTCCTTCGTTTAAAACCGTGGCCATTAATTAACCTAAAAAGGTTGTTTAAAATCTTAGTCAGAAGCTTTTGTGTCTTCCCGTGAAGATAGAGAGAACCTTGATGGGCATTGTAGGTCGTAGGTACCTACTTTATTAAATTTTTCATAAAATATTAAAAAGCTGAATGTTGAATGACTATACAGACTGATTTTTGTATCTAGAAAGTATATTTAGAAATAAAGGAATCATATTTTGTTCCTACAATCATAATAATTTGACTTATGGTTTTCTATAGCATGCAGAGGTAGAAATTTAATAACTTTAGATAGGTTAGGTTAGGTTAACTTTAGATAAGTACGTAATTTACAGTTTATGGGCAACATACTTTCAAATTGGTTAGTTTTTGGGGTCTATGGTGTAGTTATCATCCCAATCTATTGATCAGTGATGCTAAACAACTTTGTGACGATAAGCGCCTAAATGCGAAGCCACTAACAAAAGGCTTTAACCCTTAATGAATTTTAATGTCATAAATATATTTACTTCCTGCATTTTTAAATAAGTAAGAAAAGATGGCAAGTACTCAATTCTATAAGAACTGAGTACTTCACCTTATATAGGTGTGCAAGTATTACATAAAATAAGTACAGTATGTTCAAACTTTATCTTCAAAACATGTAGTTGTTTCCTTTGAGATTTGAAGTTAGATATATGTTGTAGTTGCGTTGCTTAGATGAGGGGTAATAGCCTCAGCAAATTAGAAATGTGTATTTCAATTATGCTAACATAATCCGAGATAAAGTTATTCAAACTATTCTTATACGTAAGTTTGTTTACCCAAAACTGAAAGCTGAATTACAAGTTGATGTATGTGTAATGTTTATATAAAGTGCTCATAAAGTCGGGAGCATTTAAACCGGCGCGGCGTTAAACCACAGTTACGCTAATGAGTCGACGCAGTGTGCGGTGTCGCAACTCGTACGATGCGCCATGTGACAGAATTCTGCACTCAAACTACTCGCTGCAAAAGTATTAAAGTTTTGGTACAACCCTTCCATAGAATAAGCGCGCTGTGATTATAGTAAGTAAGATTTCGAGTCATGGATAAAAGGTTCAGGTTTTAATACGGTTAGTAAAGGATTGAAGTAAAGGATTAAGTAAAGTAGAAGGATTAAAACAATACACTGGGATATTGGCGAAAATTAACAAAGTACGTCAGTATTTAGTTAACTCTCTCTCTTTTCTTCCTGAATAGAACGTATTGATTTTATGGAGAGGAGATATTTCCTAATAATTACACCATGTCAACCCTGCCATAAATATCAGCATTTAATTGCAAGGCCAAATTTAGCAATGCTATTAGTATTATTGGAAAATGTAAAGATACTTACGATGTTCTAGGAAATAATAATAATAATAATAATAATAATATTCTATCACATTCACACAACACCATCTAGTCCCAAACTAAGCAGAGCTTGTACTATGAGTACTAGATAATGGATAAATATACATATATACTTTTTTTTTTTGTAAATACATACATATTATACATAGAAACACCCAGACCAAGACAAACATCCATGTTCATGCACACAAATGTTTGACTTGAGCGGGAATCGAACCCGCGACCATCGGCGTAGCAGTCGCTTACACTCCCGCTGCGCCAACCGGTCGTCAAATATATCATGCATTTGTATAGTCAATAAAAATAAACACTTAAGTCCTAAAAACTAATCTTAAAGTACTTATCTAACTATATACTATGAAAACTCTTTATAAATTCAAACAATAAATCTTCAATACGCCATAACGCCCTTTCAGGATATTAATGATATGCCAAATTTTAGTAGTCAGTTCCGTTATCTAACAGCTGTTTGTGTTGTGTATACGCGGTACCTCCATAAAATGCTACAGACAAATCGTTTTATCTCAACATCCTGTAAACAAAAAAATTAATTGCGTGACCAAAGCATCCTGAGTATACCCATTACCCATGAAATATTACTAAGATTTATATTATCAAAGTTATTGTCTCCATCCTGGACCATATTTTCTCTCACATTTAGGGATTAAATCTACTTCAAACGAAAGAATATCAAAGTTTTAATAAAATAATAACTGGAACTAGGGTCTTGTTTCTACAACATATGGGCCATAGGAAACAACTGGCATCAGAGAGTAAACCTTTCCTTGACGTCTAGCCTGCAAAATTGTTACTCGTATTGTTGACTAGACTTTTTTTTGGTGTCGGGTTGGCAAATCCTCATGAATTCCCTCCGCCCTGGGAAGGACGAAGGGGACTGTCAGTCTCTTACTGACTAAAAACCAACCCGTGCTCCTCATGTACCCATGTGTCGGAGGGTAGGGTTTCACAGAAACATTCCTCGCTACCTTCCGACGGGTATTGGCCCGCCAGATGGTCAGACGAGCCCCGAACGAAACCCCCTTGGCGGCGGATAAAGGTGTTGGGCTCTGCCGCCAAAACACCCTTTCGCAGCAGAGGATAAGGAGGACGGCAACGCAACACCGCATCTCCTCTTCATCTGTGGCCCCACCGCGACGCAACAATGGTGCGCCCCCATTTGGTCGCGGGAGATAGGGCGCGCGGCAACGCAACACCGACACGCCTCTCCTCCCGCGACCGCACCCGACTGTGAGGGACAGACAGAACTGTCCCCCGCACTCACACCTTGGGATGCATCTTATGCAGGCCTCACGCAAGCCCACGTGGAGCGTCCCTTCCCGGGATCCCGCTTAGCTTCACCGTTGGTGTACCTCAAACCCACGGTTATTGAGCCCTCCCACCACGACAAGGTGGAGATCCCACGGTGGGGATTGTCGACTAGACTCAAAATAACCACTTAAGTTTGTGTAACAGGAATATACCTATTATACAAATATTAAATCTTGTGGTGGATTCATTAATAATAAATCTTTATTGGCATTTATTTGCTTCGATTTATACAGCAGTCGAAAAATACAGTCGTCAACGATGACCTTCTTGTATGCCACATTTAGTTTTTATTGTGTACCTGGATTAAGCATAATTCGTAGAGCTTTTATACATAATGAAAAACAAATATTATTTTTATAAACCAAAACACTCGCACAATTCGACTTGATATACACACAAAGGTACTCATTGTTCATCGGAAAAATAATACTTTTATTAAATTTACATTTCTGCGAGCAATTTTCATAACTTTTATAGTTGGGTAAACGATAAGAGACATACATACATACATAGACTCACGCCTGTTTCCCCGAAGGGGTAGGCAGAGGCATATTAAACGCCCACTTTTCGCCAGTGTTTTGATCCCACGTAATAGGTGGCGAGCCTATTGCCGCTTATTGAGACATTTTGTTTGCCAAAGCCTCGTCCGTTGATCGCACCACTTGCAGGTGAGGTTGGCTTGGGACCCTAAGTTCTTGGTGGGAACCCTATGCACCCGATAAGAGACCTTTCGTACAAAATCTGTTGTGATTGTTTCGTTGTTGTGACGGACTATTAAACGACTAATACTGTGCAACGGGAGGCCTTACGTAAAATTGGTGGCATTATAATAATAGAGTACACTGAATTACGAGATGTAGTTCACAGATAAATTCAACACTTCTAACGTTGTATAAGGTCAGCTTGGTCTATTACATAAGTTGAAGTTTATGATTTGGGTTATTGTTATTTAAGCAGATGTGCATATTAAATTAATTGTTATATTCTTTAGTATTATATTATTGCTCCAGTGAAAACAAAAAATTACCTTTAGTTAATGCGGTCAAACAATTATCCGTATTATTTGGTTGATTACCAAGAGTACCAAGCGATTTAGTATATCGCCAGAGGCCCACCGCAAAGTCTAAGTACCTTCAGGTGCCAATGTTAAAGAAGAATATATTACTAAACAAAACATTTACAGTTTTCTATAAAAGAAAACATATTTTTTACGTCAGATTCTATTTAGCTAATAGATGCCACTTTTAACTATAACCGGTTGTACTCACGTATTATTTTTTGGTCGGAGTAGCCCGACTAGTTTCGGACCATACGGAGGTCCTTAATCATGAGCAGCGCGACCGTCCGCGTCGGCGCCCGACGCGTCGGGCGCTCCACTGAAGCGGGCCCACCGCGCAGCTTGTCGTTGCGAGCGTGTAGATGACGTATGTATTCACCGGCGCCTGCGATGAAGTTGGTTGCGTTGCCGGCGTGTCCGGTGTGCCTGTGTGACCGTCATTTTGCACCGCGTCCTGCTGCACCGTGAAGGACGTTGCATGTGTACACACCGTGCTTACTGTGTGGTATTCTAGGTTTGAGGTATCCAGATGTGTAGTAAGTTTTAAGGCCGGTCTCCAGGCAGGTGACAGTCCCCAGCCACTTTCTCGGTTGAAATTGGGATGACGGCTGATCTCGACGGCCTCCCAAAAAATAATACGTGAGTACAACCGGTTATAGTTACTCCAATTTTATTATGATAACTCACGATAGTTTTTACTCTGATGCCACTTGTACCTAAACAAATAAGTGCGCAGTATTTGGATTGTTCTACGCTGACATTTGAATTTTCTCAGATTTTGATGTATTACTTATTTTATCAAAACAAGAGTTAAGAAAGGTTTATTTGTTAAAATGATTTATAATATTTTTTTAGGTGCTTTGGCTATCATCCAAATTATACGAAATAGGGTCTTGATGTATTGTCGTGACAACACATAAAATAGCCAGTATCTATCTGCGACCACTCATTGCGTTCGTTATCGCCTGTACCCAAAATAAATTACTAGCTCAGTTGGTCAACTAGAACGTTTAATTTAATTAATAGTTTGGTGTGGATTTTGTCAAATTGCCAGTACATTAGATGCAGTTTTGGGTTATTTAAGTAACACAAACTTACTAGTTACTCCTGCATTTCTTCGAGTTATGCGGCAGAGTTAATTACTGAATGCAGAAAAGGAATAACAAATGACGTATCCCTCAAATGTACCTAGTATGTATAAGTATACTTGAAAAATAATTGTAGAATGGTGCATAGTCTAATTCTAAATAAGCTCATTTATCTTATTAAATTGGTTAAATTCTTTGTTGTGTTAAGTAAGCTATTGAAATAAAATTCGTCCTGTTTATAATCATGTTTTATACAATACTAGCTTCTGCCCGCAGTTTCACCCGCGTGGGGTTGGTTATCGGGACAATGGGTAGCGTATGTGTTTTATCTAATGTATAAGAGCTATGCTATTGTGAGTTTTTGTTTCATGGGTCCGTTTCTTTACAATAAATTGAATGCTAAACTCAATTTCTATACGCAAACGAAACAACAATGCAAGTTAATTATTACTGTTTTTATACGGACTTGTGACTATGAAAGCACTGAAAACCTATTGAAAATTCTAACTTGAGCTTAACTTTGGCATATTACTCACACACACACACACACACACACACACACACATACACACACACACACACACACACACACACACACACACACACACACACACACACACACACACACACACACACACACACACACAAATGTGTTATCCGGTTTACGGAGAGTACCTGGTGCAACCGTTGGTTGCTGAGCCAGTAATTTCCTTACCCGGTTTGCTTGTTGGCAAGATTCAATGCTCCCACAGTATTTCCTCCATCCCATGGTACGTCTGAATCTGAGGCACTTCTTGTAGCTTGATTTGGCAGCTTTATAAGCGTCCCAATCTTCGTCTGCGCTTGTGTTCATTGCCCTGTTTAAAGCCCTTCTTACATTCTTGCGCTTGCATTCAAGCTCAGCGCCCCACCAGGGTTGTTTGCCTGGGGTTGATGGTATAGTGGTTTCAGGGCAGGCTGCGTGGTAGCTGTCTAAAATCGACTGCGTCAGTGTACATACCTGCTCGTCGATCTGTTCATTGTTACCCAGTACTGTCGGCGTAGCAGTCAGGGTAAGTTTCTCTGTAAGTAAGTGGACATACTTTACTTTGTCAGTGTTGTGTGGTTTCCTACGCGGCTGTGTGGGTTGTATAACGACTTCCATGGAGAAGCTGATCCATCTGTGGTCTGAGCACGATGCCTCTTTCGAGACGTGCCATCCCTTGATGCGTTCAGCCGCTCCTTCTGTTGCGAGAGTTAAGTCGATAATTGTCTGACTACGTCTTGTGACGAAGGTGGGCTCCGTACCTGTGTTTAATAGGGTAAGATTGGTGGTGAATTGGTATTCAACCAGTGATTTACCTCTGTTGTTATTGCAGTTCATGCCCCACATTTGGTGGTGGGCATTGGAGTCCGTTCCTATTACGACCTCCGTATTGGTTCCCTCGCACTGGTTAACCAGACGCGTGAGGTCGAACGGAGGCGGGTCTTCGGCCTCGGGAATGTAGACCGATGCGAAAACAACCGCTATACTCCTTGGCTGCTGTGTTATTTCAATTTGTATCGCTGTGATGTCTCTGGAACAGAACTCCGTTAGAACTAGGGCTCTGATGTTTTTAGTAGTTAGTATTCTTGGATGTGTGTGGTCAGTTGAAGAATAAATCTTACCTCCCAGGCTGGAGAGGCCTCTAATGAGGCCACCCCTTATCCAAGGTTCCTGGATGAGCGCGATGGCTGAATGTTGGACCTCCATCCATTTGCGCATTTGCGCAGTAGCTGTTTGGCTGTGGTGGAGGTTGGTTTGAAGGCAGTTGACGTTACTAGGCGGAGGGTTCATCTTTGGATGATGTCCCCTTCTCCCCAAACGTTAGCTGCGTCAGGCCGGCCAGGATGTCGCCGCCGCACCGGACTCAGGAGCAGGCACTCATCTTCCGAGTTACCCTCGGCTGATGGGCCAGCCCCCGAGCCAGACGCGGCCGGCTCTGACGGGCCGGATTCTGCGTCGCACCCTGGCTTGGTGTTAGAGTCCTGCTTGACTCGTATGGAGTTGTCGTCGCATCCCGGAGGATGGTCGACAAACTTACCTGAGGGGTCCCGGAACCTGACGTAGACGGCACCCACCCCCAACGCGAGGCGGCGCTCGTTCTTCAACAGGATCGGGACCTGTTCCTCTGGGACGCCCACCACCAGGAACCACTCACCTGACTGCCTTTCGGAGTGCAGCATCGACCATTTGTCAACCTCCAACCAGGGGTTCTGGAACTCCATAGCGCGACCCACGTCGCGCACGTCGTCCCAGACCCCCTGTTCGTCGGGTACGACAATGCCGCACCGCACTCTCTTCGGGGTCTCTTCCTGGCCCCTGACCTCCAGTTCGAAGCCCGGTGGTGGGACCAGGAGAGAGACTGCCTCCGTCAGCCAGGTGCGCGTTGCCTCGTCGGCGCACCAAAGTTTGACGACCCCGTCCGCATGCACGGGTTTCCCGGTGAACGCTGGAGCGGGGCGTTTGGGGGTTTCGGTCGACCAGGCGTCACTCAGGATCTTCCTCTGGAGCTCCCGGAGTACTTGGTCCACCAACTCCTTCGGCAAGTTCCCTGTGCGTTTGCATGTTACTGCAACACCCAGGGACGTCTTGGAGGCCTGTGCATAGGACTTACCTACTGTCGTCCTGGAGGAGTCGAGGCGGGGCTTCTTGTGGTCTCCCCGAGGCGAACTGGTCTCGTTGAGAGCACGTTTGGCCTCACCTCTGTCCTTGTTTCCGGCAGTTTTACCTGCTGTGTTGCTCGGTGGTGCAGTGGCTGGTTGCCGTCCAGGGTGGCCAGCTCCCCGCTTGGCGGCAGCCGGCTTCCTTGTACTGCCTCCGGCCTTCTTGCACCCCTCACTGCTGAGTGTGGGCTGCGCACTGGTCACATTGCTGGGACCTGCGACAGCAGCCTGCTCAGCTGCTTTTGTAGAGGCAGCACCGGCAGCAGCAGCGGTTTGTGCAGCCTTCTGCTTGGACGCCCTGCGCTGTCTCTTGTTTAGGTTTTTCCTCTTCTTCGGCGGGCCGACAGCGGCGGGGCCGCTAGTGGGCGGGCGCTGAACAGGATTGGTGGTCTTGCCCTTACCCTTGCCCTTCTTGTGGCCAACCAATTGCCAGCCCGCGAAGGAGGAGTCGTCTTCCCGCTTGATCTCGAACGGCCTGACGGTTGTAAGGACGGGACCAGTACTAGTGCTAGCCAGCGCTGAAGTCCCGTCCTTGGGAGATGATATAACCTCTGCAGCCGAGGCCACAGCGTCAACCATCTGTTTTGGTTTTGCGGCGGGAACAGCTTTCGCTGCCACCGTCGCAGTTGGGGTAGTGGAAGGGATAACGGTATCCATAAATGTTTTTACAAGACTTCATCCCTCTGGCTTCCCACCCTCCATGGAGCCCGCAACAGGGAACGTCATACCGGACGTTAGGATTACCAGAGGGATATAGGAACGCGGGGCTGGCTTACAGCACGACATCGGGCGCCCGCTGGGGTTAACCGCCTGAGCCGAGTAACCAACTCTAGCCGTGCACCCTCGCTTGCGCCCTCAGTATAGCCTTCACCAACCACGTCAACAGCCGAAATAAATTCCGACTATTGATGTGGACCCCACGTCCCTAGCCCGTGGCCCTCTGACGGGACACGATGGCCATTTCCCCCGCTGCGGCTCACAGCGGGGGCTACCGTTTTGCGTGAAATCGAGACCAAAGAGGGCGTGTTGCCTTACGGTCGCATTACCGCCAGTGCCGCTCGGCTCAACCCCCCAGGACTCCGTCATCCCCGCGTACGGTGCTCGACTGCGCAGGTCCTAGCGCAGGTGGTCAACTTCTCTTACCCGTGACTGCTTACTACGGGCCCAAGCCCACCTGGCCACGAGGGGGCGTGGTGAAGAGATGTGTAAGTGAATGTGTGTGTGTGCGCGCATGTGTGTACGTGTGTGTGTATGCGTGTATAAAGTGCCTGTTATTTGTGTTGCTCCTCGCTTAAATGTTCAAGATTTACACGAAATCGATCAAGGTAGCTGTGAAGGCAATGCATCTTAATGCTCATGTTGCATCCAAGTTGCTGAATGTATAATTGTAACTGCTTGACGTGGTCACGAAAGTCGACAGACTTCTTATTTCCCAAAATAATTTTAACGAACCAAACAAACTCTTTTACAGCATTTTTTTCAGAGGTTGTCATATTTTCAGTAAAATCTACATCGTTTATTTATTTTCTGATTTGTGGTCCGTCGAAAATTCCAGCTTTTAACTTATTAGCACTTAATTTGGGAACGATATTTGCAGCTTGTGTCACTTTCCTGGGGATGTACCTAAGATGTACTTGGTTGGGGTTCTAATGTATCAGTTGAACGCAGGACAGATCTAAGTGACTGACGGCACAGCAGGATAAACCAATTTGGACTAATTTGGCGGTTAATTCTTGTTATGTTTACAACGCAGAAATAACAGTCGTCGTGGTGGTTCGACGGTTCACGCAAAATCATAGCACTAATGAGGTTCAAGGGATCCCTCTCGTTATTTTCCATAACCGTTAAGACTCCACACACGTGACCTCTTTCTCGAAGTTGGACCTACCCAATTGGATAATTTGTCCCAGGTAGACGTACTTGTCGACAACTTCGGGTGTAGTGTTCCCAACCTGGATAGAAGTAGGTACGACATGGACGTTAGACATGATTTTCGTCTTGTCCATGTTCATCTTAAGACCTACTTGTTGCGAGACTCTACAGAGGCAATCGACCATTGTGCTGAGGTCTTCCATGGTCTCAGCCATGACCACGATATCATCAGCAAATCGAAGGTGAGCGATGTACTTGCCGTTGATGTTGATGCCGAGTCCTTCCCGTCCAACGTCTTCCAGCGCAATGGTGAAGAGTTTCGGAGATATAACATCTCCCTGTCTCACCCCTCGCTGTAGTCGAATAGGTTTTGAGCTCTAGTCCTGGAGGCGGACTGACATGGTGGTGTTTTCGTGCAAATACTTCAGCACTTCGACATATCGATAGTCAATTTGGCACCGTTGGAGAGACTGTAGCACTGCCCAGGTTTCAATCGAATCAAAGGCTTTCTCATAGTCCACAAACGCCAAGCATAGAGGCTGGTTATACTCCTCGGACTTCTGTATAACCTTCCGCAGCGTATGTATGTGGTCTATGGTACTATAGCCTTTACGGAATCCGGCTTGTTCTGAGGTTGTTGGGAGGCTGGAAGTCGTCTAGCTTGCTCTCGAGACGATTCGTGATGACCCTAGAAAACAACTTAATTAACAATTTCAGTTCAATCAGTCGAAAATCTAAAAATATTTATACAAACTTTCATCCCCTATTTTATCCCCTTAGGGGATGCGTACGTCATAGTAGCTATATGCACGCAAAGTCTCAGCCCGATCGGTTTAAAATTGACAAAGTTTTATACAAACTTTCATCTCCTATTTTATCCCCTTGGGGGTAGAATTTATCAAAATCCTATCTTAAAGGAAGCCTACGTCATAGTAGCTATATGCATGCCAAATTCAGCCCGATCCCTTCAGTGGTTTGGGCTGCGCGTTAATAGATCACTATGTCAGTCGGTCACCTTTGAGTTTTATATATATTTAGATTTTCGGTATCCAGGGCTTGTTTTTTGTTTCCAATGGACGTTGAAAGTACTCCGTGCATGCATTTTTTACGAACTCTGACACATTTAAACAGATTTTCTTGAATGTATGTTTGGCACAATGTAACAAAATCTATTTGGATTGTTTAGACAGATCTTTCTAGACGAAACTATTGCAAAAAAGAAACCAAAACTAGTAAGATGTTGATGATAGCGATATCAACACTCAAACGGAGAGTACATTTTAAGGGGGTACCTGTATCTCCTAAACTAGAGCTGCTAGGAAAAATCTGAGTGTAGATTTAAATTAAGCGAGCCTAAATTAGTAAACAACAGATACAAAATCTCATGTAACAAAAAAGGTTCAATTTTGTTGTGCAGTGAATTACGAGAACTACGAAACAATCACGAGTAGATATTTTATAGTTTCCTAAAATGAAACTTGTTTTTTTCTGTGAGTCGGCATACATTGCGGAGTCGTTTGTTTTGGCGTGCTTCGTCCATTCTGACCGGCAGAGGGCGCGCAGCTCGCCCGCGGTCAATGCCACCAAACCAAACAGAATATAATGGCGAATGTAGGTATAGGTATATTTCCAACTGCAAGATTTTAATGTATATTTGATTATAATGAAAGTTTGTATACAGGATGTAAAAAGTCCCTTAACGAAAACTGATATCCCATAATGCACCAATCATGACGAACATTTTGCGTCGGCACCATACCTGGCAAATTACTGGTTCAGGAGATATTGAGGCTCAAAGTCACCAAACAATTGTTCTAACTAAGTACAAAATCAATGCATTTACGCCGCCAATTTGTTCTACAGTGTGTTTCATAATCCCCTGTCCGATCCCGAAACCACATATTACTCACTTGCCATATCTATACTAGGAAAAAAAAATCCAGGTCTTCATAAAACATCACAATTTATTTCCTCAGTATAGTATTAACTTGAAACATTACCCCGAAATCAGGGAAAGTTCCCTAAACTAGCAACCCTCCACTCAGCAGCGGTATCCTTTATGATTCTATTAATTCTATTAAATTATTGCTTTTCGTGTCAAAGGGCATGCCGCCTTTAAAGAGTGCAATTTTACCGCCATACGAGCCGCTAGACACAATACCGAAACGCGGTGGAGATGTTTACGTTCGATAGCAGCTAATATCGATTTAATAAATTTTAACATGAAATGTGACACAACATTCATTTTTCAAAGAATTATTACATTAATGATATTACGATATCGACACATTACGTAAACAAGACTTAAATAATACTTTTGTGTTACAGAACTTTGTAGATCATAGACAAAAGACTATGATCTTCTAATTTCAGTAACCTAAGTCAAATGAAAAACTTACATCATTTCTATGTTATAACAATAATTTAAAAACAAACAACAATTTTGCGTTGGATACGTGCCCATCTCGTACGGGGACAATAATAACATATCGATAAAAACAGAACTCCAATAAATATCATTGGTTACATCCCTAGCTGGCTATTTTTACGACTTCAATTTGCCTACTGATCATTCAGTCTTGCCCTAGGATTATTTTCGTTCGGACTTCCGGAATAACTTATCTACGTTGTGAAATAGTTACGTCATCGGTCGTATTCAAACTCTGAATACATTAACATTTCGATGTGTTTAGGTAGGAGTGAATGCAATTCATGCAGGTGCACGTAGTGATAAGGAGGAACAGTTTGCTGGACCACCAGGTCTGCCAGTGCCTTTGGAGCGCGTTGTTCAACGACTTCACCACCTCGTGAAATACAGTGTGCTAGTTAGTGTGCTTTCAAATAGGTACCTTTGATGAAAAGGTACCGTAAGTGTCTTAACCTTTACGGTCGACATGTGGAGCATGATCGTCGTACGCAGCTCACAAGTAAGTTGATGTTTTTCGGAATTAAAGGTAACCTGCCTAAGTAAGATTTAAAAAAAATTGTAACTACCGTAAATACTGCAGCGCTCATAGCGTGACTAAGTTTTTGAATCGTAGTAGTTTGGCAAAGATAAGCAACAGTTGCACAGGTCATCACTTGGATGGGTGCCCACGTACTGAGAAGGCACGTAAAACTGAATCTAAGAATCGTAAGGCCATGTCGTAGGCCTTCGGGTGATCTGAAATGTCTGAATACACGGACACCAAAGTTGGCTACGCACTCTTACGAAACAAACAAACAATGTAAACAATACCTTCCGTTTTACCTAATGCAATAAACCAGCTGTTGCAACAAACTCATAAATAAAATGGGTATACCTACCTACCTAAAATGATGGCACGTGTAAAGTTGACGTTCGGCTTTTGTCAAAGGATTAGATAACTAGACGCGGCCGCCGGCGGCGCCGGCCGATGCACTCAACGACCTTTTATGAACTTTAGGTAGATACCTAGTTATTACGATTTATGAGTCTTCAGTGTTGCCATGGGTAATCTGATGTGATATTATTTAAAGTTAATTAAATTTACCAGGGAAAATTTTATCATGAATTTCCGTGAATTAATGACAAATACCTCATCATTTTACTCTACCCTACAACCCCTTCATTGATCGGACGGGGGGTTATGAAACAGCCTGTATAGGTATCCTATGCACCCAAGGATATGTAGATATTTCAAGCATAGCACGCGCGCACTTTTAATAACGGCTTAAAAAATGGGTCTTCTTAAAAAAATGTTCCCAGGTATTCTTTTTGCATAATATGACTTGGTATGGTGTCAAAAACGAGTAGATTTCGGCTTGGTGATGGGTCTTGTGACATCCTGTATAAGTATTTAATGAAAATGAAATTACTAATTGTACAATTAGTAATTTGAGGGCGAATTTATGGAAATTAGAAAGCTATAATTTTTTCTTCAGATGGATTAAAGCTGTAAATGTCTTAAAATTGTTAACATTTCTGTTGAATTAGGTTCACTAGTCCATTGCCAAGTTTTGCTTCAAATTAAGCAATTTTAAGTAAATTTTAGCATGCAAATGCTTGGAATAACACTAAATTACAGCTTATAGTGGAGGCAGATATCTCGATAAGTAATCTAATAAATAAGTTTAAATCTCAACCTCACACGCCAGTAATGGTCAATATGTGGATACTGTCCTGTGGCTGTCCATATTTTGTGAGTAAATAAATGGTTTAGATATCCCGCATATACAGTACAGCTGAACAAAAAATCAATTCATTTCCATTCATGTATAGAGAAGAGAGCCCTACTGAAGTCTAAATGCTTTTGGAATAAAGTGACTGTGAAATACGGACGGACGTACATCGACAGACATTGCAAACCTATAAGGGCTCCCTTCTTTGCCATTTTTGGCTACAGAACCCTAAAAAGCTGCGAGCATGTCGCTTAAATTATTTGATGAATGTTGGCATTAACGAGAAAATTCCATTACTTTCAAAACCATTTTGGAGACAAAGGTTATCACAACATAATGTCATCACACCATGTTGTGACATCAATGATGATAAATTGTTTAAATCACCAAATAGTGTGGTGTTTTAATATTAAAACTAGAAGATGCCCGCAGCTATACCCGCTCATTTCTCGCATTTCCATCTGAATTTCAGGAATTCCTTTTTAGTGCATCCTTCCGGTCCCTAAAGCTCATACATGCCAAATTTCAGCTGCCTGCGCCTAATAGTTTTGTCTGTAGCTTGTCTGTCAGTCAGTCAGTAACGTATGGATTTCATGCGAGCATGTACAAATGTACAATATATAAATTATATGAGTATACTAGCTGACCCGGCAAACGTTGTTTTGCAAAATTTTTTTTTTATTTTTTTTTGAAAAATAGATGTTGGCCGATTCTCATAGATACCGGATAAGCACAAAAAATTTCCTCAAAATCGGTCAAGCCGTTTTGGAGGAGTATGGGAACGAAAACTGTGACACGAGAATTTTATATATTAGATCTATTTGCATGTCTTATGCAGTAGATTACTCCGGCGTGGGCACTTTTCTCAAGCGGGTTGGTCCTGGTCAGGCTAGGTTTATGGTGAGGTTCCACCGGCACAGCACACTTTGCGCTACACCATTCAGAATGTGTTATTGTGAAAGTACCAGTAATAGCCTGTTGTCATGAGTCGCTTTATCATCTTGTTTATATTTATTTATTAATATTGTATTGTAGGTACGTATTCGTTGACAATCCCACTTCTTGTTCAGTTACATTCAAGACTTTGTCTTAAAACCTACAGTTTCTACCTCACTTTTAATAATAACATAACATAACTTCACGCCTTTTATCCCCGAAGGGGTAGCTAATAGCATCATTACAAATAAAAGAAACATATATTATACACTGAAAGTAAAAATGAAACAGCAGCTTTTGACAGGACTACAAATAGCAGGATTTTCAAAGGTCACGTTTCATGTTCAATCTAACGTTAACATTCCTTCGTAATACCTACACTCACGTACACACGTAATAAATGGAATAGTGAAACAAGTATAATTTAAAACATTTAGCTACTTTACAATTTGCAGCGGCGTGAAATTTAGTTAAAATTCCAGTCTCAAGTTGAGTGAGCATTGGCAGGCACTTAATAAATGTGACTTCACTAATTCCTTGTCTTTGCAATTCGCAGGAGTGGAGAGTACGGACCGTGCACGAGTTACTTTCTATTGCACTATTTATGTAGTTATACAATTTTTGCTTCCTATGACTTTTCTTAGGAACCTGTTTATAGGTTTCATCTGACCAGTTGGTCTAGTGACTCATGTAGTCACCCTAACTGCTACGCCAGATCTCTTGGTAGGTACAAACAAAACAGTGGCATAATTTTCATGTAGCTGTGTGTGGTTTATTTCAAGATATTCCTACCATCACCATTTGGTTTTCTGATAAGAGCGACTAGTCCATAGGCCCCAGTAGTACCAACCAAATATCATTGTTGCGTTTCAAATCC